>CM042546.1:677809-1072809 GCA_023630585.1 Cranoglanis bouderius | reverse complement strand
TTTTGCAGTGTGCAACCGATGGACACTACCCGAATGAAAAATCACATAATGCAATGCCAGGACCGGTGCGGACGAGCTCAAAAAAAAAAAAAAAAATGGCGGAAGACGGCGCGTCGGCTCTTTTTAAGTATTAAACTTTGGTTAAACAGGACTTATTTAACGATACTCGAATAAATCGTAAACATGTTGAAGGTTTAAACAAGAAAACAGTTTCACAGCGTTTGAAACCTTTTTTGTGATCTCCATCATGCCTTCACCGGCCAAGCTAACGGCAACGAATTTACCTCAGCCTGTTAACCCCGCCCACATTAAACTGCTAATTCAGTTACCTTTCCTGATGTGCATTTTGCCGTTAGTGCGGTTGCTTTAATCTGGTGGTCCCTTTTAAGATTTTTGTGTTCATGATGTCGTCGAAGGTCACATGACTATGCCAACATGGCGGTTGTAGTATGTCCGGGATTGTATTCCATACTACACACACATACTGATTAGTACGTAGTGTTTCAGCAGCCGTGCAGAAGGGACTGGATCAAATGAAGTACGTACCGTCACAGTACGCGAATTCGGATGCAGCCTCTGTCTCTGACATAGTTTTGGATAAGCGCACTCACTCGAGTGATGTCACGTTTCCCATGATTCATGGCACGGCTGCCATTTTGTGGGTCCAACAATACAGGTTGTCCGAAAAGTCAGGAGCCGATGACGGTAAAACTGCATATACTTAATTTTACATTTATTATACACTCTGCATGATCACCCTTACACTCTACACATTTTCTCACTTTTCCTGCTGCATCATGTTTTTGCTTCTTTCATTTTTTTTCCTGACTTTTCAGACACCCTGTAGGATTAACAAATGTGTAAACGATCGAACATTAGTTTAACACTTTTCAAAAATAGTCATTATGGTACATACCCGTGTTGTCATTGGGAGCCGATCTGAGTCCGATGATCAAGTACCAGCTCTAGGTGAGTGAAATATTGGCGCAGACAGCGACGAATGCTGTGGATTTATATGTATTATTTACAGAAAGGGATCCAAAGTGTTTACGCTTTATTGAGCCGTATTATGACGAACACGTCACAAATATTGTCATGAATCCTGTGATCTGGTTGATCTGTAGTCTATCATATTATTGCATGTTTGGACCTCAGCACCGACATGAGCACAGCAGAAACCCCTCCATAGGCTCCTCTGTAGTGATGAAGGGTTGTGTGTGAGAGCAATGTTGGAGCTGCTACTGGATGCACTCTTGCTCGCGCTCTCTCTCTCTCTCTGTCTCTCTCTCTCTCTCTCTCTCTCTCTCTCTGTGTGTGTGTGTGTGTGTGTGTGTGTGTGTGTGTGTGTGTGTGTGTGTGTGTGTGTGTGTGTGTGTGTGTGTGTGTGTCCGTCTGAGTCAGAGAGCAACGTAAATCTCTGATTTGCAACATAGATTAATTTCTTTTTTTTTTTTTTTTTTAAACTGATCCTCGTTTACAAACCGCATAGTGTTTAATATCTGATCAAAGCTGGTCCTTGTTTAAAGGTTTCTCTCGTGTCCACAGGATTCGTGGGAAATGGTCGGAAAGAAGAAGGGGGTGTCGGGCCAGAAGGAAATCGCACAGACAGATGGAGGAGAAGAAGGGAAGGAGAATCGAGAGAGAGGAGGAGAGAGAGACGTGGCACGTCGTAGAGGAGGGGCTCCAAGGAGGGGGCGTGGAACCAGCCGTGGACGAGAGTGTGAGTAGAGACACTTTATTCACAAGATAAACCTAAAAAAAAAAAAAGGCTACTGATCAGAAGGTCATGAGTTCAAATCCCAGCACCACCAAGCCGCCACTGTTGGGCCCCAGAGCAAGGCCTTTAACCCTCAACTGCTCAGATGTATAAATGAGATAAATGTAAGTCGCTCTGGATAAGGGGCGTCTGCCAAATGCTTCTTCTTTTCCTTTTCGGCTGTTCCCTTCAGGGGTCGCCACAGCGAATCATCTGCCTCCATCTAGCCCTATCCCCTGCATCCTCTTCTCTCAGACCGACTACCTTCATGTCCTCCTTCACTACATCCATAAACCTCCTCTTTGGTCTTCCTCTCGGCCTCCTGCCTGGCAGCTCTAACCTCAGCATCCTTTTACCGATATATTCACTCTCCCTCCTCTGAACATGTCCAAACCATCTCAACCTGGCCTCTCTAACTTTGTCTCCAAAACATCTCACATGTGCTGTCCCCCTGATGTTCTCATTCCTGATCCTATCCATCCTCGTCACTCCCAAAGAGAACCTCAACATCTTCAGCTCTGCTACCTCTAACTCTTCCTCCTGTCTTTTCCTCAGTGCAACTGTCTCCAAACCATACAACATCGCTGGTCTCACTACTGTCCTGTACACCTTTCCTTTCATTCTTGCTGGTACTCTTTTATCACACAACAGACCTGACACTTTTCTCCACCCATTCCAACCTGCCTGCACACGCTTCTTCACCTCTTTTCCACACTCCCCGTTGCTCTGGACTGTTGACCCTAAGTACTTAAAATCCTGCACCTTCTTTCTCTTCTCCCTGTAACCTCACTGTTCCACTTGGATCCCTCTCATTCACACACATGTATTCTGTCTTGCTGCGACTAACGTTCATTCCTCTTCTCTCCAAAGCAAACCTCCACCTCTCTAGAGTTTCCTCCACCTGCTCCCTGCTCTCACTACAGATCACGATGTCATCCGCAAACATCATAGTCCATGGAGATTCCTGTCTGACCTCATCTGTCAGCCTGTCCATCACCACCGCAAACAAGAAGGGGCTCAGAGCCGATCCTTGATGCAGTCCCACCTTCACCGTGAACTCCTCTGTCACACCTACCGCACACCTTACCATTGTCCTACTGCTCTCATACATATCCTGCACCACTCTAACATACTTCTCTGCCACTCCAGACCTCCTCATACAATACCACAGCTCCTCTCTTGGCACCCTGTCATACGCTTTCTCTAAATCTACAAAGACACAATGCAGCTCTTTCTGACCCTCTCTGTACTTCTCCATCAACATTCTCAAAACAAATATTGCATCTGTAGTGCTCTTTCTTGGCATGAAACCCTACTGCTGCTCACAAATGCTCACTTCTCCCCTTAGCCTTGCTTCCACTACTCTTTCCCACAACTTCATTGTATGGCTCATCAGCTTAATACCTCTGTAGTTTCCACAACTCTGCACATCTCCCTTGTTCTTAAAAATCGGCACCAAAACACTTCTCCTCCATTCCTCAGGCATCCTCTCACTCTCTAAGACCTCGTTGAACAACCTAGTTAAAAACTCCACTGCCATCTCTCCTAGACACTTCCATACCTCCACTGGTATGTCATCAGGACCAACCGCCTTTCCTCTCTTCATCCTCTTCAAAGCTCTCCTAACTTCACCCTTGCTAATCATACATGTCCTCATAAGCTTTCTGTTTGGTCTTTGCCACCTCTATATTAACCTCACGCTGCATCTCCCTATATTCCAGTCTACTTTCCTCCATCCTCTCACTGTCCCACTTCTTCCTAGCTAACCTCTTCCTCTGGATACTCTCCTGAACTTCCTCATTCCACCACCAAGTCTCCTTGTCTTCTTTCCTCCTTCCAGATGACACACCTAGCACCTTCCTACCTGTCTCCCTGATCACTTTGGCTGTAGTAGTCCAGTCATCTGGAAGCACCTCCTGACCACCTAAAGCCTGTCTCAACTCCTCCCTGAAAACCGCACAGCACTCTTCCTTTTCCAACTTCCACCACTTTGTCTTCTGCTCTGCCTTTGCTCTCTTCATCTTCCTTATGACCAGAGTCATCTTACACACCACCAACCTATGCTGTCTAGCTACACTCTCTCCTACCACTACTTTGCAATCGCTAATCTCCACCAGATTACTGTGTCTACATAAGATATAGTCCACCTGTGTGCTCCTGCCACCACTCTTATATGTCACCCTGTGTTCCTGCCTCTTCTGAAAGTACGTGTTCACCACAGCCATCTCCATACTCTTAGCAAAGTCTACCAACCTCTGTCCTTCTGGGTTCCTTACCTGAAGACCAAACCTGCCCATCACTTCCTCATCCCCACTATTCCCTTCACCAACATGTCCATTAAAGTCTGCCCCTATCACCACTCTCTCACCTCTGGGAACACTCTGCATCACTTCTTCAAGCTCGCTCCAGAATATGTCTTTCTCCTCTTGCTCACAACCTACTTGTGGAGCGTAAGCACTAACAACATTCAACATCACACCTTCAATTTCCAGCTTCAGACTCATCAACCTATCTGACACTCTCTTTACCTCCAGAACATTCTTCACAAACTCCTCCTTCAGGATCACTCCTACTCCATTTCTCTTCCTGTCCACCCCATGATAAAACAGTTTAAACCCTGCTCCAATGCTTCTAGCCTTGCTCCCTTTCCACCTGGTCTCCTGGACACACAGAATGTCGACTTTCCTCCTCTGCATCATATCTACCAGCTCTCTGCCTTTACCTGTCATCGTACCAACATTCAAAGTCCCTACTTTCAGTCCTAAACTCCTGCCTTTCCTCTTCTCTCTCTGCCTACGGACACGCCTTCCTCCTCTAACACGCCTTCTCCTTCTTCGACCAACAGTAGCCCAATTTCCACCAGTGCCCTGTAGGTCAACGGCACCGATGGCGGTCGTTGTTAACCCGGGCCCCGACCGATCCGGTATGGAAGTCATGTTAGTGATTCGCATATTGAATTTGGCAAAAGTTTTACGTCGGATGCCCTTCCTGACACAACCCTCTCTATTTATCCGGGCTTGGGACCGGCACAAAAAGTACACTGGCTTGTGACCTCCTGTGGCTAGATTCACCAAATTCATGGCATTTGGACGTCTGCCAAATGCCATGAATGTTAAAACAAACACTGAAAACCCCCAGTGCAAGAACTTTAGCACCTCCAGTGTAGCCCTGGGCAGTGTGTTACAGCATGATTTCAGTGTGTTCAGTTGTGTTAATGTTTCAGAACGTTAACTAAGGGTAGTTTGGATTTTTGGAAAGGGGTTGCAAAGAAAGTCAAGCAGAAAACCATATAATTCATATAATTATGGTGGTCTGAAATTAAGAAATTTACCTGAAGATAATTTGGTTTTGCTCTAAATTACTTTTTGTTCCCGTTCAATATTTGGGACCAAATTTTTTATTTTTTTTTTCCCTCTACGCTCAAGATTTTTTTTCATCCACCACACACCAGCTATAGTTGGAGAGGAGAGGAGGATGATGTGGCCGGCTTTTATAAATTATATTATCGATGAGTCAGATGGTTTTTTTTATCCTTTGAGAACTTTCCTGACACGTTTGCTGATACCTGTTCTGTATTTCAGATTTGCTTAAGCAGGTGTCTCCAACTTATTTTCCTCATTAAAATGCAAATCAATTTATAACTTAAGAAAATGAAATCACTGCTGTTCAACACGGAGCACCTAATGCATGTGTAATTTATCAGTTTATATACATTTTATAATGAGTTTAGTTACATACAACTCTGTATTTCTGGGCAGCTAAATCATGGAGCTGAGGAAGCCCCTTCATTAATGTACTCTCCTCACTCATTACTCTCTTCTTTCTGGTTGGTGTTCATGATGCATGTAGTTCGTGGGCAGGAGAACGGCGTGGACGGCACTAAAGCAGGTGGACTAGCGGGCAGAGGGGCAGAGCGCGGCCGTCGAGGACGAGGCAGAGGGAGAGGTGGGTGTTACTCGGGGTTTTAATTCAATGATCTCAACGGGGTTTTGCTGTTGGCTTCTTTCATTAATTTTTAGTCACCATATTCCAGACATGTCATGTTAATGAGAACTCTTAATGTAGAAGTAGCAGGATGGAGTTGATGGAAGTTTTAGTGTGAAAGTTGATGTGTTTGAGCGGATTGTATGGATGAGGTGACGAGAGAGCGGAGCGCTTTAATTACTAAAGCGCTGCTGCATCACTTTCTTTAGATAGCGATGAATTCTCACAGGCAGCACTCTCGGGACACAGCTAGGATTGTTCCGGTTTCATGCTGTGTGATCAGACAGGGTTATTTATTTATTTATTTATTTAAAAAAAAAAAAAAAAAATCTTCCTCCTCCAAAATACTGATTAGAATGCGTTTCCGTCCATATTTTTACTTCCTCTCTGATCGCCTGTGTACACGTTATGGTCATGTGACTTGCTAATCAGCATGTGCAACTACAACACGCGCTTGTAATAAAGATCAAATATTCTATTAATATGAGGTGTGTGTATTATACATGGTATAGACACACCGCTCTCGGTGATATTAAATTATAAGTCCAGAAATCTTATCCTGCAGAAAGAACGACAGTTAGTGGATGTAATCTTATACATCTACAGTATCTCACAAAAGTGAGTACACCCCTCACATTTTTGTAAATATTTTATTATATCTTTTCATGGGACAACACTGAAGAAATGACACTTTGCTACAATGTAAAGTAGTGAGTGTACAGCTTGTATAACAGTGTAAATTTGCTGTTCCCTCAAAATAACTCAACACACAGCCATTAATGTCTAAACCGCTGGCAACAAAAGTGAGTACACCCCTAAGTGAAAATGTCCAAATTGGGCCCAATTAGCCATTTTCCCTCCCCGGTGTCATGTGACTCGTTAGTGTTATAAGGTCTCAGGTGTGAATGGGGAGCAGGTGTGTTAAGTTTGGTGTTATCGCTCTCACACTCTCTCATACTGGTCACTGGAAGTTCAACATGGCACCTCATGACAAAGAACTCTCTGAGGATCTGAAAAAAAGAATTGTTGCTCTACATAAAGAAGGCCTAGGCTATAAGAAGATTGCCAACACCCTGAAACTGAGCTGCAGCACGGTGGCCAAGACCATACAGCGGTTTAACAGGACAGGTTCCACTCAGAACAGGCCTCGCCATGGTCGACCAAAGAAGTTGAGTGCACGTGCTCAGCATCATATCCAGAGGTTGGCTTTGCAGAATAGACGTATGAGTGCTGCCAGCATTGCTGCAGAGGTTGAAGGGGTGGGGGGTCAGCCTGTCAGTGCTCAGACCATACGCCGCACACTGCATCAAATTGGTCCTGCATGGCTGTCGTTCCAGAAGGAAGCTTCTTAAGATGATGCACAAGAAAGCCCACAAACAGTTTGCTGAAGACAAGCAGACTAAGGACATGGATTACTGGAACCATGTCCTGTGGTCTGATGAGACCAAGATAAACTTATTTGGTTCAGATGGTGTCAAGCGTGTGTGGCGGCAACAAAGTGAGTAGTACAAAGACAAGTGTGTCTTGCCTACGGTCAAGCATGGTGGTGGGAGTGTCATGGTCTGGGGCTGCATGAGTGGTGCCGGCACTAGGGAACTACAATTCATTGAGGGAACCATGAATGCCAACATGTACTGTGACATACTGAAGCAGAGCATGATCCCCTCCCTTTGGAAACTGGGCCACAGGGCAGTATTCCAACATGATAACAACCCCAAACACACCTCCAAGACGACCACTGCCTTGCTAAAGAAGCTGAGGGTAAAGGTGATGGACTGGCCAAGCATGTCTCCAGACCTAAACCCTATTGAGCATCTGTGGGGCATCTTCAAACGGAAGGTGGAGGAGCACAAGGTCTCTCACATCTCCAACAGGACTCCAGTGGCAACTTGTGAAGCTCTGGTGAATTCCATGCCCAATAGGGTTAAGGCAGTGCTGGAAAATAATGGTGGCCACACAAAATATTGACACTTTGGGCTAGAGATGCACCGATTGCAAATTTTTTGGCCGATTCCGATTTTTTTGTAAGTGTGACCTGCCGATACCGATTTTTGCCGATTCCGATTTTCTTTCTAAGAACTATAATTGACAGCATATACAAACACAAATCTACTTTTCTAACCCTAACCCTATCCGGCCTCTCTGTGTAAAGCGTTACACAAGGCACCTTTTCTGTGTTGCCAACATACTGTATACTTGAGCATTAATGGCAAATTTTTCTTCACAAACATCTCTACTTTGGGCCCAATTTGGACATTTTCACTTAGGGGTGTACTCACTTTTGTTGCCAGCGGTTTAGACATTAATGGCTGTGTGAGTTATTTTGAGGGGACAGCAAATTTACACTGTTATACAAGCTGTACACTCACTACTTTACATTGTAGCAAAGTGTCATTTCTTCAGTGTTGTCCCATGAAAAGATATAATAAAATATTTACAAAAATGTGAGGGGTGTACTCACTTTTGTGAGATACTGTATATACAATGACTTTGTAATGATTAATCCTGTGATAATTTAGGAAACTCTTAACCAAAGTGAAACCTGTACCGTTGAAAATCACAAATTAATGGTAAATATCGGTAAGTAAGATGTTAAGGGTGGATTTATTATTGTTTTTTTCCCTATAAAGATCGTCCTGCTTGTTTCGTGCAGTGTGAAGTGTTTACTCTGTACACGCTTCAAATGTTCATGCAAATGTTCTTGCAAATTAGCCAAGCAAAGCACAAACTGTACTGTGTACTCTATTCCACAGCTGTGTCTTACTGGTGTGTGTGTGAATCCTTTAGGTGGTGCTGGTAGGAGAGGTGGACGGTTTTCAGCTCAGGGCATGGGGTAAGTTTAAGTCTCTGATGTTGACGCTGATGAAGTGCTCGCTGTATTCATCTTCCAGATCACTCCTCACCCTGAAAAACACCAGTTGTGATCATTATACTATACAATACACATGTACTACACTATACACGGTTAGATTCAGACCTGCCAGTCCTTATACATTTTGCGTAGGAGCTCCACAATTTAACAATATTTGTTGTTGCTCAAAAAAAAACGGGTGTAACGATGCACTCTGATCATGATTTAATTCTCAATATTTTGCCCAGACATTATTTCACGTTTTCTGCTGCTACCATTCTGTCCACTGTATCCTGTGCTGGATGTGTTCAGTGATAAAGGATGCGTTTCCTCAGTTACAGCGTAATGTTGTCCTGCTTTGCTGCATTTTCAGCCTGATCTAAAGATCAGAGGGATTTTATAATGGCCTTCCCAGTGTGTTCATATCTCACGGCCTCACTCGCTTCCTCTCCCTCGGCCGCACCCTCCAGAATTTATTCTCTGAAGTCTCTGTAGTTTACCTTCGTTGCTTTTTGAGAAGTTTATATTCTCTCCGTGTCTTGTTGCAGTACGTTTAACCCAGCGGACTATGCTGAGCCAGCGCAGACAGAGGAGAGCTATGCCATGGGAAGCACTTGGAGCAACACGGGCAACCTGGAACCAGAAGATGGCGCCAGTTTGTATCCCTCCTTTACTCTCGCTTATATTATTTACTTTTCTTTTGGATTATGTTCATTTTATTTTGCTTTAAGGAAGAATCTGTTGCGTAAACTTCTAAAGTAAAAAAAAAATCTACGGTCACATCCAGTCAGGAGCGCATTAAAATACTATATAATTTTTTAATTTGGTCTTAATTCATCACATCGGAATATCCAGCAGCTTTATTGTGATTTATTCCTCGGCCTCTGGGTGCTTGAGGCGTTATGTTTTCAGGTTGTTCTTCTTGTAAAGCCTGGTTTATACACAGAGAGGGGGATCATGGGTAAACGTGGCATGCTTTCCTACAGTGAACTGTTTGTTTATGCCTCATCTTGAGTGTAATTCAGTCATTTCTGGTGTGGTTCATGCGACAGCGTCACCTAGAGTACACACTAATGCGACGTTCAAGTATGACGACTTCACACTGTGCAAGCATCCGTTTGATTGTTATATTTTTGTAGGACTCGAGTTTTCTGGAGGAGAAGGAACAAATTATGCACGGAAGTTTGACTCTGCTCCTGGTACGTATGCCGGCCATCTTTATACGTTTTTGTATATACGTTATTTGTAATAATCAGACTTTCTGCAGGTTCTGTACTGTGGTTCGGTAACTCGTCGTCTTTTGCGTTCCCCTTCTCAGGTGCATGGCGAACTCCTACAGAAGAGTGGGGCACTGAGGACTGGACCGAGGATGTAAGAAATACTCATTGAGGTGACATAAGGAAAATATTTCATTTAATTGTGAAGTTAAGAAACGCATCAGCTCTTCTTTCTGGATGTGTCTTCAGTTGTCAGAGACGAAGATCTTCACTGCCTCCAGCGTGGTGTCCATGCCCATGCCTCAGGAGAATGTTACCATAACAGCTGGACAGAGGTAGGTCGTGATTTTAAGGAAAGCTTTTGTAGTTTTAGTCTCTGTTTTTGGGAAGTTAGCCAGATGTTCAGCCAGCTTGGGTGTCTGTGGGTGTGTCATGACCAAAGGTCGAGGGCATATTTTGAGAATTGTGAGGTGTTTTGAAGTTATTTTGTCTTCCTGCAAATTTTAACCAAATGTGGCTGGACCTGATTGACGGTTCTGGGTCGTACTGGTGTTGTTACTTCACCCAAATCCACTGTGAAATGTCCTAATGTCCACTAATCAAGATGTTGGAGTTTCTACAGGCTGTTAGAGTCCAGCAGGGTGCATGGATTAAGGCTGAGTGATCTTACGATGTAATATCGGTATCATGATAAATTATGTGACTGTGCGCATTTTAAATATATTGCACATATTGGATAAAATCAGATAACGCTTGCTGGCAGTTTGTGAGCAAACATATATTGTAGTGCGTCATAGAAATGCCTTTGAGAATTACAATATACTTTTACATATTGCCCAGCCCTAGCTTGGAATGTTGGTATAGCAAAAAAGTATATAAGAATGCTTAAAAGCTGTATAAAGGTTTATGGATGCACTTGTTACACCTCTGAAACTGTTTTGTTGATAAATGTGGTTGACTATTTAATATAAAAAACAAACAAGTGCTTGTATGTTTAGATCGCAACAGAATTGAAGAAGTGTGGCAGCTCATAATGATCATTAAGTGTGTGTGTGTGTGACTCCAACGCAGGATTGATTTAGCAGTGCTATTGGGGAAAACACCGGCCTCCTCCTCTTCTGAGACTGAGTCTGCTCCACTTGATGCCCCTCAGCCCTCATCTCTATCCCAGTCTCTGGTTTTTAGCAACTCCAAGCAGCCTGTGTCGCTCTCCCAGCCCTCCTCCAGCACCTCATATAATCAGCACAGCATGGTGAGAGAGTGTGCTTTTAAAACAAAAACAAATGGTGCCGAAAGTATTTTCATTTCCAGTTTGCATTGCTTACAAGTAAAGACGGCATGATGCTTTCTTCTTCTCCGGTACCAAACAATGATATTGTTTTTTCTTTAAAAACTACGGAGTACTAAAACTATGAAGTTCACACTTAAATTCTTTCATGCAAAAACACTACCGTTACAGAATAACTATAAAATAAATCAATCCTGTAAACGTTTCCGCTTCCAAAAATACATTTCTTTTCCAAATCCAATCCACGGTTTTTTTTTTGTGATACTGTATATCTAATCAGTGCCGTCTATAGTTAGAAACAAACGTTCTTTGCTTTGTTCTTTAAGTCGTTTTTTATCGTTAGAAGAATCCATCCCGTGTAGCTAGAAGTGTAGCTCTGTGCATGCTGAGCTGCTCCACACTAATCAGGAACAAAAAAGCTTGGTTCATGAGCAATACAGTAGTGTGTTTATTATGATTTGTTTGAATAAAAAAAAAAAAAAAAGTTGTGTTAAATAATAACTAGTTAAGAGAAAAGGGAAAAAGTATGGACTCCTCATATACTTTTAACCCTAGGTGAGCATGCTCAGTAAGAGTTTTGGTGAAGTGGGAGACACTAAAGGCACCAGTGGAAACTCCACCAGTGGCTCCCAGTTCCTGGAGCAGTTTAAGACCGCACAGGCTCTGGCTCAGCTGGCAGCACAGCATTCCCAGAGCGGCCCATCCAGCACAGGCCCCTCCAGCTGGGAGTCCAGTCCTGCACCCCTGGCACAGTATGGTAGGAGAGCTTCCTTATCTGAGATCCAGTGGTGGATTTCTGGTATTAAACTAATGGTACTGTGTGCTGCTGATGTGAATGTTAATATTAGTGTGTATGAGATGGTACATTCCATGCAGTGCTGTTATTTTGCCCAGTAATCCCACCTTCTTTACACCAAAAACTTTTGCAGTGATGCTAAAATAATCGGCTATAACCAAGGAAAAGTGTTCCATGTGGTCCCGATGATGGTTTAGTGGAATGTAGTAGTGCTACTTTGAAAATAAAGTTTTCTTTCTGTAAAGTTTTTGTCTCCTTTTATAACCATCTTTGTGAAACTTGGTCTCTCTTCTGTATTCATCATGTATGCAGACATGAAGTCTCAGACAGATGCAGCGGGACACAGTCCCTTCACCAAGCGGCAGCCATACCAGCCCACCTCCTCCACTGCGTCCTCCATGATGGACGCCTTCCTGCAGGAGAAAGGTCCCACCCCCTCCACCACCTCTTCCCAGCCCGCCCCTTCCACCTCTTTGTCCCAAACAGTCTCCGCTCCGAAGCCTTCAGGCCCCGCAGTAAGCCAGCAGCAGATACCTTCAGGTCCTTCAGAGCCTCAGGCTTCCAGTCCTCTGCCCTTACAGCAGCATAAGCTCAAACATCAAAAGAAGAGAACCTCCATCACCACCAAGGCAAGTGTTTCCACCGGAAGCCAAGAATTTCATCTTCCTTTACACCAGATTGGAAAGTTTAAAACGTTTGACCTTCAAAGATAAATAAAGCTGTGGATTCTGCAGATCCTCAGTGAAACTAACTCAAAGCAACAAAGTCACTGAAAAGCTAAGTGCGGGATTTTCCACAGGTTTTAACAGTCGTGCTGACATTCAGTATAACCGCATGATTGTGAGTGCGGTATTGCTTTTATACAACACTTCTATAAACAAATAAATGTCGAGCAACTGACATTTCAGACACAGTATGTCCAAATATTTTGTTTATTTTTACTAAGTCAACAAAAATAGTTCCAAAGAAACCACGGGTGTATAGAGCGTTAAGTGTTGCTATGGTAAAACACTGACTGACTGACAGCCCACTACATTCCCATTACATTCCACTTTTTCATTCTCACTGACGTCTCCAGATATGTATTCTCAGCCCTAGGCTATTTCCCGTCACTGTACCTGCAGCTAGTCTAGGGAGGTTTCACGCTACACAATTCATCACAGAGAAAATCAAACATGCTTGAAAATACTGGATCGTCTGCAATCACTCGCAGTCTGAGTAAATCAAGTGCTAGGCTTATGGGGGTAATTATACTTTGAAATTGTACATCAATTTGTCTCAACAAAGTTAAGAGAACTAAAAAACAAATGAAGCGTAAATCGGTTGCATCTGCAGGGATGTATTTTGACTCAATTACATATTTAAAACTGTTCACTGTATTCATTGTGTCTGTGGTTTTTTTTTTTTTTTTTTTTTACCACCTTTGTTGAACAGATCCCTGCTTTAGCAGTGGAGATGCCAGGTTCAGCAGACATACCCGGACTCAACCTGCAGTTCGGCGCATTACAGTTTGGCTCTGAGCCTGTCCTGCCGGAGTACGACACCACAGCAGTAGCCACCACAACACCAGGCAATGCGACTCAGAACAGCCTCTACACCAGTGCAAACAGGTTTCACGCTTTCTCATTTATTTGCTTTGCCTCCCTATCAATGTGTACATATGCAGTGAGATAAATGGTCATAATGGACCATAATGCAACATGCAGGACAACATGGGGCATATGTACATTCAGAAAGTAGGCATAGTGTTAGTATAGTACAAAGCTATAATTTAAGTATGACCTCTCTAAACATACGGGATACACTAATCACTAATAGTGTTATACAATGCTGCGTTAGCATCAAGTGGATGATTAAGCTCAACAGCCTGACCAGGTATATAAGGGTATATAACTACCACATATATAGACAATGAGGAACATGACGTGAGCTAAATGGTTACCACTGTTTTGTGAGCGCTGTAAATTCATCCAGCATTTCATATTTCATAACTGTATCAGTAAGATGTGCTTGTTGATAGGAAGATGGCAGAGGTATATAAGTTCACGTGTTCAACCTGACCAGCCTGACAGTATAATCCCAATTGTGTGTTAGCGAGCAGGCTCCTGCTCTGTCCAATGCCTCTCAGATGGAGCTGTATGAGCAGAGAGCGAGCCAGACCCGGCGCTACCCACCTTCCGTTTCCTCGTCTCCACAGAAAGACTTGCAGCCCAAGGTGAGAGATCACAGGCTGATTAATCTGGTAATTTAATAATCATCTGTTACTCTGCACACATCTAATGTCCTGTCTGGGCCTTTAAAAATGAATAGTACATATTTTCATTAAGATTGAAACCCCAAGTTAATGTGTGGGAGTTTACACCACACGCATGCCACGCCTGTTTTTGTGTAGATCGAGATGATTAACAGTTCCAACCTGCGAGAAAGTCTAATACTTTTTAATAATTAATATAATTTAAAAGAAAAAAAAAAAAACATACCTGTTTGTGCTTTTGTTCTCGCCTACAGAATGGGTTCAGTTCAATACAGACAACGCAGTCTCTGGAAGGTAAGCCTCTGCACTGCTCTGTGTATCCCAGTGAGCTTTTAGTAGATAGGTATTACATTTATTTAACATTGGATTTAAAGTCACATGCATTAGCAACAGTAATGAATTCATGTCGGCTAAAGCTGTTACGTTCTGACACACAGAAAATCACCAGGAGGCGGTATCATAATATTTTTAAAATACATTTTTAGTTGGCCAATGGGTATTTAGCTGGATGTTTCTAGAAAGTATACATAACATACAGCTGTGAACAGGATCCAGTCACTCAAACCATCTTCGTAGGTGATGTAGGGTGCATATGACCACATATAACATTTGTTATATTGCATGAAAGCATCTCTGTGTCCCAACAAAGGAACTGACTGTGAAAGAAATTGACTGTGTCATTGCCCAAGCCAGAAAATACATTGTGAGAGTGTTTGGAAATGGTGCTGAAAGGTAGAGCTCTCCTGTTATTTCCAGGATAATGGATAAACGTGATGCTGTAACAGCAGGGACGAAAGCAGGCGGTATTTTATCATAACCTTTAAATGTGCGTTTTCTGGAAGTGACTGTGTGTCATCCACTCCAGTATGTATATTTGTAACCCTGGCCTGTTTTCTGTCCAGCTGCAGCTGGCTCTGCAGTGTCTGTGAAGCCAGCGTCTGACTCGAACGCTCCTTCCACTGTGTCGAACATGCCCTCGCTGTCAGACCCACCCTCAGGCCCCGCCTCTCTCCTGACAACGTCCAGTCAGACACCTCTTGCCACTCTTGGACATGAAGACCCCTCCTCCAATACGATTGCTCCTCCACAACACAACAAGTGAGTTTCTAGTGTAAAGCATTGAACGTGCAAACAGCAGAGGGAAACTGACGTTTTGTCTTTTCTCTCAGTTCCCTTTCCACACCACAGAACAGCTTGGCTCCCTCCACAGTGCGGACGTCCAGCACAAGCTTACTGGTAAGTGTTGTGTTCTTTTTGCACACATATGAGGGGGGGAAAAAAAAGGCTTTGCACAAAGTGTTTGAATTCAGCACTTTCAAGTTTAAGTATTATTAATATAAGAATATTTACAGGGTCCTGAGAGAGTCTTTTTTCCAAAAGTGAGAAAATATAACAACTTCACCAAATGTTTTGGAAAATGTATAAATATTCTGTTGAAAAATTAACACATACTTGGCACACAGGTGCTAATTCATAGTTTTTATAACATTCACTACAATAATTCATATTTTGAGCTTTAACACGTTAAACATTTAAACACATGCCTTACATTTGTATGGTTTGGATGTATGCTCGACACTCACCAACCACTTTATTAGGAACACCTGCTCATTCATGAACTTATCAATCCAATCATGTGGCAGCAGCAAAATGCAGGAAATCATGCAGATACAGGTCAAGAGCTTCAGTTAATGTTTATATCCTCGTATTAGATGGGCTGGTTTGAGTATTTCCAAAACTGCTGAGCTCCTGGGATTTCACACACAACAGTCTCTAGAGTTTACACGGAATGGTGCGGGAAAAACTAAAAACATCCAGTGAGTGTCGGTACGCTTTTCGTTTAGGGTGGTCAAATTAGACTGATTGGCCATGACAGGAAGTCTATAGAGTATTTGAGTAATAGGGTTTAAATGGGCGATATTTTATCGCTTGCGTAGAAATTCTCCCCCACAATAAGGATTAGTCCTCCCACGATAATAACGATAAAGCCTAGTTGATGACGTCTTTCTCTGTGTGACGGTCTGCGACCCATTGCTCACGTGCAGAGCGAAAACAAGTATGTCGGGAGGAGGAGTTTATCGCTAAACAAGGAGCTAGTTCAATGTTTGTGTTTCTGATGCTCTCAAGATGCATGCAGCTAGGGCTGTGACTGTGGCCATGACAACCGTGCCACCGGCGGCGTGCCACCGGCGGTAGTGTCGCATCACGCGCCACATTAATGTCAGTGCCCACTCAAACAGAAACAAGTACAATGTTTTGTATACAGGTGTAATAATTATACCAGTTGCAATATTACTTTGTATTTATAGCCTACCATATAGCAGGAGATTTTGTTAATACAAAAATTACATAATCATAAATTCCTTATGTGGTGTTATCTGTTAGTTTGGCGGGGTCTGCCGCTGCGATGGATCTTGTTGGGAAACCAAATTTTACATCGGCGATTTGGGAACATTTTGGATTTGTGCCTAATGAGAGAGGTGAACCAATAAATTTGGATGAATTTCTGTCACTTGTAGCCAAAAACAGTGGTGAATGGTACTATATTTATATCGTCACTATCGTTATCGCAATAAATACCAGAAAATATCGCGATATACTTTTAAGTCCACATCGCCCATCCCTAATGAGTAACTCAAGTAACCACTCTTTACGACCGTGGCGAGCAGAAAAACATCGCAGAAAGAACAACATATTGTAGGTGGATGGGCTACAACAACAGAAGACCACATCAGGTTCCACTCCTGTCAGCCAGGAACAGGAATCTGAGGCTACAGCGGACACGGTTGAAAATGAGAAAAGACCTGGCGACGTTTCCAATCTTCAACTGTCCAGTTTGGGTGAGTCCGTGTCCACTGTAGCCTCAGGTTCCTGTTCTTGGCTGACCGGAGAAGAACCTGACGCAGTCTTCTGCTGCGTTGTTGCCTGTCTGCTTCAAGGTTTGACATGTTGTGCTTTCGAGGAGTCTTTTCTGCTCACCACGGTTGTAAAGAGTGATTACAGGAGATTCAGGAATACGATGGCACCAATAACCATGCCAAGTCACTGAGATCACATTTTGTCCCCATTCTGATTTTTGATGTGAACACTAACTGAAGCTTGTAACCTGTATCTGTATTATTTAATGCATTGTGCTGTTGTCACCTGATTGGCTGATTAGATCGCGCACACAGACACCACCGACTCTCACTGTCCTAGTTTATATGAAATCACTGAATGATGAATTTATTTGTTTGTTTTTATAATTCTATCAAAGTAGCGATTTAATTCTGCCTGGAAATCCAGCTGGAAAATTTTGTAGTGCTACAAAATGTAGTGAGCTGAAACAAAGGCCTGTTTTAAGTTTTTTAATTTATTGCATGGCTATGCCTGTCTGGGTAATGTATTCAAAATATATTCATTTCTTTCGTATTCCCCTCAGCATCCAAATGTGGATGGAGACTCGAGCCTGCACTCGTCTTCCTTCTCCTCGGTCTCTGCGGTGGCCCCCTCTGCTGTTCCCCCTTCCTCCACGGTCTCTTCCTCTTCCTCCTCGGCCCCTGTCTCTCATAGTACTCCTGTTCCTCCCTCCTCTTCCACAATCAGTGCTGCCTCTGCTCAGGTCAGTCTGGGACCAGTTAGTAGTCTGGCTATGGGCCTGAACAGTGCAGGCGTAGTTGCTTCTATTGTCCCCCCTGCTGTTGCTGCAGCCGCGTCTTCGTCGTCAGCGGCCTCAGCTTCAGCCGCACCATTATCAGCTTCATCACGCAGCACAGCTGCCTCAGGTAAAGGTTTGACAAATGTGTAATCTAACTACAAATAATCAGTAAATTGGCTAGTTTTAAACATTAATGTATTAATATATCTTGTAATATAAAAATGATATAAATATAAGCACGATTACAGTAGGATGCACTGGTTAGCCATCACTCTGTATTTCTTCTGAAGCCATATGAAAAACAAAACAAAAAACACTCATTATATCGCTGTAATGGTTGTGGTCTTGTTGGCGTGCAGGGAAAGCGCCTCCGAACCTGCCTCCTGGAGTGCCTCCTCTCCTGCCCAACCCCTATATCATGGCTCCTGGCCTGCTCCATGCATACCCGGTGAGACTTTTCTACTAAATTACACAGAAATGTTTCATTTTCTTTCTGTATTTCTTCTTAAATGTTCATCTCAGTTTTAACTACATTTGTGCATTGAATGTGTAACACATGTTCTACCGTCTGGTCTGAATCCAAGCCCCAGGTGTATGGCTACGATGATCTGCAGATGCTCCAGACTAGGATACCACTGGTAAGTTCAAGAACAGTTTTGTTTCACCTTTCAGGAGCGATATTATCACCTGTATATACCTTCTTGTTTGTACCAAGGGTGTAACCATTATTTCAGATGTGTGGGGGGACAGAATGTCAAGGGTATTCCTTTTTTTTTTTTTCACCTGACCTTTGTCTAATTGATGGGTTTTATCTCTTCTTGCTCTTAATATGCAATTTATGATTCTGTACTTGCATGTTATATTGTATATTGCACTGTATTATTTAAATGTGTACATTGCATATACATAGCACAGAGTATATAATATATTCTTGTATATTATGGATGATTTGTTTCAGTTCTCTCCCTTTTCTATTGAATTATATACAGTAATGTAAAACTGGCAGGGTTATACTTTTTTCCCTACACTACTAACCTACTACTAACTTAAACTGCTGCATAATGATTTAAGTTATCATAGCAGCCTGTTATGACTCAGTCATTGTATTTATAAAATGAAAATGTTTTCTATTCCATTATATCGGGACTGCGGGTAGGCTAATATTACCATCAGATCTAGATAATTATCCATCAGTGGAAATAGGCAGCTTTTAAAAAGAAATATGTAGCAAATCATTCATCATTGTGCAACACGAATACCACATGCCAAAAGAACTTACACTGCTCGGAGTGAATGGGTTTTTTTTTATGCCGCTTTTAGAGCTCATCGCGACCTCTGAGCACTCAGCGTGGGTGTGACACGTGACGTGAGTGACCAATTGTCATGGCAATGTCACGTCACGTAAAGACTTACAGACACGTACACGTATAGAAATCAAAGATACACAAATTGGCCATGGCTAGTGAAAAAGTGCGAGGGACACGTCCCCCGTGGATTCTACGTCCATGGTTTGTACACATACATTGCTGAGACCTTGAGCAAGGTCACAGAGTTGAATGTGTGGAGATGCCCAGCCGTATGCACCGTGAACACTAACCCAAGTGTTCCTACAGCCCATTAGTAAGCTTCCTGGCCTGATGACTGAGTAAGGTGATGAAAAGGCTTGCTTTCTGCATCAGATGTGGCTCAGCTGGAATAGTTGATCATGTAAATAAAACCATGCTCAGTGGAAGCTTCAGGTCCTCCTTATAGCCAGACAGTGGACACTGCTTATGGCAGCACCTGGCAGAGATATCCATGCTCGTGGTGAACTGTTAGTTGAACTGCTTTATTCAGTTCTGGCTTCAGCTGCATCTGGAAACAAATCTAAATCAGAATGTACCACCTCGCATGCACCTCTGGGAGGCTGTCAAGAGGCTGTGACAGCTTTTAAAGCTTTAAAGTTGACATCTTTAAAATGGCATCATTCCAAATCACACTGGATGCTGACATGCATCCCATAGCACCTAATACACTCTTCCACACTGGTTATGAAAGCTTTTACTGCACCACAGCAGGCACCCGAGTGCCCACATTCACCCTGTGGGTCTGCCAGCTGCTAAACCCCAAACACCACAGATGGAGATATGTGATCCGATCATTCAAACTACAATCAAAGGTGGTCTAGGACGTATATGACCACATAACATCTGTAGTGCGCATCATTACCCTAGCCAGAGAATACAATAATCATTGTGAGGCTGTTTGGAAATCATGCTGAACGGTAGAGCTCTCCACCACTAGGCTAATGGATAAACACGATGCTCTTATAAAACATCATATGGTCACTTTGGGACTTTGTTGAAGTTTTTGGCACATGCCTGCACATGCTAAACACTGTATCCAGCTGAAATTCACCACCCTCTGCAATTATGTGATTGTTTTGAGGGATGATGTAATTTCTAAGCTTCTTTCTTCTTGCCCTCCATTTGTAGGATTACTATAGCATTCCATTTGCTACCCCAACGACAGCACTGACAGGCAGAGACGGCAGTTTGACCAACAACCCTTATTCTGGTGAGACTCCTTCGCTGTAGTGGCAATGATTAACAGAAATATTCACACAATGCTTTGATGCCAGAAAATAAAAAAATCTAATGCATTCGCAGAAACACTAGCGTACACCAGTCTCAATGCTTTAATATAATTTACTGTGATTACTGGACATGGACATTTCAAGCAAGCTACATTTGAAACATATCACCAAATGTTTAAAATTTAGCTTGCTTGAACTGTATATTTCCATATAAAGCTCAAATTCAAGAAAATGGAAAATACACAACCAGTGACGGGGTGAATGCATAAGTTCAGGATTATATTACTACAGGGGTTCCCAAACTTTTTGTCTAATTCAAACTTTTTTTTTTATATAATTCAGGGCTACTTTAACATTTCATTATGTCAGTAACATGTGGACCATAAAGTGACTAAAAACAAAGTCTCTATACTTTTACAGTGGGGGGAAAAAGTATTTGATCCCCTGCTGATTTTGTACGTTTGCCCACTGACAAAGAAATGATCAGTGTATAATTTTAATGGTAGGTGTATTTTAACAGTGAGAGACAGAATAACAACAAAAACATCCAGAAAAACACATTTCAAAAAAGATATAAATTGATTTGCGTTTTATTGAGGGAAATAAGTATTTGATCTCCTATCAATCAGCAAGATTTCTGGCTCCCAGGTGTCTTTTACACAGGTAATGAGCTGAGATTAGGATCACTCTCTTAAAGGGAGTGCTCCTAATCTCAGTTTGTTACCTGTAAAAAGACACCTGTCCACAGAAGCAATCAATCAGATTCCAGACTCTCCACCATGGCCAAGACCAAAGAGCTGTCCAAGGATGTCAGGGTCAAGATTGTAGTCCTACACAAGGCTGGAATGGGCTACAAGACCATCGCCAAGCAGCTTGGTGAGAAGGTGACAACAGTTGGTGCGATTATTCACAAATGGAAGAAACACAAAATAACTGTCAGTCTCCCTCGGTCTGGGGCTCCATGCAAGATCTCACCTCGTAGAGTTTCAATGATCATGAGAACGGTGAGGAATCAGCCCAGAACTGCACGGGAGGATCTTGTTAATGATCTCAAGGCAGCTGGGACCATAGTCACCAAGAAAACAATTGGTAACACACTACACCGTGAAGGACTGAAATCCTGCAGTGCCCGCAAGGTCCCCCTGCTCAAGAAAGCACATGTACAGGCCCGTCTGAAGTTTGCCTGAATGATTCAGAGGAGAACTGGGTGAAAGTGTTGTGGTCAGATGAGACCAGAATCGAGCTCTTTGGCATCAACTCAACTCGCCGTGTTTGGAGGAGGAGGAATGCTGCCTATGACCCCAAGAACACCATCCCCACCGTCAAACATGGAGGTGGGAACATTATGCTTTGGGGGTGTTTTTCTGCTAAGGGGACAGGACAACTGCACCGCATCAAAGGGACGATGGACGGGGCCATGTACCATCAAATCTTGGGTGAGAACCTCCTTCCCTCAGCCAGGGCATTGAAAATGACCTTAATGACTTGGAGAGGATCTGCAAAGAGGAGTGGGACAAAATCCCTCCTGAGATGTGTGCAAACCTGGTGGCCAACTACAAGAAACGTCTGACCTCTGTGATTGCCAACAAGGGTTTTGCCACCAAGTACTAAGTCAAAGGGGTCAAATACTTATTTCCCTCATTAAAATGCAAATCAATTTATAACTTTTTTTGAAATGTGTTTTTCTGGATGTTTTTGTTGTTATTCTGTCTCTCACTGTTAAAATACACCTACCATTAAAATTATAGACTGATCATTTCTTTGTCAGTGGGCAAATGTACAAAATCAGCAGGGGATCAAATACTTTATTCCCTCACTGTATGTACATCTGAAGGATTAAATGGGACATTCACTAGACAGCACATCAGAGCCAAAATGTCTCTGTCCGTCAGGTTTCCAAGTCAAACTGTAAAATGTTTACTGATTTCATGCACGGTGACGTTAAACACAACGTTTCTCTTTAAAACTCTCTTCCATCGTCGTGATTGTTGTCATGACCTGCGTCTGAAACTGAAAACTCCCCTTACGTTCCAAAATATTTCCTAATCTAGAAAATCCGGAAGTCTGGTATGCAACACAGCTTTCTAAGTTTGAAGGCGGCATGAGCGGTTTTTAAAATTATAACTCGTAATAGGAAAAATCGGTTAGTGTTGGTACTCAATAACAGTCTAGAATTTTATTGCTGAACTTCTACACTAGTGCAGTGTGTCAGGATGGTGAAAAGTCCGTCCTCACCAAAGTGATATTTCTAATAATAATTTGTCAAATTAATCGGGGGGAAAAAAAAAACACAAGAGGAGATCGATTTACAAATGGGGTTGTGAGAGAAATTCGAACATGACCCCTGCATTACAGGATTACTTTTAGTTGGCATTGAGGGAAACCTGTGCTGTCCGATAACACAAAAAAACCTCATTGTGTCTCCAATGTAGAACTGATCGTCCTTGCATCGTTAACATGTAGTAAGCTCGACCCATACCATTCATTCACCTCACCATCCTTCTCCACATATAATTATAATCTCTTAGTAATGATGGATTACCTTATATTGTTTTTATTTTCCTCTCTCCCCTCCCCCCCTCTGTCATCTGTCCTCTTTTGGTGTTTAGCTGGTGAGCTGACAAAGTTTGGTCGCGGGGACACATCATCTCCTGCTCCGGCCACCACGCTGGCTCAGGCTCAGCAGAGTCAGACCCAGACTCACCACACCACGCAGCAGCCCTTCCTGAACCCGGCTCTGCCCCCTGGCTACAGCTATACCAGTCTGCCCTATTACACGGGTGTGCCCGGCCTGCCCAACACTTTCCAGTACGGCCCTGCCATGTTCCCGGTGAGAGTTACTCATCTTGTTACCTTCAAGCAAACACCTGACCTAGAGAAATCTGAATAAGATGTGTTCAAAAGCATAGCATATTGTAACTGGATTAATATTAACCTCTAGTATATTTCCTTATACTGGTATTAACTAGCGATGTGTAAAAGAGTGGATTGCAAGCCATCAGGATACAGCAGAGCAGGGTGTTTTTGTTTTTTTCTTCTCTTTTTCTTCACTGCCTCGCAGCAGCTTTAGCTGATTGCGACATTCTAACTGAGGACGATTCTAAGCATTATCCCTACAGCTTAGAGTTAGAGATTGAATGGAATGTAAAATTAGGAAAATATAACGCTTCACTGCGAGTGTGCATTGTGGTGGTCTTGTTCGTATTTTTTTTAAATTTTTTTATCACTTGTCTGAGAGCCATAGATTCTCTAGGATGGTGTCCTTGAAAATGGGAGCAGAGATTCAATTCAATACTATCAATTATGACCATATTTTAATAAATCATGGTAATTATTTGTAGATATCACACACAGCAATACGTTTAGTTTATAGCCCAGGGTTTTAGATGTGTGGAATATTTGTGTTTTTATTGTTTTGCTTTTTATTATTATAAGTGTTTGTTGTAAATGATGACATCGTATGTTTACTCAGGTAGCACCTACTTCCTCCAAACAGCATGGTGTGAATGTTGGTGTCAATGCTTCAGCCACAGCCTTCCAGCAGGCTAGTGGATATGGATCTCATGGATACAGCACTGGTAAGATATTCACACGCGCTTATTTGTGGCCTCGTCCACATGATCTAAATCTATGTATGACTTCGACAGGTGGCCTTTAACAGCTGTGATTTGCGAGCTAGTCACCATGTGTCTCAAGTGTTGTGTAGTTGCAGACTGCAACCATCCCTTCCATACGCACAGGAAGTGTGTGCATGCTGGGTGTGGAGCGTCCAGTAAACATGCCCTTCTTCCACATTTTAAATCTCGCTGAAACGGTCACCTTCGTGCCCATTTTCTCAATAAGCAAACGTAATTTTTAAAAAATATAAAATTAATATACCATTCATGTAATTCATTGTTGTGGTTTCTTGGGTGCCAAGAGTGTGTGTGAGTGTAAAATGAACAAGCAGAGAAAATCCGTGATCCTACTTTATATGTGCCTAGGTCCGGTGTGCGGCTAGTCACTTTTTTCCCCCCTCAGCTATAGCTGCCTGGTTTGGTGAGGTTCGGTGAACCCTTGCTAGCAGTGATGTTGGGGTGGTGAGGTCAGGGATGGGCTTGCTTTCAGGTGGTGGGACATCACGTGCTTCTTCATATGCTTCCTGCTTTTTCTTCTTGTTCACCAGGTGCTTGTCTACTTCTTTCCTGGGCATTGCTTTCATTTGTGTCTTTCATAACTCCTGGCCACGTCCTGTTGTATTTCTTTCTCTTTTACCAGTTTCCACGTCTTGCTAATCTTTTTGCTTTTTACTTTCATGTCCTATTGACTTATTTCCCATTTCTCGACACCCACTGATTATAACCTCTTTGCTTCTAACACGGCAGTTTTGCTTGCTGCTTTCTTTTACTTCTCCCACTCCTTCCTTCTTCGTGCCTTGCCTGGTGTGTTTTTTCTAATGCTGTGGGGCTGTGGCTGTGTGTGCCCGTTTGCAGGCTATGAGGATTTGGGCCAGGCTTCAGCAGGGAGCGGGGATTTCTGTAAGGGCGGCTACGGCAATGCTGTGGCTGCTGCTGCTGCTGCCGCTGCCGCCGCTGCCGTTTCTGCTCAAAACAAACCAGCCAGTTCAGTCACCGCGCCCGGAGTGGGTGAGTGCACACGCACGCCAAACGCCCTCTCTCTCTCTCTTCTCTCTCTCTCTCTCTCTCTCTCTCTCTCCTCTCTTCTCTCTCTCTCATATTTCTTATTTTCATTTGTCCGATCACTAGCATTAACCTCACAGGGGAAACTCAAAACCATGGCATGCCACCCCAACATTAGCCCTGCCCTTCTGAGATAGTGTGAAGTAAAGCATCCTCCCCCCCATTTCCTGAACCATCACCAGTCAGTTACTTTATCGTCATCTGCTAGCGTTAGATTTAACAAGTGAATGTCTGTATGTTGATTGATCTAAATCGAATACTTGCGTATATACATTATAACTCATTTAAAGGTAAGAAGTGCTGCTTTGTCACTTGTTGAACTCGTGGTTGATGAGACCGTTGTTTATGAGGAGGAATTTGGATTTGAGGGGGTGTTTTCTTTTTCTTCCTAATCAGTGGTTGAAAATTACAGCTTTCAGTCGAATGCAGCATTGTTTACAATCTGCAATCAGATGAATTCACACAGATTTTCATGTAAACGTAGCCAGTGTTTGCTCATCTTACACTGAGGACAATAAACGGGACGTATGAAACGTGATTGGACCGTGTTGTTTCTGTGACTCGATCTCACTGCCGGTACAAGCAAAAAAAAAAAAAAAAGTTACTGAGGGTACCAGATTGCTGATCCTGCTCACGTCACTGCTGTAATGCCTTGTAGTGGTTCATTTTAAGATGTATTTCTATACACGGTAATATGCTGATGATGTATGATTTAGGAGTTGGATTGTTAAGCTCTGAATGTAAGCCAGGAGCTAATTAGTTTCACGGATATTTCTCACAATCTGCATGAATTGCTGAGGTCCTACCCCGGACCGTCACCCATTGGGTTTTGCTTGAATATGTTCCTTAAAAAAATTCACCATCACACATAAAGTTGATGACTGTTAGCAGGCACCTTTGCATGCATCATTTCAATACTATTACAGAAGGCAGTGAATGGGTGAAATGGTACAAAGTTGTTTGAGCTGCATGTGTTTTTTTAATTTATTATTTATTTATTTTTTATAACAGCTCTGCTAGGAGTATTTAACATAATTGACACAGTGTTAAAAATGCATTTTGTGGTAACAAAGCAGAACTGTCCTTCTAACTGTGGAATCAACTTGTTAAAGGCCATGGGGATTTCTGTACCAAACATGGAGATGTAATTACACTATGGCCAAAAGTATGTGGATTCCTGATTCTTCCCCAAAACTGTTGACACAAAGTTGGAAGCACACAGCTATATAAAATGTCTTTATGTGCTATAGCTTTACAATTTCCCTTCACTGGAACTGCGAGGCCCAAACCTGTTCCAGCATGACGGTGCCCCTGTGCACAATGCGATAAAGCGAGCTCCATGAAGACATGGTGTGTTAAGGTTGGAGTGGAAGAACTCGAGTGTCCTGCACAGAGCCCTGACCTCAGCCCCACTGAACACCTTCTCACCCGAAATAAGTGCCTGACCTCACTAATGCTCTTGTAGCTGAATGAACACACATCCCCATAGCCATGCTCCAAAATCTAGAAGATCTAAAATCCCAGAAGGATTAGAACAGCAAAGGGGGAATAAATCAGGAATGGGATGTTCAACAAGCACATAGTGGGTATAGAAAAGAATTACCCCCTTTAAAATAATCACATTTTGTTGCTTTTCAGCCTGAAATGAAGATGGACACAGTTTTTGTTTTATCCAGCTGTATTTACTCAGTGCAACTTATAACATCCAAGTGAAAGATATAACACCAACATGTCAGAAAAAAATTAAAAACCAGAATCACGGAGTTGGAAAAAGGATCATCCCCCTTGCTTTAATTAGCCTTAATTTTTTTTAATTACAGCCTTTAGTCTGTTGGGATATGTCTCGACTAACTTTGCACATCTAGACTTTGCAATATTTGCCCATTCTTTGTTGCATAACCACTCAAGTTCAGTTAAATTTGATGGTGACCGTTTGTGGACTGCAGTCTTCAAGTCATTCCACAGATTTTCAATGGGGTTTAAGTCTGGGCTCTGACTAGGCCATGCAAGGACATTCACCTTTTTCTCCTTCAACCACTGTGTGGTCAGTTTTGCTGTGTGCTTTGGGTCATTGTCATGTTGGAAGGTAAACCTTCTTCCCATTGACAACTTTCTGGCAGAGGGCAGCAGATTTTCCTCAAGAATTTCACGGTATTTTGCCTCATCCATTTTCCTTCTATCCTGACAAGTGCTGACAAGAAACACCCCCATAACAGGATATTACCACCTCCATGCTTTACTGTAGGAATGGTGTTATTTGGATGGTGAGCTGTATTGGATTTCCGCCAGACATATCGTTTGGTGTTGAGGCCAAATAATTCATCTGACCATAACACCTTTTTCCATGTGGCTTCAGAATCTTCAAGGTGTGTTTTGGCAAAGCTCAGTTGTGGGTGGCTTTTTTTTTTTCTTGCAACCCTCCCATACAAGCCACATTTGTGGAGAATTTGTGATATTGTTGTCACATGCACACAATGACCACTCTGTCATAAATTCCTGCAACTGCTTCAGAGTTGCTGTAGGCCTCTTGGTAGCCTCTCTGACCAGTTTCCTCCTGGCTCTTTCATCCAGTTTGGAGTGATGTCCTGATCCAGGGAGGGTCTGTGTTGTACCAAATACCTTCCACTTCTTAATAATAGACTTGACTGTGCTTCTAGGCATTGATAAAGCCTTTGAAAAATTTTTTTTGTATCCATCTCCTCACTTGTTCCGGTCCACAACTTTATCCCGGAGATCTTTTGACAGTGTCTTGCCACCCATAGTTGATTGTTTGCTTCAGTTGCACTACAAAATGCTCCAGGAAAGCTCTTTTCATGCTGAGCTAATCAAAATGACCACAGCTGATCACAGTTGAAAGTCAAATGGCTTTGTGTGCCATAGAGAAGGTGATTAGCTACAACTTATTGAGTTTACAAGTCATTTGTTAGGAGGGGGGTGATCCTTTTTCCAACTCAGTGATTCTGGTTTTTTATTTTTTTCTGACATGTTGGTGTTACATCTTTCACTTGGATGTTATAAGTTGCACTGAGTAAATACAGCTGGATAAAACAAAAACTGTGTCCATCTTCATTTCAGACTGAAAAGCAACAAAATGTGATTCTCTTCTATACCCACTGTATACGTGTGCTGGTCAGGTGTCCATGTACTTTTGGTCATATAGTGTGTGTGTGTGTGTGTATATGTATGTGTATATATATATATATATATATATATATATATATATATATATATATATATATATATATATATATATATATATATATATATATATATACACACATACATACACGCACACACACGTATACGTGTGTGTGTGTATGTATGTATGAAGTCAGCTGAGAATGTAAACTCTGTGCTTACTGATGCATGCACCAGAGTCTTGTATGTGCCACATTAGCAGCTGCTATAGATAACTTGATCATTATTTCCTGTTTTCTTGGTTTATTTTTTTTCTTTTCTTTCTTACAACTGTTAAATCTTTTGTCATACATTTTCTCATCCTGAGCTGAATTTGTTTTCTATAATCTCTGTTTTTGGGGGGATGGTTGGTTATGTTCCTGTATGAAGAGTAACGTTTGTGTGTCTGACTTTCCATCAGGAGTCTCGGTTACATCCAGCAACACGGGTGTCCCTGATATTTCAGGGTCTGTTTACACAAAGACACAGGTGAGTGCTGATCCTAAAAGCCTTAATAGGATTAGAGATTATATGAGATACAAGATTATTTAGTCTCTTTGTTGTTCTTTGCATGTAGTCCTTTGAGAAGCAGGGTTACCACACGGCAGCAGCACCAGGCGCCTCGTTCAGTGTGCCGTCAGCACTGGGCAGTGGTGGCCCCATCAACCCCCCGGCTGCAGCACCCTATGCCCCTGCGCCCTTCATGCACATCCTCACTCATCAGCAGCCCCACTCACAGATGCTGCACCACCACTTACAGCAGGACGCCCAGGTCAGCACCAGTACACATCACCTGGTTCAAACAACTGTATGCTATAGAAACATCAGACAGTGAAGTGGGTGTGTTTAGGAGCAGGGGAAACAATAACATGTGCAGGACAGTAGTATAAGATGTGCTTTTATACAGATATGTCCTGGTCGTCATGGTTGTTTTGACTGACTGTCTATTTGTCTGCTTCTCCCTTTTTCCTCAGACTGGCTCCGGACAGCGAAGTCAGAACGCTTCCATTCAACAGAAGTCCCAGATCAACAAGTCTGCTTACAACAGCTACAACTGGGGAGGCAATTAACTTGCCCTTGTTTCCAATCTGGTGTACAAAAAAAGGCTGAAATTAGGGGACCCTTCTCTTCCACCCTAAATTGTCTGTGGCGCCATTCTTTTGCTTCTCCCCGTCCGTCTTCCCTACAGTACTCCTCCATACCCATGGTGGTACTCTACTAAAGCGGTAGCAGTGTGTGTTTGGGAGGGGTGACGACTGGTGAAGGAGTGTTGAAGGGGAAACTCCCAGCCAAGCATCGAGTGTTTGCAGTTTGTTTTGAGTTTAAGTAATAATACCCATCGCCTCTCCTTTCATTCTGTCATTATGTATGTAACATAGAGCTATTTTCTAAAGGAATGTTTTTGTAACTGGTGGAAGAGAAGTTTGGCGGGGAGTCTCCTGCCCCTAGTTGCACCCTGCTTGATTTAACCCAAGAAATATATATCAACGGTTATACATGAGGGCACAAAGATATGACAGATGTTCCAGGTGTGTGGGAATGTGAGTTTTCTAGAAACCTTTTGTTTCTCATGCTTAAATGTGAGTCTGTAATAAGGGTGTAAATTGACTCCATTTTGTTCGAACCCCCTTCAGTCAT
Source organism: Cranoglanis bouderius (assembly GCA_023630585.1). Taxonomy (NCBI): domain Eukaryota; kingdom Metazoa; phylum Chordata; class Actinopteri; order Siluriformes; family Cranoglanididae; genus Cranoglanis; species Cranoglanis bouderius. Next base: position 1,042,957 of record CM042546.1, on the reverse strand, counting down.
CCCCAAATTATTGTACAGGCTTGGCAAATGAAGAGGATGCTGTTCACCTGCATATCCATGTTCTTTATATTAAGCATAAGGTTGTTGTTTTTTTTTTTTTTGTTTGTTTTTGTTTTTTCTTCCTTCCCTCTTTTTCCCCTAAGGAAGGGGTGGTTGTTTACGCTTACCTTGGCACGACCTTTGAGGTATCGCTGTCTGTTATTGGAGAGGTTGGCGTATACTTGCATCACCTTGTATGTGCAAGTGTGTACCATTTCCTCCTCAAACATTATATGTGGCAATGTTCTGCTCCCTTTCCCATATTTTATTGATTTTCTGTTGATTAGAAAAGTATGAATGGATAGATTTGTATCATCAGTTTTTTTTTTTTTTTTTTTTTTTTTTTTTTTTTTTTTTTTTTTTTTTTTTTTTTAGTGGCTCTTTTCTTTTTGTACTGTGCGTTTTAAGAAAAAAAATAATAATAAATGGATAAATTTGTCCTGTACATACATATACATATATATAAAAACACAAGTACTGTAGTCCACGTTTGTTTGATGGCTTTCCCCCTCCTGAATCCTTTACACATAGACCTAACGTTTGTTTCATATTTTTTTTATTTTGTAATATATATAAATATAAATATTAAGTAAATAAACAAGAAAAAGACATTTTCATCATTTTGGATGTGAATGTCTTTTTTAAGAAAACAATTCTGGATGTCATGTGCCTTCTGTACTTTGTGTGTTTGTGTAACTAAACTGGAAAACTGAGGGATAATGGAACATCAGCTGGGAAATGTGTGGCAGTCTTGGAAAACCAGTCCGATGTCGCTGAATTCTGGCTGAAACTCAAAGGGAGAGAAGCAAGTTTTGGTGAAAAATTAGTTTTTCTGCCTTTAACATCATTTCTTTAAGAAACCATATATAAATATAATAACTACATATAAATACTGTATAGAAGTATTTCACTAAAATGGTGTGTAAATCTTATTTTATTTTTTACATTTTTGCTGTTGGTTAAGGAGCCAGTTTAATAAACACTGTGGTGAAAAGTGTGTAAAATCCTTCTAGTTAAGTGCGATTTCCTCAAGCAGTGAATGTGTGTCATGCTTTGATCATTTTTGGATCGGTTTGTGCCACAACAAAACAGATGAGGCTCGTCTTTAAACGCTGTAAGTGACTTTTACTAGAGACTGATTTTGGCTGATGCTGACAAATCAAATCAATTACCATTGTAAATGTAAAACTCGGACTAATTTTTATAAAAGTGTCACTAATGTGTTTTTCTGTAAGTATTTGAAGTTATAAATGTAGAAGTATATGAGGGTTTTGCTTGTCTTAAACTAATATTAAATAACAGACTCAAAACATTGTTTTAAATATAATTACTTCTGATCTATTAATGTTGGTGCTTTTGATATAAAATAAATTGTATTAAACATGGAATAACTTCTGGAAAGCCTGTCTGTAGGATATGAAAAAAGGCTGTCATGAAGATGGTTTATAATTTTTATATATTTATAGTTTCGAATCTTAAAATGTTCAGAGTCTTAAGTGAAATTTTCTCCAATTTAACATTTTGGGCAGAGTTTAAATTGCTGTAGTGTGACTTGAGATACACTACGTGGCCAAACAAAAGTATGTGGACACCTGGCCATCACACCCCTACGTGGTTCTTCACCAATCTGTTGCCACAAAGTTGGAAGCACACAACTGTGTTCAGGGTGTCCAAAAAAAGTCAGGAACCAATGTGAATATATTGAGCTAAATCTGCAAAACTATGATATAGTGGTAAAAGTGAGAAAATTTGTATTGTGTAAGGGTGATCATGTTGTAAATAATAAATTAAGTATATGTAGTTTTACTCTCATTGGTTCCTGCCTTTTCGGACACCCAGTAGAATGTCTTTGTATGCTGTAGCATTACAATTTCCCTTCACTGGAAGTAAGAGGCCCAAACCTGTTCCAGCATGACGATGCCCCTGTGTACAAAGCGAGTTCCATGAAGACATGGTGTGTTAACTTTAGAGTGGAAGATCTCGAGTGTCCTGCACAGAGCCCTGACCTCAACCCCACTGAACACCTTTGGGATGAACTGGAACTGGAGCCTCCTCACCCAACATCAGTGCCTGACCTCAACCTCACTAATGCTCTTGTAGCTGAATGAACACAAATCCCCACAGCCACAATCCAAAATCTAGTGGAAAGCCTTCCCAGACGAGTGGAGCTTATTATAACAGCAAAAGGGGACTAAATCTATATTAATGCCCATGGTTTGGGAAAGTTTTGTCCAATCAGCTCATGCTCAGATGTTCTTTATAGTGTATATGTAATTTCAGTCATTTAACATAACAATGTTGCACTTCATGAAAAGAAAAGTGAGACCGTGTGGTTCAGCTATTCGAACTGAACAATGTGGAGATCCTAAAATCACAATTCTGTTGTCAATGTCTAAGTACCATCATATCTGGTTGCACCGTGCTAGCTACTGGGTATTTGGCCTACAATTAAAGTGACTGTAGTTATAATAATAAGGAAGTAAAAAAGGGGCCATTAACTTTAGCATCATCCCTGGATGTAGGAGTAAGAATAAGATATTGCTGTGTTGTGGAGGTGGACTAAGTCTCCTCTGTATAGGACTGACCAGTCATGCATGGTTTAAATATAATACTGAATAAGTTTGAGACCTGCAAGAGAGAGGGAGATGTTTTACTGTTGTACTTTCGGTTTTGCTTGGACAGGACAGCACTTTTATACACGAGCCTTCTGTGGCGCAGTTTTCAATTAATTTATGTTGTACTCGACCTACATCTGAAGTGGGAACTCGGAATTACGTCGTTTTCGACCTCCGTGAGTTCAAGCTACATAAAAGTGGAGAGAAAAAAACACTGACACGCCTCTATGTTTGTGTTTTTGTTAGCAATAAGCTAGCAGCTGTTATGAGTGACGTATATTTTGCTCCTCGATACAGTGAACTGTAGAGTCAGTGCTATATATTTCACAAGTGAAAATGTCTGCATGTTGACTGATCTAAAACTAATGCTTGTATGTACAGTATAACTCATTTAAAGGTAAGAAATGCTGCTGTGTTTGTTTACTGCTCAAGTTCTGCGCCGCCATGTTGATTCATTGGGTTGAGGAGACCGTACCAAGTTCCCGAATAAGAGGTGGGCAGAGTGTACCATGTGGATTTTGCATCAGGTTGTATACTTGTATGGATGGCAAGTTTAGTGTTTCGACCTGTTTATTAATATCTTATTCACTGTATTTATCTATCATCATAATTGCCTCCAAGCTTTAATTTAGAGTCTAAAAGAGATGTTCCTGCAGAACTCCCCCTACGTTAGGGCGCGGGATCGTCGGTTCCTCTGCTGCGTCCTCACTGTGATCACGTGATGTGACTTGCCATTTTGAACCTTATGGCTGTTTGGTGACAGTTCACATCTTTTTAACAATAAATGAGTGTGTTTGATCTCTTCCGCGGATTTTTTGGGGCGCCAGGGGGCCACTACCGTGGCGGTGACCGGAGGTGAGTCCTTCATTAGATATTTCAGCTTGTAGACCGGTACATTTAGAAATTGGCTGCTTTTAACCAAACAGGAACACACACATTCCTCTGACTGCTGATTGGATAGTGTTCGTTAACTAGAGAGTTAGATAAATAACTAAGCTAAGGAGCTCTTTCTTACCGGAGTCATTTTACTGCTTTCTATTAAACCCCTGAGTTCAGCAAGTGACGTCAGATCAACATGGCGGCTCACAGCATGAACAGTAAACATAGCAGCACTTCTTACCTTTAAATGAGTTACACTGTATATACAAGTGTTTGCTTTGAATGAATCAACACACAGATCTATTCACTGGTTAAATCTATAACACTGACTCTACAGTTAAGTGCTAACAGCTTGTTGCTAACGAAAGACGAACATGGCGGCGCCCGTGTCTCCAACAGTAAGTGGATACCTGACCATCACACCCATATGTGGTTCTTCCCCAAACTGTAACCACAAAGTTTGAAGCACACAATTGTATAGAATGTCTTTGTATGCTGTAACATTACAGTTTCCCTTCACTGGAACTAAGAGGCCCAAACCTGTTCCAGTATGACACAAAGTGCACAAAGCGAGCTCCATGAAGACGTGGTGTGTTAAGGTTGGAGAGGAAGAACTCGAGTGTCCTGCCCATAGCCCTGAACTCAACCCCACTGAACACCTTTGGGATGAACTGGAACACAAAGTGAGCCCCAGGCCTCCTCACTCTATCAGACCAATTCCATATGCCACTGGTTTTGGAAAAGGCACATATGGGTGTGATGGTCATGGGTCCACTTACCTTTAGCCATGTACTGTAGCTCGAATGCATGAATTCCACTTCTGAGGTAAGTCCAATGCAGGATTATGTCAAACTAATCTCAGAGCTAGCTATTACTGAAAGCTGGTTTTCAGTCACTGCATCTATACAACAATCACTAGGTTTTATTATTTATTATTATTTAAAGGGTAACTTTGAGCTTCTTTTTGGCAGGGAGCCCTTCTTTGATGGGTTGACTCATGAAGATGATGATGATGAAGTGGAGGATGGATTTCATCAGGATTACTTGGACAGGTTTGACGATGTGCTCAGATTCGGGTTCAGTCTTGGGCCAAATGGAATGCGCATCCAGGAGCCACAGCTGTTTGGCCAAATATTTCGGGACATGGAGGACATATTTGCGGGTTTAGGCCACTTCAGTCGTGGTACGCTTCATCTCTTCAGCTCTTACATACTGTTGTAGTTTTTATCCAACCCAAGACCCACTTATCATGACTCTCGATATGAAATTCTCTAAACCTAAAATTTTAGTCTGCAGCTAAAATCAATTTACCATTTATCTGTAGAGTATGACACACCCTGCTGTTTGACCATTTTTAGCTTAGTGGCTACATACTGCTAAGGGTGGTTGAGTGGTTTTCCGTCATCATACTACACACTGTTCTCACTTTAGTTGGCTGAATTTACAGTAATATGCATTGCTGGGGCTGGATTGTTTTTTCCACATGAGAAGAAAATACAGGGCATTTGTGTCCTGGACAAAGATGGTCATGCTTCAAGAAGACTTGCACTATATGGCCAAAAGTATGTGGACACATGACCATCACACTCTTTTATGTGGTTCTAATGGTGGTTTAATGGTTTCTTTTGACACTCTCCTATACAGTCCTTAATTCTGAAGAGCTCCCTCATAATAGTGCAACATTAATGGGGGGAAAAATGCCTGACACATTACAAAATGAAGCAATTTTTCCACATTACTGAACATCTTTGGCTTGCTGTAATGTTTTCTTCTTTTTCCCAGATTTGCCCAGTATTGAGGCGCCACCTCAGGAGAAACCAGAGGGAAGCAGCAGGGGAGTAGGAAGAAATGGGAGCTCACTCAGAGACTTCATGTTGAAGAACCCAGACAATTCTGCCCGTAATTCCCCCTCTGAAGCACCTAGAGACGTGGATCCTTCATCACCCGGTGGCCCAAGTGTACCTAGGAGCCCTTTCCATGACTGGACACCATTTTCCAGGGTGAGACTCGTACATTCAAATTTTAATTCATTTTCACTCAAAAGCAACATTTCCCAAGTACAAGGTGAATAAGGAGGTCCTGTTGGTGCAGGTGTCAACATACATTCTACTAATATGATTTGCTTCACAATAAAAGAGTTATAACATTCTGTAACAGGTTTTAAAGGAAGGATGTTGTTTGTTATTTCAGTTTAAGGACATTTGGAGTGATGGACCAAGACAAAGAGAGGAAGAAAGGAAAGAGGATAGAGGTGAGTCACATGACTCGTTCTGATTAGAATGCTTGTCACTGTATCTCTTAAGACTCTTTAAGACATACAATAGACTGCATTCAACTTGCTTTTTAAAGTGGGAAGTCAGAACTCATTTTCGACATCTGGATGCTTTTCATGTTTGTCTTTTGTTATCAGTAAACCTGCTAACTGTGATGAGTGATGTATATTTTCCTGTAACACTGTAGAGTCAGTGTTATAGATTTAACAAGTGAATGTCTGTATGTTGATTGATCTAAAGTTAACGCCATGTTGATTTGAGGTCACTTGCTGAACTTGGGGTTCAGTCGGAGATCGTCCCGAGTTGAGGGGGTGTTTTCTTTGGTTTTTACGACTTTACAAGTTACAGTTTTCTTAAGCATGTTTGAACTAAGGGATGAACATCACGCAGGCATTTTGTTTTAAGCAAGCTATTAGAAAAGCTCAAAATCCATGAATAATGCCTTCAGATAAGTTTTGCAGTTGGTCTGATTTTCCTCAAAGAAGGCCATAGCGCAAACGGCAACATTCTCATCTCGGCTGAACTACCGATATTTAAAAAAAAAAAAAAAAAAAAAGAATGTTTGATTAACATTTATACACAATAACCAATACCTGACTATACATACAGTACTGTGCAAAAGTTTTAGGCAGGTGTGAAAAAATAAAGTAAGAATGCTTTCAAAAAGAAATATAAAATATTAACATGACTATCAATTAACAAAATGCAAAGTGAGTGAACAGAAGAAAAATCTACATCAAATCTATATTTGGTGTGACCACCCTTTGCCTTCAAAACAGCATCAATTCATCAATTCTTCTAGGTACACTTGCACACAGTTTTTGAAGGAACTCGGCAGGTAGGTTGGCTCAAGCATCTTGGATAACTAACCACAGTTCTTCTGTGGATTCAGGCAGCCTCAGTTGCTTCTCTCTCTTCATGTAATCCAAGGCAGACTTGATGTTGAGATCAGGGCTCGGTGGGGACCATACCATCACTTCCAGGACTCCTTGTTCTTCTTTACGCTGAAGATAGTTCTTAATGACTTTCGCTGTATGTTTGGGGTCATTGTCATGCTGCAGAATAAATTTGGGGCCAATCAGATGCCTCCCTGATGGTATTGCATGTTGGATAAGTATCTGCCTGTACTTCTCAGCGTTGAGACCATTAATTCTGACCAAATAACAGATCCAAATCCAGAAATGCAGCCCCAAAGTTACAACGGTCCTCATCGTTACCCGTTTCTTTGTGCTTCTTCAAATGAGCTTGGACATCCCTTCTGCTCTCTGGACCTGCCTGAACCATCCTGATGCCCTACTTCTGGTTGGAGTTCTCATCAATTGGAAATCACATGCTGCTGCTGAGGATGGCCCCACACGATGCAGCCTAAAGATCATTGAGATTACTGAGGATGGTACCACTTAAAAACCATAAAGATGGCTTTGGACCTCAATTCATATGAACAGTTCTGCTATGATGGCTACGACTACAATTGTCACAAACAGTTCTGCACTCAAGTCTCCATCAGTGAACAGTGGAGAAGTTCAACAAAGCAGTCTTCATGTAAAAACTGTAATGAATTTTTCTGGTTACACAACTGCACTATTTGACCATGTAGTATTGGTACATTTATAGAAGGGATTTATTTATAATTGCACTATCCGGTGTCACACAGATGAGGATGGGTTCCCTTTTGAGTCTGGTTCGACTCAAGGTTTCTTCCTTATAGCATCTCAGGGAGTTTTTCCTTACCACCGTCGCCTCTGGATTGCACATTAGGGATAAATTCATACATTTAAAATCTATATCCTGAATTTATATGTTTCTGTAAAGCTGCTTTGGGACAATGACCATTGTTAAAAGTGCTATACAAATAAAACTGAATTGAATTGAATTGAATCTGGAAAACCCTGTCTGCCTTGAAATTTCTGCCTGGGAGAGACCTTGCTGATGCAGTATAACTACCTCCTGTCTTGTAGCTGTGCTCAGTCTTCCCATGATGTATGACTTATGACTTCAGCAACCTCACCTTGTTAGCTGAGTTTGGCTGTTCCTCACCCAGTTTTATTTCTCCCACACAACTGTTTATGTTTCAGTTAATGATTGTGTTTCAACCTACATATTGAATTGATGATCATTAGCACCTGTTTGGTATAATTGTTTAATCATAGACCTGACTGTTTGTTTTGAAGGCAAAGGTCACATCATATATTGATTTGATGTAGATTTTTCTTCTGTTCACTCACTTTTGCATTTTGTTAATTGATAAATATAAACTATTAACATGTCTATTTTTGAAACCATTCTTACTTTACAGCATTTTTTCACAACTGCCTAAAACTTTTGCACAGTACTCTATATACATACATACATACATACATACTCTCTCACTCACTCACTCACTCACTCAAGTACCAGTGCAAGACTACAGGAAACGCAGCATGCTTTTCCTCATTATGTCAAAGCCTTTGCACACCCTATTAAATGGCAAAAATTGCATCTCATTTGCTGTGCTGGAGTGTTATCCAAACAAAATTAGGAAAACATCAAAACGATAGCATGCTAGTTAACAGACTATTGATCTGAAGGCCATAAGTATGAGCTGTCAAATTTTCTTCTTATGGTCCATGTACAAGTTGTCAGTGTTCTGTGCGTTCTTTTTTTTCCCCATTGTGAGTTATGAATTATGCAGCATGTGCCTAAAGGTCTCTGATGGAGCCTTTGAAGAGATAAAGTCGCGCAGATGCTGTGTTGAAAATTTTTGCTCATGTGTAGTGTACTTTGAGTATGCACTTGTTCAGTGATTGCAAAACAACACCATGGATGCCTCACATGATGCTTACAAATGATGTGAGTTTGTTTCTTGCTATACCCTGTCTCAAATCTTTTTCTGCTCTGTGTAATGGACTTTGAACTAAATGATAAGTGAGGATTAAAAGGTAACAAATGAAAACGGGGGAAATATATTTGGAATGGAGCCTCTCTCTTTTTTCTGCTTAGTTTTTTTTTTTCCCTGATTCCTTTTTTCCAGATCTAGATTCTCAGGTGTCATCAGGGGGACTGGACCAAATCTTAACACCGGCTCCCTCACAGCCAAAAACACGATCCTTCTTTCAGTCTGTAACAGTTACCAAAGTGGTTAAACCTGATGGGGTGAGTGATCCTGAAACTTTCTCTCCCAATTTGTGTGTGTGTGTGTGTGTGTGTGTGTGTGTATATATGTGTATATATGTGTGTGTGTGTGTGTGTGTGTGTGTGTGTGTGTGTGTGTGTGTGTGTGTGTGTGTGTGTGTGTGTGTGTGTGTATATATATATATATACATACATACACACACACACACACAGTATCTCACAAAAGTGAGTACACCCCTCACATTTTTGTAAATATTTTATTACATCTTTTCATGGGACAACACTGAAGAAATGACACTTTGCTACAATGTAATGTAGTGAGTGTACAGCTGTTGGGCATGGAGTTCATCAGAGCTTCACAGGTTGCCACTGGCGTCCTCTTCCACACCTCCATGACGACATCACAGAGCTGGTGGATGTTAGAGACCTTGCGCTCCTCCACCTTCTGTTTGAGGATGCCCCATAGATGCTCAATAGGGTTTAGGTCTGGAGACATGCTTGGCCAGTCCATCACCTTTACCCTCAGCTTCTTTAGCATGGCAGTGGTCGTCTTGGAGATGTGTTTGTGGTCGTTATCGTGTTGGAATACTGCCCTGCGACCCAGTTTCCAAAGGGAGGGGATCATGCTCTGCTTCAGTATGTCACAGTACATGTTGGCATTCATGGTTCCCTCAATGAACTGTAGCTCCCTAGTGCCGGCAGCACTCATGCAGCCCCAGACCATGACACTACCACCACCATGCTTGACTGTAGGCAAGACACACTTGTCTTTGTACTCCTCACCTGATCGCCACCACACACGCTTGACACCATCTGAACCAAATAAGTTTATCTTGGTCTCATCAGACCACAGGACATGGTTCCAGTAATCCATGTCCTTAGTCTGCTTGTCTTCAGCAAACTGTTTGCGGGCTTTCTTGTGCATCATCTTTAGAAGAGGTTTCCTTCTGGGACGACAGCCATGCAGACCAATTTGATGCAGTGTGCGGCGTATGGTCTGAGCACTGACAGGCTGACCCCCCACCCCTTCAACCTCTGCAGCAATGCTGGCAGCACTCATACATCTGTTCTGCAAAGCCAACCTCTGGATATGATGCTGAGCACGTGCACTCAACTTCTTTGGTCGACCATGGCGAGGCCTGTTCTGAGTGGAACCTGTCCTGTTAAACCGCTGTATGGTCTTGGCCACCGTGCTGCAGCTCAGTTTTAGGCTGTTGGCAATCTTCTTATAGCCTAGGCCATCTTTATGTAGAGCAACAATTCTTTTTTTTCAGATCCTCAGAGAGTTCTTTGCCATGAGGTGCCATGTTGAACTTCCAGTGACCAGTATGAGAGAGTGTGAGAGCGATAACACCAAACTTAACACACCTGCTCCCCATTCACACCTGAGACCTTGTAACACTAACGAGTCACATGACACCGGGGAGGGAAAATGGCTAATTGGGCCCAATTTGGACATTTTCACTTAGGGGTGTACTCACTTTTGTTGCCAGCGGTTTAGACATTAATGGCTGTGTGTTGAGTTATTTTGAGGGGACAGCAAATTTACACTGTTATACAAGCTGTACACTCACTACTTTACATTGTAGCAAAGTGTCATTTCTTCAGTGTTGTCCCATGAAAAGATATAATAAAATATTTACAAAAATGTGAGGGGTGTACTCACTTTTGTGAGATACTGTATATACAGTCACAAAGAATTGTTCTTTACACAGAATCTGAGCCAGTGTTGCTGACCATCATTATGTCAGCATCACTTGGCCATTGAGTGGAGTTTGGCCTCCTCTGTGTTGCAGAAAGCTAGCGTTTGACACATGGTTCAGGATCAAACTGTTCAAGTGATGGGTCTCTGTGCTGATCCTGATCAAGTCTTCCAAGGTTGAATTGCGTACTTTTGATTTTAACCTGTCTTGAGCTGAAAAGCCACGTTCGCACTGAGCAGCCAATATTGGTGGACAAGCAATATCTCAACTAGATGCATTCTGCTCAAAGCACATGCTGTGTCGTTGTCATATGCACACATCCAGTAAATTTTTCTTCAGTAGTAATATTTGAGTAAATCTGGTGAAAGGCAGCTCTTCATATGCAATCATATAGGTGGTGTTGAATTTTATTTTTAGCTCTTTCCATTCGGTCTCATCATGTAGTTCACATGCACGAGACACTGCTTGTGCTAACGGTGTTTTTGTGGAGCTCTCTGTGATTACATAGTCACAAGGTTTTTTATGCTTTTGACTATCGCCCTGCTTTCTCACTTCAGTTCTTTCTTGAAATGGTTCGTTCCGGTAATGAAATCCGTTTTCCCCGCTATTTCTCTGCCCGCTTTGGAACAAAAGTCACGAAACATTTTCTGTGTGCGATGATCATACCTGAGCCATGCAAACTCTCGAATCCACTTTTACTTGGGCGTTCACTGATTGACACGGAAAGATGATCCTCTGTGTCTCTGTTGTTTTCTCTCTCTCTCATGCTGGCACAACTGGAGCCTGCTTTTTTTTATTAGCAGGTGTGCCTTCAGCATCGGTGCTCGACAGAGATGAGGATTGTTTGGAAAAAGTCTGATATTTTCCATTTAGACATGTCTTTCTGAGGCGGAAAGTTGATTCCCGCTTTCCCTGAGCGTATTTTGGCGCTCTGGATGAATTTGAACTTGAACGCATTTTATTACATCAACACAACAAATTATGCGAGAAGCTCCTCCTCACAGAACACAATTAAAAGACAGTACACGCAATTTTTAAATCATAACGTGTAAATGTATATTGTCGCCAGTGGCGATCTATATAATAATATAATAATATAATTATAATTCGCAAATTAATATTTTTGGTCGCAAATCCGACCTTTTTAGGCATAGTCTGAGCCCTGCAAAAGTAATCCCGATGGTATTCCCATTTTTTACAAATGTAATCTGATTACTTTGTTTTTTGACGTAACTGTAACGGATTACAGTTGCCAGTTTTTTTGTATCCTGATTACGTAATGCCGTTACATGTAATCTGTTATTCCCCGAGCCTGCTCGCCAGTGTGTGTTTTGGGGACAGAAGTAACGTAACGAGTAAATGTACCCCGTGCTGCACGCAGACCAACTAATCGATAATGGGATTCATTGACAATGATTTTCAGAAACAATTATTATCGATTTTATCAATTAGTTGTTGCAGCTGTAAACAGCACATACACAGGGACAGGAATGCTCCATATAATCTAAGACTTCAACAAAGAAACATTTATAATTGTGGATGTGATGACATTTTTTGTTATAGCTATTTAACGACTTATACAACGAGTCTGTGGTGTCAGAGCTTCTTGACAGTCATGGTGCTTTGTAAAGTTTTCCAGAAAGTCTTCAGGACAGAGGAGTTTACACTTTCTGGTTTCTCTGTAAAATTATATGCTGGTGAGGGAATGACTGTTGGTAATAGTAATGGAATGTTAATGACTTGCATGATAACAGGAACTAACTAACAGAACGTTCCACACCATTAAATCTAATATAAACTATTAACTTGTGTGACATGTTATTCATTAATAAATTAAGCATTGTAATTGTTGGAAAATCGCTATGGTATTAGCAGAATAACACACTCTAGACTATGCTGTTTTATGAAAATCAACCACCTCAGAGTGATAACAGATTGCTTTCGAATAACCGCATGGTCTGGAGTGTTATTCCTTACGTAACTGCCAGTGAATTTTGAGTGTGTTTCACAAATTCCATGAGATATACCATGGATAAGCATATTAAATCATATTCCTTTATATTTTGTGTGTGTGTGTGTGTGTGTGTGTGTGTGTGTGTGTGTGTGTGTGTGTGTGTGTGTGTGTGTACAGACCATAGAAGAGAGACGTACAGTTAGGGATGGGCAGGGTAATGAAGAGACTACAGTGATCCGCTCAGGAGGCCCTGATGATCAAGAAGGTCCACATAATGAGCCTGCTTCTCCCATACCAGGCCAGCTCATTCACAGTTACACTCTGAACCTGAATCCAATCAAGCAAACGGGAAAAATAAAGTATCTGAGCTGCAGTGCACTCAATAAGGAGTAATTGTAAAAAGATTGTAGAAACATCTGTAGCTGCATGAGCCAAGAATAATGTTAAATAATATTTAATTATATAACTATTTAATAGTCACTATATTTTTAAAGATGAGTAATGCATTTAAACTATGAATAGTCTCAAACATTTCATATGCTATTATAATTGGTCAGGTTTTAACTTGTGCCTCATGTATGTTCTCAGGTGGAACTGGGCCTTTCTCTGACCTGCACGATGAGTTCTCCATGTTCACCAAGTTCTTTGGTGGCTTCAGAAGTTGAAAAGAGAGAGGACTAGAGTGCTTCTGAGGATGCGACACAGAAATAAAAGCAGTGAACAGTTTACAAACTGCGTCAGCACTATTTTTCCTCATTTTGTTTCTTTTTTCTTAACTGCTGACTGCCATTTATTCATCTTTTAAATACATTTTACATACATTTTTCTTTTTAGTTGGCGCTTATGTGTAAGATTATATGTATACAAGCTTAATTTTCAGAATCTAAATAAAATATATAATATATTGTATGAATGTTCTGGCAGGGGTCAGGCTGTTTACTGTCCATAAATGACATTTGCACAATTTTCCCCTTTAATTTTCACGGTCCAACATCTAGTGGAAAGCCTTCCCAGAAGAGTGGGGCTTTTTATAACAGCAAAAGGGGAATAACTTTGAAATGGAATGTTAAACAAGCGCACACAGAGCCCTCTACTAATATTGGCACCCTTGGTAAATCTGAGCAAAGAAGGCTGTGAAAAATTGTCTTTATTATTTAAGCTTTTCATCTTTTGTTCAAAAAATTCATAAAAATACTCATGGATAACAAACAATTGCAAACACACCACGTTTATAAAAAAAACAAAAAAAAAACAAACAACTTTGTTAAATATAGGTGTGCAATAATTATTGGCACCCCTATGAATTCATATGAGAAAAATATATTTTAAGTATTTTCCCATTGATATTTTACATTTTTTTGTACACCTGGGTGATTAGGAATGGGAAATTGTTCAACCATGACTTCCTGTTTCACAGGGGTATAAATATGAGGCAACACATAGGCCAAATTCCCTTAGTCATTCATAACAATGGGTAAGACCAAGGAATATAGCTGTGATGTGCGACAAAAGGTTGTTGAGCTTCACAAAATGGGAAGTGGCTATAAGAAAATAGCACAAGCATTGAAAATGCCCATGTCCTCATCACAAGTTGTTTGGAAGGATTTCAAGAAAGAAAGCCTCTACTCTCATCCAAAAACAAACTCAAGTATCTTCAGTTTGCCAGACACTACTGGGAACTTCAAATGGGATCGGGTTCTATGGTCAGATGAAACCAAAATAGAGCTTTTTGGCAATAACACCAGATGTGGTTTTTGCACACTGTAATGAGATATCAAACAAAATGCAGACTAAGACATTAAAGGTTGCCTTCAGTGGGATTTGAACCCCAATGTCGGTGTTAGAGCTAACTCAAGGCTGAGAATTAAAAGACCCAGGTGACACACACAGACACACAAAATTCAAATGGCAAGTTCTCTCATTTATTCAAAGAAAGGCAGAGTATATATCATGCTTGATACACAACAGAGACAATGGATTAACTATTGATTGGCTACACGGAAGGGCATATCTGCATTTAACAGGAAGCATATCAATGTAAGAGAGGAACAACTCCATGTATGGCATTCAGGAAGTCATGGAATGCAAGCAAATGTTATTCAGTTAGACAAAGGAATGTTCAAATGGTGAGGGGCTTTATCTGTCTGTACCTGGTTGGGAAGAGTTAACACAGGAACAAAGAGGAAAGAGTGTTCACAGTAAACTTATCAGTCAGTGTTATCCTGATTGATCTAAAGCTAATACTTGTACAGGTGCATCTAAAAAAAATTGGAATATCATGGAAAAGTTCCTTTTTCCCCGTAATTTAATTCAAAAAGTGGAACTTTCATGTATTCTAGATTCATTACACACAAAGTGAAATATTTCAAGCCTTTTTTCATTTTAATCTTGATGATTACAGCTTACAGATCATGGAAATGAGATATTGGAAAAGTTCAATCCAGTATCTCAAAAATATTAGAATAAAGAATTTATAATACAGTAATGTTGACCTGAGAAGACTCTAATCAGTTAATTAACTCAAAACACCTTTTTACTCAAAACACTGTTGTTCAGTGGTCCAAAGTCCTCTTTTCAAGTCAATTTTGCATTTCATTTGGAAATCAAGGTCCCAGAGTCTGGAGGAAGAGTGGAGAGGCACAGAATCCAAGTTGCTTGAATTCACATTCCCCCTTTGAGTCTCTCTAAGCCTCACTTCCTGTACTCTAAGTACACTGCTCAGCTCAGTGCACCCGTTGGCCTTTACATGACAATTGTCTTATTGTCACCATCACTTTTCCTTAATTGTTTTCATCCTGTCTAGCTCCTAGGCCTATGTCATCTATCGTGCCAAATACTTCCACAATAGCTCTGTTGGGATATTTCCTGAGTAATTCCTGAGCTATTCTTGGCAATCGTTCTACTACACAGCTACTTTTCCATAACCAGGTACACGGTACATGTAACACTGATTTCAGGGGACTTAAGTCACGCTGAGCCAGGCAAACATACAAATACATTGTCATGATCTATAGTCATTATATTAGTGTGGTCTACCCTGTTTACTCCGTGTCATTTTTGGTTATAATTGTACTACCTCTCTTCCTCTCTTGTCCCCATTTTTTCGGCTAGGCCCTATGTGTTAGACCTCTACCTGTATTTTCGGAACTCAAGGGTTCTCTTCTGCTTTTCTCAAATAACAATTCTGATCCAGGGGTGGGTGAAAAAAACCTCTGGTGCCAATTGCGAGGATAAATTCCCACCCTGCCAGCACTATGTGCTCGACAGTGTTTAGAACCTTCACAGCAGTGAATGGTCCCTCCCTCCTGGGCTCTTTCCAGTGCTTCTTCTTGAAAACCCTGATGTACACATAGTCCCCTGGCTTCACCTGTCTTTCAGTGTCAGTGACATCCTTGCCATGGGTTGCCTCGCAAACCTGTGAATATAAAGTTCTGTGGATTTTGGTTAAATGACATATGTAATTGAACCCAGTTGAGTTTTGAACTAGTGCAGAGTTTATCTAGTTTGGCCTTAAGGACCAATCCATTATTAGATGCCTGAAAGGACCTCTGGGCCCTGGAATGTGACCCATGGGTTCAGTAATGGTTTTACGGACATTATAGGTTGCACGTCACATTGTTTTAATGCGTGGTCTGTCGAGCTGGCTAAGTAAGATTGGCGACCACCAATCCTGTCTAATCTTTCGCAAAATTTCTTCTCTAATAGTATGGCCTAGTCCATGCACCTCTTTTATGAGCAATGGGAGGAGACTCAGTGGGGCCAAACATAATCCAGCCACACTGCACTATATTCCCTTTCCCCATTCCTTTTTGGCCCCTCTAATTATCCATGTAGCTATTTTGGCCTCAGTGGCAGCATTCTGCGAACTCACAACATATTCCAGATTTTCCTCTGGAGGTGTTTCCCCTGGTAACAAAAGAACCATCAGTTTTATACACCTGGCACTTTACAATGGCTAATTTGGCAGGCAACGTCATAGCATGTAATAGATCAGAGATAGCTGACCCATGTGTTATTGTAGAGCCATTTGCCCTCTGAAATCCTCTCTGCGCCCATATGGGCCCAGACTCCATACAGCATATGCTGAGCGGTCAATGCCTTAATTTCCACCAACTGTACTGTGCTAAATGAGAGGGGATCATTTTTCACCTCTATTACTGCATAGCCAGCTTTGTTTCCTTCACCTGCTTGGAAACAAGAGCCGTCTACAAAGAACATATATTGAGAGTCCTGTAATTGTTGAATTTCCAAGTCTTCTTGAGCTTTTAGGAATTTTTCAGATTCTTCCACACATTCATGTGGTTCTAAATTTAGTGGAATAACCAGTTTATCGGCAGGATTAACGGATTTACTATGTTACAGCTCTCGATTGTCAATTCTGGGGCCGACAAAATGACATAATACCTTGTGTTTCTTGAATTGGTGATAACAAATGACTGGCTGGTCAGTAATGCGTGCAAGGCATGCGTCATGTATAATGTTACCGGATGGCCCATAGTGATTGTGGACCCCTTCTGATATGCCACTGCGGCGAGTGCCCGATAACATGGCAGCATTCCCTTCTCTATGCTGTCCAACGCTGTGCTGTAATATGCTACAGGTTGTTTACCCACTCTCTGCTGCTGTTGCATCAACACTGCAGATGCAAACCCGCGTTTCTCAGACACATATAAGTGAAAAGGTTTTTGTAATCTGGGCTTGCTAAAGCAGGTGTGGACGATAATGTGGCCTTAATAGATTCAAATGCTGCTAAGGCTTCCGGGGTCCATGTGAGGGGAGCATTTGGTACCATTTGATCTGTGGTTCTTGTCAGATCTCTTAATGGCTGTACTATTAACGCAAAGTCACACACCCATGGTCTACTAAACCCTGCCATCCCCAGAACTGCCAGCATTTGGCAGACTGTTTGTGGTTGGGACACCTTCCTGATTGCCTCCACATGTTTTGGAGAAATCTACTGACTTGTTCCCTCTAGCACACATCCCAAGTATTCTACTTGCTGTTGACAGAATTGGAGCTTTTCTCTACTTACTTTGTAGCCATTTTCTGTGAGCATCGTCAATACCTTTATTGAATCTTGCAAGCACTGTTTAACCATAGGCCCTAAACCCTTGGGTTCAAACCCATTCGCAACCATGAGAGACACAAGTGACTGCTTCCTCCACCTGGTACCAGTTTTTAATTTTGTCTGGGAGTTACTATCCACTGTGGGCCAACTATTACGTCCAGGGTCTTTACTTCCATCCTGTGCCCTTCCACAAGTTCTTCCCACATCTGGGCAAAGTCCTCATCTGGTCCTCCAGGGTCGAACTTGATTGTGCAGTGTAGTGGCGTCTGTGTTTCTTGGCAGTCTGGATGCATGTACTGGAGCCAGAGTTTCCATTCTCCATATTTTGCCCATAGCTCTGATTGTTCCTTGTTTACTACTTCCAATCAGTACACTTTGTCTGATACCTCAGGCACCTCATTTTGTTCATGGATTAATAGGTACTGCGTAGTCATGGGTTTTGGAAATGTCACCCATAGTCCTGTTGATTCACACTGAATCTTTGCTTCGAGCTTGCATAGAGCATCTCTGCTGAGTAGGCTTACTGGAGCCCCTGGAGAAGAGAATATAGTATGGTGACACCATCGAGTGTAAGTTCTTGAGGCTCTGTAAATCGTAAAGTCTGTACTTTTCCCGAGAAGCCCATGGTTTGAATTGCTTTACAGGTGAGGGGGATCTGTGAGCCTTCTTTCCTGATACTTGAATATGTAGCCCCGGTATCAATCATGAAAGGTACCTTCAGGCCCCTTCCAACTGACACCATGACCATTTGTTCCTGTTTGGGTATAGTGTGGTGACATACTGCATCAGCTCCCCCTCAGACTTCTCTGGGCTCCTTCAACTTTGGTTGGGGTTTGGTCCCCCATTAGGGCCAAACACCTGTCCTCCTGGTGGGATTGGAGGTTGCCACTGTTGTTCCATCCATTGAATTCCTTGACCTGGGGCTGGAGCCATAGATCCCAAAATCTGACTTCTTTTCTATGTTCTATCCACCCAATATCCACTGTGTTCGAACTCCCATTGGTTGTTCTTGAGGTTGGGTAGCCTGTGGTGCTACCATAAATGCTGCCTGTTTCACATTTTCCTTCTTAGTCTCTCGTTCCTCCTGCTTGATTCTTGCTATTTCCCCCAACTGTGCCTTGTAGAGCTGGGTCATTAATGCTTCTGTCGCCTCTTTGGCTTCACTCTTCTTTTTCTTGTATTGTTCTATATGGTGTATTACGTGGGGCATGACAGGCCCCAGTCTATTGTGCTCAGCCCTTTTTCCTTGGCTCTTAGGTTCAGCGCACCATATTCCACACAGGAAGTTCCATTTCTTCTTCCTGTTCATAGTCATCTCTATGTTCTGGCTAGTTTAAGTTCAAGTTCAAGTTCAGTTTATTTGTATAGCGCTTTTAACAATGGACATTGTCCCAAAGCAGCTTTACAGAAGTATATACATTCAGGACATAGATTTTAAATTTATCAATTTACCCCAATGAGCAAGCCAGTGGCAATGGTGGCAAGGAAAAACTCCCTGAGATGATAAGAGGAAGAAACCTTGAGAGGAACCAGACTCAAAGGGGAACCCACCCTTATCTGGGTAACACCAGATAGTGCAATTATAAGTAAATAAATCTCTTCTATAAAGGTACCAGTACCACATGGTCAAATAGTAGTTGTGAGACCATAAAAAATTCATTACAGTTTTTACATGAAGTCTGTTTTGTTGAACTTCACCACTGTAATCTCAATAATCTTTAGGCTGCACCATGTGGGGCCATCCTCAGCAGCAGCATGTGACTTCCAATTGATGAGATCTCCAACCAGAAGTAGGGCATCAGGATGGATCGGGCAGGTCCAGAGAGCAGAAGGGGTCGGGATCACTGGCATCTCAGGAGTATCATGTGAAGCTCGACAGAAGGGGAGAGGGAGAGAGATAGAGGGAGAGGGAGAGGGAGAGAGAGATAATTAGGTATGCTTATTGGTTAAGGACAGTGTACTTTGCATAAGTGAAAGCAGGGACTCCGGCAAGACTAGCTACAACAGCATAACTAAAAGGGAGAGCCAGAAGGTAACACAGACATGAGGGACAAGGCGGCCAGCCACCCCACCACCAACAAGCCTGGGTGGACGCGTGAAGGGGGGGTGACAGCATCCAGACATCCCAGTTCACCTCAACACACTATGCCTGTGAGACCTCTAGATCTGCTCCTTTACCTAAGGAAAAAACTATTCCCGAAAGGCTTGATTAAACAAATATGTTTTCAGCCTGGACTTAAACACTGAGGCTGTGTCTGAGTCCCGAACACTAATTGGAAGGCTGTTCCATAACTATGGGGCTTTGTAAGAGAAAGCTCTTCCCCCTGCTGTAGCCTTCACTATTCGAGGTACCAATAAATAGCCTGCACCTTTTGACCGAAGTAGGTGTGGCGGGTCATAAAAGACCAAAAGTTCACTTAGGTACTGTGGCGCGAAGCCATTTAGCACTTTATAAGTCAATAGTAGTATTTTATAATCAATGTGAAATTTCACTGGGAGCCAATGCAGTGTGGATAAGATAGAGGTAATGTGGTCATATCTTCTAGTTCTAGTAAGGACTAGTGCAGCTGCATTCTGGACTAACTGGAGTTTGTTTATGCTCCTACTGGAACATCCAGACAGTAAGGCATTACAATAATCCAACCTAGAGGTGATGAAAGCATGGACTAATTTTTCTGCATCATGTAGTGACAATATATTTCTTATCTTAGCAATATTTCTGAGGTGAAAGAAGGCTATCCTAGTAATATTACCTACGTGGGCGTCAAAGGAAAGACTGGAGTCAATAATCACACCAAGGTTTTTTACTGCTGCACATGAAGAAACAGAAAGGCCATCCAGAGTTACTATGTAATCAGAAAACTTACTTCTATGCATGTGGTCCTAGTATAAGTACTTCTTTCTTGTCAGAATTTAGTAAGAGGAAGTTAATAAGCATCCACTGTCCAATGTTCTTTACACATTCCTCGACTTTATTAAACTGGTGTCTGTCATCTGGCTTTGCTGAAATATACAACTGTGTGTGATCAGCATAACAGTGGAAGCTAATTCCATGTTTACGGATAATTTGACCCAGAGGTAGCATGTATAAAGAAAAAAGCAGTGGGCCTAAAACAGAACCTTGCGGAACACCAAACTTTACCTCAGTATGCATAGAGAATTCACCATTTATATCTACGAACTGATGACAATCAGTCAAATAAGGCCTGAGCCAGGAGAGGGCCGTTCCCTTAATGCCAACAATGTTTTCTAGTCTATCAAGGAGAATAGTATGATCTACTGTATCAAAAGCTGCACTAAGGTCAAGCAACACAAGTAAAGAGACACAACCCTGATCAGATGCCATCAGTAGGTCATTTACCACTTTAACCAGTGCTGTCTCTGTGCTATGATGAGGCCTAAATCCTGACTGATATATTTCATGAATGTTATTCCTATTTAGGTACGAGCATAGCTGCTGTGCTACAACCTTTTCTAAGATCTAGGGAGATAAAGGGGAGATTTGATATTGGCCTATAGCTGGACAAATGACAGGAGTCAAGGTCAGGTTTTTTAATTAGGGTTTTGATAACTGCTAGTTTAAATGATTTAGGTACATAGCCAGTGCTAAGGGAAGAGTTGATTATTTTTATAAGGGGTTTGATTATTTCTGGAATAATCTGTTTGAAGAAACATGTAGGTAAGGGATCTAGTATACAAGTTGATGGTTTTGAAGAAGAAATTAATGAAATTAGTTTGGTCTCTCAAAGGGGAGTAAAGCACTCTAATCGTTGATCTGATATTGCTATGTTATTATCTACAGGGTGAGTTAGACTGTCTGGTTTTAAATTAATAGTCTGAATTTCTTGTCTAATATTTTCAATATTGCCAATAAAAAAACTCATGAAATCATTGCTGCTATATAATGATTGTGTGCCTGTTTCTGTGGCGGTTTTATTCCTAGTTAATTTTGCTATAGTATTAAATAAGAATCTAGGATTATTTTTGTTATCTTCAATTAAGGTACAGAGATAGACTGATTTAGCAGCACTAAGAGATTTCCTATAGTTCAGGAGGCTCTCCTTCCATGCTGTTTGAAATACTACCAATTTGGTTTGATGCCATTTACGTTCTAATTGTCGAGTGATCTGTTTTAAGGTATGTGTGTGCAGGGTGCTAGCTTTTTCTCTCTAATTATTTTTCTTTTAAGTGGAGCTACCTTATCTATCGTGTAGCGGAACATTGACTCTAAGCATTCAGTCGCCTGATCAAGTTCTATGGGATTAGACCGTGATTGAATTATAGTTGATATCTCTGGGAGGTTATTGATAAAACTCTGTGCAGTAGCTGACGTGAATGTACGTTTGACACAGTAGCGTGGCAAAGTGCATATATTATGATCAATACGCAATTTACATGAGATGAGATAATGATCTGAGATAGCTTCAGACTGTTGAAATGTGACTATATTTTCTATATTTTATCCGTATGTTAGTATAATGTCAAGAGTGTGACCACCATTATGAGTGGGCCCTATTACATTCTGATTGACCCCTACTGAATCTAAAATAGACACAACCGCTGTTCTCAGAGGATCTTCCGGGTTATCAAAATGAATATTAAAGTCACCGACAATTAATGCCTTATCTAGAGAAACAACCAGGTTCGAGATAAAATCTGTGAATTCACCAAGAAATTCAGAATATGGCCCTGGAGGTCTGTAAATATTAATAAGTGGAATCGACTCAGTAGACTTATTTTTAGTGGTTAAATGTGTTATACTAGTATGAAGAACTTCAAAGGAGTTGAACTTATGGCTAGGTTTTTGTGTGATGCCTAGATTTTCATTATAAATGAGTGCAACACCTCCTCCTCTGCCAGTTAGACAGGGCTGATGTATACAGGGGTTAAAGTGAAAAAAAAATCCTGAACCTGAACTTTTTTTTCTTTGGGGTGGGGGACTTATCTTCAATGCAATGGCACCATTTATTTTCAAGTATTACGGCTGTATGTTAAAATTGTGACTGAAATATGTAAATAATGTAAAATAAATAAACAAATATTGACGATAATAACAAAAATACAGTAACAAGAGCTTAAAGTGCTTAAAAAACTGGTAAACTGAGACTGAGATGGACAGATTCACTTCTCTTCAATGATTATGCTTTGCACCATTTATTTTAAAGTACTATGTCAACTAAAGTGTTTTCTTCTGAACAATAACAAGTGCTTAAAGTGCTTAAATAGCTAAAGAACTGAACTGGTAAACTGAAGATTAGAAGTGAAATCAAGACCATTATCACTTATTTTTTCTTTTTTTCCGGATTGTAAGCAAAGTCCTGCAAACTGTTCCTTTTTAAGACATTTGGACCAGAAGGGGGAGGATGCTGGTCACTTGTCTCCACTCAAGACCATTAGTCTGCAGGACATCTTTAAGTTCCAGCATAAGTGCTTGGGCATTGGCAATGTTGACTTTTCTGCTTGCCAGATGTTGTGTTATTACTCTGTTGCTTTCATTATCAAAAAAGCGAACAAGCACATTGAGTATTTTATCCATATTCAAGGTTGTTGCTTCATCAACACTGAGTGAGAACATGCATTTTTTTAGCTTCTCAGACAAACATTTTTTGAACTGTAATGTGATGCCATGAGTGTTCATGTAACTCGCATGTTGATTTGAAACCGACAGGCTAGTTAACGCTTTTTTGTCTTCTGCTAGTTTTCTACACAGGGTAACCAGTGGCTGCGAAATTGTGAATGACAAGTCATGTTCCGTGATAAATGTGCACAAACGTATTTTTAAGTCACAGACATGGTCAGTCATAGACAACGGTGTGTCAGCTGTAACAGTTGCTCCCGGCAACGTCGTGGTAAGTTTGAGTGCACGGGCAGCGGCTCTATGACCGGGGTCTAATTCATGACGAGCAAGCACTTTCTTACTGCTGCTGGCATATAGTAGCTTCCTCGAGCAAAGCAGCAGGCTCTCAGTTTCTGGCACCAACTGCCAAAAGGCTCGCTGTCTCTACCTTTTTCTATAATCCACGCCCAGCGCCATTTATTTTTGAGTTATTTATCTATGGGTAGGACATCATCCCCAGGCTTCATAAACTTGCGCTCCATGCTTTCACCGACAACGCTAACGTGACGTATGGATCTCGGTCACACAGTGTTGCCAGGACCCGCCCTGCTCTGCTTCTGATAGGCTTGTAACGTTAGTTAGCGCTGCGTTCCTCTCATATGAATGGTAGGTGAAATCAATTGACTCGAAAATATTAAACTGCATGCAAGTTCCCAATTTTTTTTTTCCCCTCACGGCCACACGCCGGAGATCTGGCACGGTGCCGGAATACTTTAAGCCCTGTGTATATAACTATATCCAGGAGGACTGGCTTCATTTAATGCTATGTACTCATTTGGTTTAATCCATGTTTCTGTTAAAGATTATATTATATTATATTAAATTCCTGATTAGTAATGGTTTCATTAACAATAAGTGATTTAGACGTAAGAGATCTAATATTTAACAGTCCTAGCTTCAGATCAAAGGTGCTGGCTGTGCGTTCTATACGGTCTAATATTATGTTAATTAGGTTACTCAAATAAACTTTCCGAAAATTTCTAGATATTTGTTTAGCTCGGGGAACAGACACAGTCTCTATAGGATAAACTACAGATGTCGTATTGTCATTTAAGTAATTCGAACATTGACTATCATAGCTGTTATTGTTATTTGAAGTAGTACTTACGAGTCATATGGTGTGTAGTGTCTTGGAGATGTTGTCGGAGAGGAGATCCGCTCCAAGTCTGCTGGGGTGCAGGCCGTCAGCGCGGAACAATCTAGGACGCTCCCAGAAAAGATTCCAGTTATTTATAAAGAGCACTTTCTGTTCATTACACCATGTAATTAACCATTCGTTTCAAGCGAAAAGTCTACTGAACCTTTCAAGTCCACGTCTGTATGTGGGGAGAGGTCCAGACACGATGATCTTCGTCGTGGGCGATGTGTTGCGTACCGTCTCGATCAGGCTGCCGAAGTCCCTCTTCAGGATTTCCGTCTACCGTAGCCTGATGTTGTTCACCCCTGCGTGCATCACGACAGCTCCGGTGTTTTTGGCATCCTTCAGGATCGCGGGTACCTGCGCAGCGACATCAAGAACACGAGCGCCAGAAAAACAGTGGGTGGGAACCTTACCTTTAGTTGAGGTGACACGGACATTCCGAACAATGGAGTCTCCGATGATCACGGCGTTGGGTTTGGTCTCTTGGAGAGGGGCGAAGCGGCTACTGGTGGCGATCTCGAAGACTGGGGGTGGCGGAGGGGGAGAGGTCCTCGCCTGGTGTCTGGTCCGCGCCTTCCGCCGCTGGTGCATCCAAGGTCCGTGGTGTGTTGGCACCAGAGTGAAGGAGACCTGGGCTGGTTGCGTCCTGGGTGCACAGCCCCTGTGCAGAGAAACAGTAGAGGTGGTGGGAGTGATTGTATTACGCCGTGAGCTTACCGTGCTTTTGTGAGCTTTTTTCTGAACTGATACTCAAAAAAGACCCACAAAACAACGGTGGATGACATTAAAGAACGGCTTTTTTATTGAAAAAAAAAAACATTCTTTAAATTGAACAATATATTAAAAGTTTAAAGTGTACTTAAATATATAAATATAAGTAAATACAAAACACAACAAATTTACATAAATTCACAATAAAACCTAAGCAACCTAACCCAACTACATTAATTTAACACTATATAACACTAAATAATAATTACAGTACTAATGACAGCAAAGTAGTCTGTATTCATGGTATGCTACAAATCAGCTTCAAATTTTAGTGTAGCTAGCTAACGGTAGGCTACCTGCTGCCATCAGAGCTAGTGTAATTGCTGCATTCATGCACTCCTCGGATGGTCTCATTTCCCGAGTTGTGCTTTTAATGTGAAAACAACATGGACACTAATGTTACTACAAAGATGTGTTGGATTTGTATTATCAGAACTTTATATTACAAAGTGATTTTGCCCCAGAGTTGTTACTGCACCAGTACATTACCTGAAACCACTAAATATTGCTTTACCTAACCTATCAGGGTTACTGCTAATAAATAACTTTTCTAATTAATATATGTCAATCTACATGGACAGCAACTAACCATTATAACCTAATACCATATTACAAATTACGTTAGCAAAAAAGTGATACGCAATACGTGGCTTTGCCCCATTAATCAAAAGTTTCTTACCATCAACCAATCACTGTTGTCTGCCTGTTCGTTGAATTTCCGTGTTGTTGTTCCGATTTTCTCAGTCTGGAAATTATTGTTCTGACACCAAATGGATGCAGTATAATTTAACTAGCGATCATGTGCTGTCATTATGCTTCTTACATCCATTTCGGAGCACCAGAGGGCAATTATTTCAATCAACAGCTCAGGCATATAAGTGGCACCAAAATGAGGCATTGAAATCTGCATTCTGATTCCGCTGTCCCCTTCTCTTTTCCTGATTTCTTGCTTACCTCTACACTTTCTTTTTCCTCCTTACTGCTCTTACTGTACATTCTTTTTCAGTTATATGTTGCTTTTCCTCTCCTTCTTTTTCCTTCCTGCACTCTCTTCCTTCTTGTTTGAACCAGTCAACGATTTCTTCTTTTTGTTTGAATCTCACTTTCGTTTTTTTTCTCCTTTTTTCTTCTCGTTACAGCAAGCTAGTCTTTGTTTCATTTTCTGACATATTTGTTCATTAAAGCTTCCCTCCTTGTGCCATTGCAAGTCTCCAGTTTCCTGTGATGCTGTGTTTTGCAGTACTTCCTTATGTATTTTTCCTCCTCTCTGTGTTTCTTCACCACTATTTCTATTGGAGGCTCCATTTTCTGTGTTCTTTATCCACTTTATTCTGTGTTCTTTATTCCACTTAGTCCCCTGTAGCCCCTAAATGACTTGTTAAACGTTTTATTATCAGAATGTATTGATTTGGAGACATTATTAAACTGTACCTCGTGACCCGCAACCCATCTGTCTGATTGCCAGTAAATCCAAATCTGGATGTGCTAGTAATACTTGCACTACTGGTTGGTCGTGAGTTACTACTTGACAAACATCTGATACTTCTCTCACACTTTCATCTTCTTCATTGTCTGCACAGCATGGTGTAAATAAGTAACACGTCAAATTGTATGTGATAGGTCCCCACACTTTCCACCCGTAGCCTGAAATGTAATCCCTTTTTGCTTCTTTTCATTTGGGATGGGGTAGGTCTCCCTTCCTTTCACCCTTCAGCTTCATCTTTTCTCTGTAGACTCAACAGTATTCACTCATTATTAACGTTTAAAAAAAAAATCAAAATAGAACATACTCTTTTGAACACATTGAACATATTTCTTTACATGTCTTTCTCCACCAACCCCTCATTTACACCCCAATACTCTATGTACTCTCAATCTTTTAGCTATTCACTTACAAATTTATTCTTCCACACACGCACATACCATGCACATACTGGGTCTGCTTCTTAGAATGGGTTGGAGATTACTGCACTCACCCTTCTCAGCAAGTACCCAGACCTGGGCCCAGGATTTGTCCCCTGCCAAGCAGTCCTGTCCTTAACTGGCAGCGGTATTCAGGGGTTCTCCCTACCAAGCAGCCCTGCCTCACCTTGGGAGTGGTATCTAGGGAGTAAGGCCTCAATCCACCTGTTCAAACAGCCCTGCTGAGTGAGGTTCCAGGCCCTCTCCTCAGCAGCGGTATCACAGGAATTTTTCCATGTCTTATTCACTTGTCCAAGCAGCCCTGTCTATGCATGAACTTCACTGCATCTGGATCTGCTGTATTCATACACACACAGCGGTATCACAAGACTTACACTCACATAATCTTCCAGTTACCTGCCTGAGGCACAATCTTAGTTACTTTTTTACTTTTCCCATCCACTGTTTTTTCCAGAGGTCCGTATAATTATTCTTCCAATTATTCTATTTCTCTATAACCTCTGGGGCTGTATGCTGGGGACCGGCATCCTTCTCCCCTCCCCGGGGCTCCCCTCTCCTAAGCTGCAGATATTCTAAAGCAGAACTTTGTTGTATAAAACAGGTGTCTGTTTACCTTTCTCCTATGCAGCCAGTATCTTCAGTCCATGGAGTGGCGAAGTCCCACTGGACGGGATCAATCTTCCAGACTCGCCCAGCCCCACGTTGGGTGCCAAAATGTTGCGTCTCGGCGACTTTGGGTACATGGTCACCTTGTCCCAGATAAGTTTAAACCAGCAGAAATCTTGTCAAAGATGATACTCATAAACACAGTGGATGAGAGAAGCAAAACTAAAGTTTATTGCCCAAAATTAGCAGCCAACATGAGATCAATTCTATGAGATGTCCCAGAATGATCTGATCTGTACTTGGTTTCTTTCCCTTATTTATACAGTGTGCCTCCAGCTCCTCCTTTTTCTTTTCCTTCATCTCCATCTGGGAATTCCCATTATGTTCTGTTTTTTGCCTTTTTGAATTCCACTTATATTCCATTCTCATCTGTTTGGATTCCCCATATTTTCAGATTTTGACTCATCAAATTCACCTTATTTTCGTTCCCAGTCTTCCTGTCATATAAAAAATTCCCTTGACCTAGCTCTGCATTCCCCTTCAGATTTACATTTACATTTATGGCATTTGGCAGACGCCCTTATCCAGAGTGACTTACAGAAGTTCTTTGAGTCTCTATCATCAAATACATCCCAATACTGGTTCACTAGGTCATGAACTAAGAATACCATCAGTCTAAAAACTCTGTTGGAAGGTAAAATGTTAAGAGAAACACACAGACAACACAATTTAAAAAAAAAAAAGAAAAAGAAAAGTGCTAATTTAAGCACTTTAGGAAGAGGTAGGTCTTTAGACGTCGTTTGAAGACTGCCAGTGACTCAGCTGTTCAGACATCTAGAGGAAGTTCATTCCACCACCTAGGTGCCAAAACAGAAAAGAGTCTTGATACATGCTTTCCTTGTACCTTGAGAGATGGTGGCACCAGTCTAGAAGTGCTAGAGGATCGGAGGGAGCGTGGTGCAGTGCGGGGTGTGATAAGTGATTTGAGGTAAGTGGGTGCTGGTCCATTTTTGGCTTTGTAGGCAAGGATCAGTGTTTTAAATCTGATGCGGGCAGCTACAGGAAGCCAGTGGAGGGAGCGTAGCAGTTGATTGGTGTGGGGAAAGTTAGGAAGGTTGAAAACAAGTCAAACAGCTGCAGTCTGGATCAGTTGCAGAGGTCGAATGACTCTCAGAGGCAGACCTGCCAGGAGTGAGTTGCAGTAGTCCAGTCTTGAGACACTGAAACAGCACTTGAGTGGCCTGTATGGATAGAAATGGACGAATCCTTCTGATGTTGTAAAGGAGAAATCGACATGAGTGTGTCAGATTAGCAATGTGAGAGGACAAGGACAGTTGATAACCGAAGGTGGGATCAGAGAGTAGTCCAGGGAGATCACAAGATCCTGACATGGTGATGAATCAGCTTGGATGAACAGCAGTTCAGTTTTGCTGGGATTAATTTTCAGCTGATGAGCTGCCATCCATGATCCATGATGAAGCCCTCAAGCTGAGTGGGCCTACCCATGCTGTCTCTTTTGATATTTTCCAATCAGTCTTTTACTATGGGTAAGTTTTCTTCTTCATTATTCACATAGCGTATACTTTATTATTTGTTTGTGGTATTATATTTCTTAGTGTGTTGTTATACATCATGTTACATAGTTAACTCATCAGTGCTGTTTAATTTGTTAGTGTAACTTTGATACTATCGTATATTGTTGCCCTCTCAACAGGCTAATATTTCTTTTTCCTGTGTGTGTGTGTGTGTGTGTGTGTTCCTCCAGCTGCTCGGCGCCAGCTTAATTTCACCAGCCTAGAGCAATATCTATGTCATCAGCTGGCTCATTCGGCAGTGGACTTAACAGCCTTACTTGAGCAACTCTTGCCGGAAAATCTCAGAGCCTCCCTCCGAGGTTCGACATCCAGGGTGGTGTTGAAGTCTTTTCTTGCTGCACTATCTTCACCAAAACTTACTTTGTAAAAACTATGAAAAGTAAATCAAGACTCTTCAAACTTAGATGAGAAAGAGCAAATGTCATTTATTGCAGTCGAAAAACACAAAAATCCATTGAGCTCAAGGAGAACACTCACAATACAAGACACATCTCAGTGTGGTTGCAAGCAAGTGCTAAAAATCCCCAGAAAATCCCCTCTATTTATCCTGGGCGCTATGAAGCGCCTCCTCTTTTTAATTTGCATATGCCCTAGCAATTTCCCATTATTTCTTACTTTGGCCTCTTTTGCCCCTCCTATCCTAATTTGCATCTTTCCCCGAATTCCCCTTAACTCCCACTTTTCTGGGAAACTCCTCCTATCTGCGTCATTTTCCTGCTCTCCGAATTTCCCTTATTTTCCAGTTAGTGGCCTCTACCTACTTCCCCTATGTCCTTTTTTGGGTTTTCCTGCCTTGTGGAGTTTCCCTTATTTTCGGCCTTTGGCGTCATCGGTTATTAAAAAAAACTGTTTCTCACTGCTGTATTTAACCTGCACTTCCTAGTTTACTTCACATTTGTTCACGGATTTACTTAGACAGAAGTCTCACCGCTATTCTCTGCAAGATGCCTAAGATGTGTAAGTTTATTTTTATTCTTCTCATTTTTGTTATTTTCTCAACGCTACATTTAGTCTAAGTAATGCATTTGATATATTCAGTGAAGCTGTGTGTTTAAAGAATATATTTTTACTCAGCAAGCTGTCTAGGTAATATGTTTTTCCAGACATGACTGTTATACTGTCTCTAATATTGGCAGGCTGCCGGGTTATTCCTGGCAGCTGTTAAGCTATTCCTGATGTGTTTTCCCTGCTTATTACTGGCAAACATGAATGTTTTCACAGACCTCTCTCTCACTCATGCATATTTTTCCTGTGTGTCTTCTTTTAGCTCACTCACGTGGTTTCCCACATTCCCGTGAAACAGCTGAACTCACTCTCTATCGGCGCTATCAGCTGACACACTTGGCTACTGGTATTTCTGAGTTCCTGGAACAACTCTGCAATTCTCCGCTCCTTACACATCCATTGCTTCCTGTACGTGTGACTCAAATGGTTTTAAACCATTCTGCGTCTACACAGACACCCACTGCCTTCACTAATTCCCGGTCTACTCAAACCCCTATGTTCCTGGCTCCGCTGGTGATGACCTCAACACGGTCCACTCAGACTGACTCTTGCTCTCATGCTGAAAGGTGTCCGTAGGAGTCTGATTCTTCCCTGTCCTCTACTGCCTTCCCGGACGTGGATGAGTCAACCCTATCTTCTCCTGAGTCACGGACTGATTAACGGCCAGCTTCCCCAGTGGCTCTGCCCTCCATCATTCCACTGTCTCCTGTTCTCAATGCAGCTCAGGTACTCTTTTTCCCAGAATAAATTTTGTCTGAAATCCCACACTTGCCTCTTGGTGTTTTATTCATTTCTTAATGCTATAGCTCATGCTTAATGGGTGCTTAATGCTAAAGGCCAAGAATACATATGAATGCTAATTCTTTAGGGCCTACTGTTAAATGTAAGGCCTAATGCTAGATATGCAGAGTAAATATGTTTTGCGTCCTTCATTCTCAACATCACTCTGCTCTTCCTCCATTCCTCCGGGGTTCCACCCTTATCTGTCATATCACATTGTGCTGGCTGTGGCTGTGTCACATGCATCTACACAGACTGAGGCTATGTTTGCTTCTCCTTTTGAGGGCCCAGTTGTTCTGTCTTCAGATGATGACGTCTAATTATAACTTCTCTTCTGTGTCTAATTATAGCCCTGGATACAGTCCCACTGACTATTCCCCTACCAGACCTGTTTAATAAACTTCTTTATATTTCTCATTATTTGTCTCGTGTGCATTTTGTCTACGCAATTCTTCCCCACACCATTCCAAACCTGGAAGTTAATTGAGAGCACAAGTCCGTTGTCCTTTAAAAGTCATGCTGCGCGGACCAGATTTGTTTGTATTGTCTCTAACCATTGTTGGAGTTTGGTGATCCCCAGCTTTGAGTGGTTTGTAAATTTTGGATCTAAATTTTGGATCTAAATTTTAAATTGATGAAGGAGCAGGGGTAGCTCAGTGGTTAAGATGTTGGGTTACTGGTCAGAAGGTTGTGAGTTCAAATCCCAGCACTACCAAGCCTCCACTGTTGGGCCCTTGAGCAAGGCCCTCAATTACTCAGATGTATAAATGTAAGTTGCTCTGGATAAGGGCATCTTTATGGCCAAATGCCATAAATGTAAATAAATTTACCCCAAATGAGCAAGCAAATGGCGACGGTGGCAAGGAAAAACTCCCTGAGATGACATGAGAAAGAAACCTTGAGAGGAACCAGACTCAAAAGGGAACCCATCCTCATCTGGCTGACACCGGATAGTGTAATTATAAGTAAATCCCTTCTATAACTGTATGATACATGATACAAAGTGCAACTGTGTAGTCAAGAGATTCACCACAGTCTCAACATGAAGTCATTTTGCTGAAGTCATGAACTGTCCACCGATGGAGACCGAGCGCAAAGTCTGTTTGTGAACTGTTTGTGGAGGCTGTCCATATGGGCCCATCCTCAGCAACAGCGCGCGACCCCCAGTGACAAGAACCCCAGAAGCAGGGCACCAGGACGGACCAGGCCGGCTCAGAGAGCAGAACGGGTCAGGCCCATTGCCACCCCAGGATCAACAGGAGCTTGTGATTTGACGATTTGATGTTGGTATCATCCAAAATCTTCACAAGCGTTGGGTCATCTGGAATCTTCTTAGAGGCTGGGCATCCCGAGGTAGGAATAGGAAACAGATGGAAAAGAATTAGCGTGGCTGCTGTTCATTGTATGTCAGGCAAAAATAACCATGTGCATTTGTTATCATTTTATCAACGATGACAGAAGTACAAGGTCATGAGATGTGATTAGGTGAATGCTAGGCCAAAGAAATGTGTCTTTAATCTACATTTAAACTGAGAGAGTGTCTGAACCCCGAACATTATCAGGAAGGCTATTCCAGAGTTTAGGAGCTAAATGTGCAAACGATCTACCTCCTTTAGTAGACTATGATATCTTTGGTGTAACGAATCAATCATTACTTGCATTCTTTTCCACCAGAATAATGTAATGGATCAACTTTAAACATGAAAAACGAAACAGAAGCACACGCTTGGATTCAAAGCACCTTTTTAAAGGAGACGAGTTTTAAAGCGTGCCCGCATTATCTACCAGAATGTGTAGTAAATTGGATGAATCTGCAACGTTTAAAAATATTCTCCACCAGTTACAATTCATGTAACGAATTAAAAGATGTTTAACACGTTTAAATGTATTCTCCAATTTATATAAGGAATTAGCTCGAATGGCGTGAAATATATCTATATATCTAATCAACGCGTGTTGTGACCAGTTATAAATATACATCAGCCATGAAAGGGAATTCATGTATGCGCACATATACATATAGATAATTAACTACAATGGATTATAATTAATTATGACTATGTATGTGGTCTAGATCAGCTTTTAGGATTAGCTGTAGTCTAGTTTGGAATTATGAACTCTAAAGAGGGAGTTTATCCTTCTGGCCAGGAAGGATTAACCAACGAAGTTTGTTATTAAAAATTAGAGTGGGTAAGCGAGATCTTATGCAGCGTAGAATTGACTCTGTCACGTGACCAAACAGAGACAAAT
Organism: Cranoglanis bouderius; assembly: GCA_023630585.1. Lineage (NCBI taxonomy): Eukaryota > Metazoa > Chordata > Actinopteri > Siluriformes > Cranoglanididae > Cranoglanis > Cranoglanis bouderius. The sequence continues at coordinate 1,009,627 of CM042546.1, read as the reverse complement.
CAAGCGTGGGATAATAGAATTTAATAACTAGATATAACTATGGATACACACGACTAACTCTAAGCAAAACATACATATGTACATCTATATACAAGGAAAGAAAAGGTATAGAGAGAAAGTAATGAAATGAAAAGGGTAGCAGACAAAAACACAACTAATTAGCCTTATTCAAAACCAGCAACGAACTTAAATCTCCTGTAAACAGGGGTACAATCTTAAACACAGATATAGATCCAACTATACTTGTGTGGCTTCGGTTTGAAAGTTCACGCGAGGTCGTGTTGAGTTCGCTGGTTTGTCGTGCCGTTTGAAAAGGCGTGAGCCGTGAGGTGGTTGCATCTTTTGTCCAGGAGAGAGAGATCCTGGCTTCCTCTTCCCGGGGCACGTGGCCCCGGGGGAGAGAAACCGGAAGAGTGTCAAGTTGAAGTGAAGAGTTGAAGAAGTGTGCTGGAAGAGAGTGGTTTCAAAGCGTGGTGTTGTTTTAAAGACAACACCAACACACGCCTCTTTGGGCTATGGGCCAATCAGGAAGTTGGACTTGTTGGCGGGATGAACTCTCTTTGTCTGGTCTCAGACCTGGATTTGCATGTCCAGGGAGGAGCCGGTTTATACCGTATTATATATGAAATTAAGAGAAAGCATGAAATAATGTATCCCATTTCAATATGATATGCATAATCAATCAGGGTATCGCAAGACGATTAACTACATACCAAATTCGATGGACTTATAAAGAATATTAAAAGGTGAAACATGGTTACAGACATTTAAAATAATATTCTAAATTAAAACTATCTAAAGTCATTATAGTTATGTTACATAAACACACAATATATGCAAACAAGAAAACATCACACTATTTGGACATCGAATAATTACATATAATTACATGTTACATTCAAAAGAGGTTTTTCATTGTGTGTGTGCGTGTGTGTGTGCACGTGTAGGTAAGCTTTGTGTGTGCGTGCGTGTGAGCGCGCGTGTGTGTGTGTTTGTGTGTGTGTGTGTGTGTCTGAAGAGGGGAGTCGTGTCCCCTGTCCGCATTCCGATGGTATCTGGTGAAGAGGTTAGATAAGGATTCATGGCTCAAAGACACAGAAAAACTTCTTTACTAGATCCAGGCTGATTCAGAAATCAGTTTGATACGTTCAGACGTTACATCGGTATTATCAGAAATCCAGAGTTTTGCGACCTTAAAGAGCATGATGGATTGTAACGTGATAGAAGATTGGTTAAATACAAAGGGGCTTGGCTGTTTAGGGCTTTATAGGTGTATTTTATAGTATTTTATAATCGATACGGAACTTTGGTAACCAGGTAACCAGTGTAGAGATGAGAAAATTGGGGTAATATGTTGATATTTTCATGATCTGGCAAGCACTCTTGCAGCTGTATTTTGAACTAACTGTAGCTTATTTATTGAGGATGCAGGACAACCACCTAGTAGTGTATTACAGTAGTCCAGTCTTGAGGTCATGAACGCATGAACTAATTTTTCTACATCAGAAACATAGCATGTTACATAGCTTGGCAATATTTCTAAGGTGAAAGAAGACTGTTTTTGTTACCTGGGAAATATGATTTTCAAATGACAGGTTGCTGTCTAATATAACACCCAGGTATTTAACTGCAGAGGATGAAGTAACCGTACATTCTTCTAGATGCAGACTGTAGATGCAGATGCAGAGTTGGTTATTTTGTGCATCTGTTTCATTGTGTTATTTTATTGTCTTGTTTGATTTCAGGTGCTGCAGGTCTAGAGTAGGTTGGATAAGGTTCTTTTGTTGTGGTGGTTCTCTTTATATGGCATGCTGTGTACAAACTGTTGTAGTGATTTCTGAATGCTGTGAATGTGTGGGTGATGCATCATTTTGGGGGATAACCCAAGCCCACTCTGCTGCTGGTAAACCTGAGCCATGTGATTTGTTTTAAATGTCTTTTTGGTTGGTGTCTGCTTTGGCAGCAGCAAATTGTGAGCATTTTTTTTTACCTGAAAATATTTATTGCTGCTCTAATAAAGACAAATTTTGTTAAAATGATGTCCACGTCTCATGGTCCCTCTTTGAGAAGTCGAACCTGTGTGTCCTTTGGGTATTTCCCTGGTATATTCACCAGGGTGGCATAGTCGTTTTTCCCCCCTATTCGTCTCCTGTCTCCATATTACTAGTGCCACATTTTGGCGTCCTTTTTTAAAAAAAAAAAAAAGTTCTTTCACCAACGGCAACCTTTAGAGAGGTTGCCTGCCTACCCTGCCAAATTATTTCCCACATTGCCACATTTTGGCGTAGTTGGCAGGATTCTCAATATTTGGGGCAGAGAGGTGGGTCTTCTTTGGGTAAGATTCCTTGGGCTGTGGAATTTCCCCCAGGGTTGTGGTGAGTTTTGTCGGGTTTTGCGGTAATGGAGGACTAACTGTAGACCTGGGGGACCTTGTAGCTCAGTTCAGAGCAATGAATGTTGCTTTTGACTGCGGGACCTTGTAGCTCAGTTAAGGGCAGGGGATGCTAGAAGCAGGCCCAGGCCCTATCGGTGGTTATTCTAGCGCATCCTGTCCATGGTTCATTGCTGATCAGTCCATTAATACTGGCGCTACATTGATGGAATGATAGGTTTTCTTTCCATCCCTTGGTAAGTGTTTGAAAATTAATGGTAGGTCCATATAGGGATTAATGAGGAGGTGCAGGCCTGCATGTGGGCCCGTCACTTGTTTGTCGAGGACCAATCCATGGTTTTGATCACTTGGACGGGGGAGGCATGGGATGAGAAGGTACTGGCCTGTTGGGTACCGTGAGGACCCAGATAAGACAAGTTTTGTCTTGCGATAGTTATGGGTGTTCCCAGTTTTATATTGTGTTGCAAGAGGTCATTTTCTTTGGAAAGTAGCAAGAGGGTGAGACTTTGTTTGTGCTCACTCTCAGGAGTTTCCTGGAGAAAGTCACATAGCAGTTGTCGCATGTTATGCAATATCGAGATGTATTGCGTCACTCATCTCAGCAACCTGAATTGGGTGAGTTGAGAGGGAGGTTAAAGCTGCAGTACAGAAGTTGAATCAGCTCATCCAAAGTGTAGCTCAGGTTCGGGACTTTTTTTTTTTTTACCTGCATACTCACATGTATACTCTTTTTTTCTCCATATCTCTAGTGCCACATTTTGGCGTCCTTTTTAAAAAAATTTTCTTTCACCAACGGCAACCTTTAGAGAGGTTTACCCTGCCAAATTATTTCCCACAGCACCACACTCTGTTATGACCTGCATGCTCCATGCCTCTAACACAAATATGCCACTATTTCATTGATTGAGAGCGCATATGAGTATGAGTCATGCTTCAGAGTGTAGAGAGCGGAGTAACCCGAGGTCACGTAGCTCATCTCGCAGTCCATCATTTATTCCTCCTGAGCTGTGTTCTCCAATGTTCAGCAGAATTTGGTGATGGTAGACATGTACACCAGTGCTTCCGATGTACATCTGTTTAAAAAGTTTCCAAATTGGTGTAGGTTACTCGTAACATGCACTGTATATGACCCGCGTCACCATTGTGGCATTAAGTAAGTTAAGCAGCGGAAGCACGGAAAATGAGCCGGCATCCGTGCTAGGCTAAAGGCTAACCCAAGCTGTCTGGCTCTACCATCCATTCTCCTCTCCAATGTTTGCTCTCCTGACAATAAACTGGACTTACTCAAACTACACCTAACTACCCAGTGTGAAATCAGCGACTGCTGTCTTTTCATTTTTACGGAAACATGGCTCAATGACAGCATTCCAGACGCAGCCATTCAGCTAGCCAGGCTAACCACACATCGTGCCAACAGGATAGCAGCACTGTCCGGTAAGACTCGCGGTGGTGGTCTGTGTGTTTACATAAACAACGAATGGTGCAGGAATGCCGTTGTGGTTTCAAGCTACTGTTCCTCGCTCGAGTTTATGACTGTGAAATGCCGACCATATTACCTACCCAGAGTTTACCACCATGTTCATTGTTGCGGTGTACATTCCACCTGGCACTAACGCTAAGGAAGCACTAAGTGAACTCTACGGGGCTATCAGTAACCTACAAACAGTGCACCCCAACGGATTTTTCATTGTCACATTTAATCATGTGACTCTGAAATCGGTGCTGCCAAAATTCCACCAGCATGTTGATTTTGCAACCCGTGGTAAACACTTTGGACCATGTTTACACCAACATTCACGGTGCTTATAAGGCTGCACCCCGCCCCCACCTCGGCTGCTCAGACCACATCTCTGTTATGCTAATCCCAGCATACAGACCACTTCTGAAATGTGCCAAACCAGTTCTGAAACAGGTGAGAACCTGTTCTGAGGGAGCCATCTCAGCACTTCAGGACTGTTTTGAGCACACAGACTGGAATATGTTCAGAGAGGCTGCTACATACCACAACACCACAGACTTGGAGGAATACACAGCATCAGTGACTGGCTACATCAGCAAGTGCACAGATGATGTGACTTCCTTCAAGACCATCACCACACGTGCAAACCAGAAACCGTGGATGACTGCTGAAGTGTACTCGCTGTTGAAAACCTGAGACTCTGCCTTCAGGTCTGATGACAAGGCAGCCCTCTGCACAGCAAGGACCAATCTGTCCCGGGCTATCAGAGAAGCAAAGCACAACTATGCAGAAAAAATCCACAGTCACTTCATAAACACCAAGGACACAAGTCGTATGTGGCAAGGCATTCAGGCCATCACAGACTACAAAGCTACACCACCTATCTGTGATGGTGATGTCTTGCTTGGTTTGAAGCAAAGAACATGCCAGCGTGGAAGACCACCCCAACTCCCACCAACCAGGTACTTCGTCTGACTGCAGTAGATGTCAGGAAAACTCTGTCCAGGGTCAACCCATGGAAAGCTGCAGGTCCTGACAACATACCTGGCCGTGTGCTCAGGGAATGTGTTGATCAGCTTACAGATGTCCTCACAGACACCTTCAACATTTCCCTGAGCCAAGCAGTCATCCCTCTACCCACCGACACCTCCTTCAACAACTGCTGCATCCGCAAAGCCATTAATATTGCAGGTGACCCCTCTCACCCCTCTCATGGACTATTCACCCTCCTGCCCTCTGGCAGAAAGTACAGGAGCATCCGGGCCACCACCAGCAGACTCCACAATAGTTTCTTCCCTGAGGCAGTCAGATTACTCAACACCCTGCTGCCTCCCAACACTCACCTGGGCTAGCTGAGCACCTAACCCAGTAAGACTCATAATTCTGCACACGCACTAACCCAGTAAGATTCTACTGCACACTGCACTTTACATAGCTGCATCAGTCACTTTACTATGGAACTCATTTTTTGCCAGTATTGCTGCCATACTTTAATATTGCTGCTACATTACATAATAGCCTATAGTTTACAGTCCATGTTTACAGTTTACTGTCATGTTCTGTGTATTTATTGTCCTGTGTATTAACTGTCCTGTGTATTTATTGTTTTGTTCTGTGTACTTATTTTTTGCACTCGTCTCACACTGTTATATATCTGCACTTTATGTAGTCTTGTGTACTGTGCTGTGTTGCACCATGGTCCTGAAAAAATGTCATTTCATTCCAATTTATACACGCTATATAGAGGAATGACAATAAAAACCTACTTGACTTGACTTGACTTGAATGACAGTAAGGCCTTCTCCAAAGGCTTTTGATTTTAGGGTTTATGTGTGGTCAGTACAGTGGCATAGCAGACAGATGCTGGATTTATGAGAACTGTCAGCTTCATGCCCCAACTGAAAGATATCCAAGAAGCCATTGGTTTACAGTGAAGATGAGTATTAGTACTCTTGATGCTAGTCATTTGAGGTTGAATCCTGAGTCCCAGTGGCCTAATGGATGAGTCATGTTTCAGAGTAAATGACACTAAGGCCTTCTCCAATGCCTTTTGATTTTAGGGTATGCATGTGGTTAGTATAGTGGCATATACTAACTAGATGCTGGGTTCATCACCCAGAGTTTAAGACCTATTTGCTTCTTGCCTCTACCAGAAAGATGGCCAAGATGCCTGTTGTTCCCAGTGAAGATGAGTGTTAGTGCTTTCAGTGCTAGTCATTTGAGATCAAGGTTTTGGTCCCTGTTGTCTAATGGATAATGCACTGGCCTCTTAATTCAGTGATTTTTCTTCACTGTGAATAAGAGTAAGGCTTTGTCCAAAGGCTTTTGAATTTAGTGCTTGCAATCTAATAGCAGAGTGGGGCGGCAGAATGGCTCTAACACAAAGATGGCCAGTATCCCATTGATTGGGAGCGCAGATAAGTATGACTCATGCTTCAGAGTGAATGAAAGTAAGTCCTTCTCCAAAAACTTTTGATTTTAGGGTCTGCATGTGGTCAGTACAGTTGTGTAGCAGACAGATCCTGTATTTAGGAGACATATCTGTATATTGAACTATATTAGCACTATATCTGACACACTGAACTTAACATTTTCACTGTCAGGAGGGACTGGGGAATCTTCTGTCTGAAGTGGTGGTGACAGGAACTTAAGCAATGCCCCTACATATAGAAATATATGGTTAGTATCTTAATTTAATCTTTATTTTATTATTTTATTAGTTTGTCAACTAATGATGTTAACTCATCTAATTTAATGTAGAAGAGCTGGAATTCTCTTCTGCAAGACTCTTCTGCAAGACACAGTTAGATGTTTCACATGTTGATGTAGTACTGCCCAACGCTGCACAGATGAGCTAAAAAGATTATACAATCTCTGCAGAACACCAAAGAAAGAGGCTGATGCCACAGACTACTTGGCTGCATCTGCCAAGACCAGGTTCAGAGTGTGACTGCTGTATGGGACACAGCATGCCTTGTTGTTCAGCTGTAAGATTCTTGCCTGAACTCCCTGTTTACTGCCCATCATATTGCTTCCATTGTCATAGGATTGGGCATGACAATCTGAAATCTAAGTTGTGCTTTTTGTGTTTTTCCAAAAGGGTATAATATAGACCTTTTCCAGATGTGTCCTGTACATCAATGAATCCACAGAAATGTTCAGTGATGAAGGCTCCAACAGAAGATTCACAATTCACAATTCTCAACACAACAGAAAGTTGTTCAGTATGGCTGACGTCAGGAGTACAGTCCATTATGACAGGATAGTACTTTGCTTTGGTCATCCTGCTAACTATCTCCTGCAGTATTTTGTCTCCAATTAATGTTATGATCTCATTCTGTATGGTACTGCTAAGGTAACCTTTGCCTCTTTGTTTTGAATCCACCTTATGTGTTCATTTAGAATGGGATCGAATTGTGCTATCAACGCAACCTGTATGCTAGTATGCTAACACTTACATAATACATGCTGCTGCTAAGTGCTAACCCTAGCTAACCAGTTTTTCAGTAACCCTATTACCAGTAATTCATCTAGCAAATAATTAAATGTAAACAAGCTGAAATTAACAACGAAAAGATTTGTTTGTCATTAATTATCCTTTAGTCAATCATCATTCTCTCCATCACTTACCGCTGACCTATTTCCTCTTTTCCTCCTCTTCTTGCTTTTTTTGTGCTTCTGGCTGCCAAATGGATAAGCCCTTTTCATGTTTAGCAAATCAAATCATGCATTTTCTACAGTACCGCGGGTAAGTGCTGCATCAGTTTGAAAAAGGCGGCTGAGGTGGCAAAAACATAACCAGCATAACGAGAGAGGATGCAGAGCCCCACTAAGGGGGATGCAGAGATGTTGCTGCGTGCAGTGTGTTACAGTAATATGGACATGTTTGTTTAAATGATCAGCCCTCGGGGGCCCCCTCAAAATGCGGGGCCCCAGGCAATTGCCTGCCTTGCCTGCCCTATTGCTACGCCTCTAAGTAAAAGGCTTGAGAGACTCTGCCCATTCTCTTGGCCATCACAGGAACAGAGCATGAGACAAGGCTTAAGTGCAATTCTTTGTCTCGTTTATGATTTGATCTTTATTTTATTTTATGATCTAATGTGCCAACCGTCTTTACAAGCTTTTAACAGGTTTTTAACCAGGCTTCGATAGTGCAGTACCTCAAGGCTCTCCAGTGGTTGGGCGAAGTAGAGCTGAGGCCCTGTTGTGGCTGAGTGCCATGTTGTCCACTCATAATGTTCTTTCTTATAATACAAGGCAATTTTTCCCCCATTTGTAAACAAATTCTGATTTGAATGAATAAACACATTGACATTTCATACTGATTCTATACAATTTTAGATATTTTTTTCTTATTATACAAGACAGGCATTTAGTTTTATTAAAATATATATACATTTTGAAAAAGAAACTAGAATAAAATTTTAGTTCAATTTGAAATTAAGCTAATTAACCACAAATACTGTTTTTCAAAACTTTGTTTTTCCCATTTTTAATGAGTGAGCCAACAACAACAATTTTATATTGTAAAAACAATAGTGACAATAGTGATATGCTGTGGTGTGATTATTCAGGTTTATAAAATAGTCAGCCCTTTAAAACTTTATTATCAGAATTATAATACATCAAGATCCAGAGTTACAGTGGGTATAGAAAAGAATCACCCCCTTTAAAATAATCACATTTTGTTGCTTTACAGCCTGAAATGAAGACAGACACAGTTTTTGTTTTATCCAGCTGTATTTAATCAGTGCAACTTATAACATCCAAATGAAAGATATAACAGAGAAGGAATCTAACCCCGGCCGCAGGGGTGAGAGCACCGAATCCTAACCACTAGACCACCAGGGACGCACAGCAAGAAAGCAAGGGCCTCTAGAGTGGCCATGCTGACCCCTGTCCACCACCAAAAGCTCCTAGAATGGGCATGTGAGCATCAGAACTAGACCATGGAGAGTAGTATATATCCTACACTTTATGTCAAAACATGATTTATAAAAACTATAAATCTAAAAGGAGAATGGCAAGTTGGGTTATTCGAATTTGAATATCCTGTGTCATGGTACACATTTAATGAGACAGATGCTACGTTCATTTTCAGCTATGATGAAACAAAGTCATCAGATAGTAAGAATCACATCACCGAATATCATGTTGACCCCAAAGAGCTTTTCGCAGGCGATCGAAAGACGTCAAACATACCTTACACATTAAAGATGGGGTATTATGAGGACGTGCTTTTTTTGATCAGGGAGATCAACGCAAACCTACCACCGGGGGTGAGTCTCGGTTATGATCATGTTAAAAACAAAGTGTTTCTGAAAGCCCCACCGAAGATGTCACTGACATTTTATGGAAAATTGTCTAATATTTTAGGCTTAAAACCAGGCGTTGCTATAGAAACTCGTAATCAAAATCATGAAAAACATATCGTTGGGCATATACCTGTGACGTATGTGCCCTATCAGTCGGATATAAATGGGGGGTCCTACACCATGAATATATACACAGATATTATAGAATATCAATCAGTTGGTGATCACCACGTTCCGCTACTATGATGTGTGCATATAGACGGCAATATTAATAAGAATATTACTGTTAGATACGACAGACTGCATTACGTGTCAATTAACAAATCGTCCATCACAGAAATAACTATACAGGTTAAAGATGACCAAAAACAAGACGTATGTTTCAGTTACAGGAAAGTGTGTGTTAAGCTACACTTTAGATCTGTGAAACAATTTGTTTAAAGATGGTGTATTTCAGCAGTCACATCGATCCCATGCGTTATGTGGCCTATTACCAGAATCAGGCTGGGAATGCCCTCCTGGGATATGCAGGTGGGGGGGTAATGTACGGGGCTGGCCTGGGTGGTATGTTTAGGGCGCTCTTTAGAATGTCCATACCTTTGCTAAAACGAGGATTTAGCATAGCCAAGCCGCATCTTAAATCAGCTGCAAAAAACATACTAAGCGACGTTGTTACCAACACATTATCAAGGTCTTTTAATGACGGCGATACATGACGGATCCGGGCTAATGGGGATGGCTCGCAATAGAGCATCTAGACCACCAGGGGTTCAGAGGAGTGGTCAAACACGGAAGAAAACAAAACACACTGTTAAGAATGCATCAGTTGTAAACAGCAGACGGGTGGTGACAACAAAATGCGCTACATCAAAAAAAAAAAAGACCAAAGAGCCGTGTTAAAACAATAGTTTAGATCATGTCTTTACTATACAACATGTCAGAAGAATGTTTAAAAACCGAGCTGGATCTGTTCACAGTACTGATGACTCAAACAGCTATTGAAAAAAATACTTATATAGAAGTACCACCATTATCAGCCATATCGGACTCATCACAGCTGGAATTTTTTATAGTGGGGAATGGAGAGGATTATGTAGACCTAAACAACATGCTGGTGTTTTTGCGTCTCAAAATCACTAACGCTGACGGCACGGATATTGCGGACTGAGCACCTGTGGGACTTATTAATTATGCAGGCGCAACTATATTTTCACAAGTGGATGTGTCGCTAGGAGACCGTCTTATATCACAGAGTTCTAACACATACCCTTATCGGTGCATAATAGAGTGTCTTACCAATTATGGTAGAGACGCACTTGAAACACTTTTCTCTGCAGGGCTGTTTTACAAAGACACGGCCGGGCATATGGACGTAGCAGACCCCGCTGGGGGTAATTATGGTCTAACAAAAAGAGCAGCTTTTACCAACACGAGTAACATTGTGGAGCTTCTTGCAACTGTTCACAGCGATATTTTCTTTCAAGAAAAACTTATGCTTAATGGCATGGACATTAACATTCGCATGACGAGAGGTAAAGACGAATTCTGCTTGATGAGGAGCGACGCTGCAGCTTATAAACTAAACATTCTATCAGCCTCACTATTTGTAAAAAAAGTGTCTGTATCACCAGCTGTGAGATTGGGGCATGCAAAAACTCTATTATCATTGACCGCAAAATACCCTATAGATAGGGTGTGTCTGAAAAACTTTTCAATTCCTGCAGGCTCGTGTGTCTGTAATCAAGAAAATTTATTCTTAGGGACTCTGCCAAAATCGGTGGTTCTAGCGATGGTTGATAATGACGTGTTTACAGGAGTTTATAATAAAAACACAAAAAACTATGACTTAGAATTTTTGGCCATTTATCTGGATGGTCAACAACACCCTGCGAAGCCTCTGCAGCCTGAATAAGAAAGTGGCTCTTCGGTGCCGGAATTTTACCAGTTTGTGTTGGCTTCTGGAAAACATCTTACAAATCAACCTCTATCGATCGATAGGGAGGATTTTCTACACGGTTATACCCTGTACGCATTCAATCTCACACCAGATGAGGAGTGCAGTCAGCACATATCACTTATCAAGTCTGGAAATATCAGACTAGAAGCCCGTTTTAGACAACCGCTACCCCGATTAATTTAATTGTTCATGCCATATTCGACAGCATCATCGAAGAGTCAAATCGCCGACAGATCCTGGTTGACTACTATTAATATGTAAAATAAAAATAAATAAATAAATAAATAAATAAAAATGGACACTGTCGAACTTACGGCCATCATGGACAAGATCTTGTGCAACATGCATTTTCTCTGGGTACTCCCGTGTGACTATCTTCCAAAACATCCTTTAAGAAAATTACCCGGTATGGTCGTGATAAATACGCACCCTTCAGGGCTCCCAGGTGAACATTGGCTAGCCATCTACATAAATGAAGATGGCTTGGGTTGTTTTTCGACAACTTTGGTAATAAACCAGATTACCTGCCTTTTCCGCCGTTTATTAAAAACTTTGTAAACCGCAATTCTAGTGTAGTACAATATTCATCAGCACAAGTCCAAGATTTTTCATCAGATACATGCGGTCAGCATTGTGTGTTCTTTCTCTACCACATGTCAAAGGGGTATGATTATGATTATGTGATGAGTCTGTATACTGGTGATTTTATTAAAAATGACAAAAAGGTGTCTGCTTTTGTGAAACAACTAAAACAGACTCATTGTAATGAAAATGTTTTCAAATGTGTGTGGTGTCTTCAGACGTGTGAACTGTTTATGTCTCGTGTTTAACATTTTTCAATAAACAACAACTAATGAACAGAAATGTCTTTTTGACTTTTTCTTCTTCTTCTTCTTCTTCTTATTATTATTATACATACAACGCGATCAATAATATCGATAATAACATGATCAAAAATAGGAAACATAGAACATACAAAAACTCTGAGATTAAAAATTCAACCACTGACTCGGGTCGAGAGGCGGCAAACTGAATAATACAGGGTCGTCTGAATAATTTGAACGTGATGATGGCGCTTTCTGTCTTTTTTTACTCTTCTTAGATGTGTTGGTTATAATAGGAGTCGTATTGTTTTTGAAAGAGTTAATAACGTGTCTGACATAATGATTCGGCACCGTCGAGTATGGTATATTTAAAATAGAAAAAGGCTGCAGAAACTCGTTCCAGCCAATAGGTATTCCTATAGTCCGCGCATCAGAAATCTTTTGTGGAGCTGCGACACCTTTAACTAAATCGAGCATGTGTGTGTACCAGGGATTGTTCTGCCTTTAAACACAAACTCCCCCAACTCAGCCCATGATGTGACATCTTTAGTTTTAGACAGTTTTAGACCAAATCAGATATGTGCAAAACCCTTCTTATAGTAGCGTCCAAATCATTCTCCACAATGCGCTGAATAGTCTCGCGCGGGGGTTCAGTCATTAGTTTATTCATTTGGTGTTGTGGAACTAAAAACATCTTCTCGGCATACTCCATCCCCCCACACGTTATCTAGAAGCGACCAGACTGGAGATAAATGCTATTGCGACACTTAAGAGTGGTAGAAGAAACACCCCCTGTTGGTTTATCAGCCGTCTTTTTCTCTTAACACCTATTTTCTTATCAGCCACAAACTTGATTGCTCTTTTATTCCTACACAGCTTGCGGTTAATGTTAAGAGTCACTTCACACAACGTCGCAATGAGTTAATCTGCGGCAGACTGTAAAATAACCCGTCTCTTTTGGGTGATGCTTTTAATAATATTTTTAAAAGAGCAAGTTTCTACAAAGTCTATCCAACATTTTCACAATCCAACACTTTTTCCCCCCAACTACCTTCTTTTCTGGAGGTACACTACAGGATGTGTTCAAAGTAAATCTGTTCTGAGTCGATAGTGTTCAGGTGTATTTGATTTATAATCAATCATCAGGTATCCGAAAGGTTTGCTGGTGGCATCTTGATAACATTCCATAAAAAAAAATTGTGTTACCGGGGTACATTTGTCTTCCTAGTACACTAACTTGATTGATGTCTCTAGGGTTTTTAAATGACATCAGATAATTTGTGTTTAAGCTGATAGTCCTGCTGGATTTTCCCTGACAAAATAAATTCTGCGCAATATAAATAGCGCTAAGATTTCTGTGGTGAACCTACTGGGTGAAATCCTTCTCCACCTCAATACTTCCGCTGGCCTCTTTCATCAGATCATCTAGGATTAACAAATTAGTTTTGTTGACTGGGAACAAATCATCATCGTTCAGAGTCTGTGGTAGTCCTTCAACAAAATTTATTTTGTACATTTTCAATAATTCGTCATACAATGGTTGCCAGCAATCATAAATATATACAATGTTTTCAATTTTTTTAGAAATCAACTGTACAGCATTTTGGAACATTTTTATAAAATATGACTTTCCCAAGTTTGAAGGGCCACTTATCACACATGAAAATGGATGCTGTAATCTGAAATCAAAACCATCAGTGTCTTACACCCCCCTGTGTCCAAAAAGGTTGTCAGAAGCCATATGGGATTGTTGTGAAATTGGGGAGCAGCACACGTTTGTTGTACAGCACCTTAAACTTTTTGACGACTATCCTACTGTGAAGTGGAAGTGTTTGTTATCTCTCACAATGCTATTGGTGTATGCTAGTATATGACGACCATTATCCTCCCCCACGACATAGTGATCGACAAGTGTGTCTAACCTAATGGCTTTTGAGTTTACGGCATTGAGTGTGATTCCCTTGGCCTCCATACAAACCTTCCCATTAGCTGTGCGGTAGCCGTATGTTTTAGGTCCCCCTGAACAAAACTCTACAATATGATCACCATCCCCAACCTCATCAGTCAGATTACCGAGGTAAGGCCCCAATGGAGGATCCCAGTCACCGTCTCTAGATGTAAAGATGACGCTGTCTGTGTCACTGTACAACAATCTATCCCCCAGCTTGTCCATTAGATCATACAGTTCTAGACGCGCATGCGCTGTTGTTAATGTCACGGGTCTGACCACCTTTTCCGTCTGCATAACACCACTGGATTAGTGCAACAGTGTCTGACACGAACGAGAAGTGTTTAACATCATATCGGTTGCCAAGTATGTGTTGGGCGAACTGCTCAGGATCTGAAAGCAATTCTGTACACGGCAAATTTTCACGCATAGAGAACCGAAGCCAAAGCGAGTTCAACAGAAGTTTATTAATAGACCGATGTGTGGGGTTAAGACTTATCTTGTCATGATTCAGCTTCTTTCTCAAAGTAATCGGTGATGTATGCCTCTTTGTCTGCGTCTGTCACAACGTGCGTGGGGAATCCTCTGGCCTCTTGTTTGTACTGTAAAAACGTTTTAACATAATCACAAAACAAGGTTTCCGATTGCTGAGGAAAATGCCACACTTCGTCCACCTTCGTAACAATATAACCTTTCTCCACAGCCTTTAACAGTTCAATACTGACCCAGCAGCCTGTAATAGCCCTTTCCTCATCATCATGCCTACACGGGGGTGTCTGATTCTGCTGATCCGTGCATGTGCGGCAGAGCGGAAACATAAGCTTACCACCAGTCCTATAGGGAAGGACAGGGTGAAGCAGCTTTCGCGGTGGTAGCACTGTGGCTTTGAAAAATCCATAATCATTTTCAAGAGGTTCAAAATCCTTAAAAATTATTTGGGGATGCCCAATGGGGTAGCATTTCTTGGCCTGGCAAAATGGATACAAGCTTGTAAAGTTGACATAGCGTATTTTCTCACCAACATCAGCTTTATGACATAGTTTGTACGCGTTAGTATGGCCGCCAAATAATGCGTTGTGTGGTTTCAATCTCTCAGGATGTGTGTAAGTGGCCATGAATGCCATTACATCAACATCAGTCTGTTTAGCGTTGTTCCAAGCACACTCCCACGTCACCTTGACCTCCAAGCCATATGCACGCTCTAAAATTTCAACCTTGTCATCAAACTGTCTTCTGAGTGTCCCATAAGGAAATTTTGATAAGGGATGTGTATGGTTAGGATTATAACGACATTCATGTCCGTGAAACATACAACCGTTGAATTTGAACGCTTTTTTTACACCATCTTTTTCATAATAACCGTCGAGACGGTATTTACCAACCACCATCTCACCATGGTTTAACGTGTGTTGAATATCTATGCCACGTGTTGTTTTAACATATTCAAGCCATTCAGTTGAAATGTTTGAGTATGTCTTGTTCTGATTTGTGTATGCATTGTTATGGGTTAGGGCTAGGGTGTCTTTTGGTAGGAAGTGGGTTTTATACATGGCCATACAAAAAGATGCTAACGTAGTGTATCTAAATGGATTGAGTTTGGTGCATTGAATGAATTCACCATGGTACTTCATGCACACCTCCCTGAGCAAAACAACGTTGTTCCTACCATACATGCTAAGTTCTTTTTTAATATCAAACATTTTGCCCGACACTGTTGCGTACCACTCGTCAAACAGAGCCCTGTTTCTGTCTTTAGAAGTGTCTGTCCGGGTATGGTCCTATGTAATCCTCATTTTCTATTCTGTTGAATATGTGCGGAAAATAACCTTTCTCTGTGCAGGATAGATTTAATGCCGCAAATGTCATGGCCAGACGCATGAGGATGAACGAATAACTGTCGATAAAGCGCTACTTGAAGGTGTCGTCATACATTAAAATTAGCCTTGGATCGTGATTTTAAGCGTATGCCCCACATTTCTGAAATATTCCAAAAGTATAAAGTTATCAAAACCAGAAGCATTGTGGGCTAACCATGTGAAATTCTGATAATGTCGCCGTCTAAACCTTTTAAAAAGTCGTTCTATGCCGTCTGGACCAGCAGCTATGAACTCTTCCCCTTTAAACGTGATGGCACACACAAAGTTTGCAACGTGTTTACCATTTACATACTGCGTCTCAAAATCATAGAACATGTACTTGTCGCTATGTGGTTCGAGCTTTGTTGGCTGTATAAAACATTGGTGTATGCTGTCATTAATCATTTCAGCATGACAATGGATACACAGCTCGGCACTACACCTGTGTGGTTTGGGATTGGTGACGCAGACATGAGGTCTGTTACATTTTTGGCAGTATTTTGTAACATCGCACTGCGTATGTCGACCTAATGGCGCCTGTTTATTTGCATCGTAACAATAGTCAGATTTGCAGTACAGCAAGCAATCGGCGCATTGTCTTGTTTTGACAGGGTGCTTATAACCATCAGGGGCATTGCAGATATCACATACATATTTACAACGATGATCTCTACGATTAGTAAAGCCTTGATAGCAGTAGTCACACACGTATGGAATGCCTATGAAGGCATTCATCTTCTTAATCATAAAATAATGACTGTCGTGCAGGTACAAGAACACTGTCTTGTGATTCAATAAATAGAATTTAATGATATCATTAAATCCTATCTTATGCTGTTCCGAATACCCAGCCGCCTTCTGCATCGATGTTGCTATAGTCTGTAGATCTGTAAATGGTTTGTGATGATTTAGAAAATAGGCCAAACAGATTGCAAAACACAAATTATTAGTTGTATTGATGGGGCAGAACAGATTCATCCTATTTCTGGCGATCAGTTCGTTATGGGCGAGATCACGTATCTTTCGATACCCACCCCCATGTTTACTCCGCGCTATAGACACCTTTAGATCTAAACTATCGTCAACCCGCACATCGGCATTACTTTGCATAATCTTCTCAAGCTGATTTGTGAAGACGTCCACACTGTAGTCGTTGTTAGGTGACAAGACGGCGATAACATCAGAGTTTAGACTAGGACCGCTCATTGTTATATTAATCAAACCACCATCCCCAGCCAGCAGTCTGGAAAACGACACTATTTCGGCCAAAATTTCGTGCAGAAATATAGCCTATGTTGCTAAGTCTACGGTGGATAGCATCCTCAGATTTATACGCCGACGTATCTCCAGACTATTGAATCTGGGTATTGCTACAACCGTATAGCCACCAACATCGCCACCCTCTCTTACAAGCTTGTCAATATCATAGAGAGTTAACTCCATATTTTGTACTGTAGAGTCGAATGAATGATGCAACTGATTATCTGAGCCCCTACCCACCTGGTGCGAATTTAAAATGTCGAATGAGTCTAATGTCGAATTTGGATGTTGTTCTGGTTGGTCAACAGACATAGATCTCACTATGTTTAATAAATCTAACAATG
The DNA here is from genome assembly GCA_023630585.1 of Cranoglanis bouderius. Taxonomy (NCBI): domain Eukaryota; kingdom Metazoa; phylum Chordata; class Actinopteri; order Siluriformes; family Cranoglanididae; genus Cranoglanis; species Cranoglanis bouderius. The sequence goes on along the minus strand of CM042546.1, from coordinate 992,272 downwards.
TGTTGGTTGTAGACTCAGATCTATTCATATCCTCTATCATCTAAATTAAATAATGCAATGTTTCGGTGTTGGTGCACTGCTCGCTGCTCCTGATCACACCCATCCATATCCCGACAACGTTTTGCCATTTTTCAAAAGAAATTTATTTAAACAAACACGTATGGGGTGCGCACAAAATAACTAATGAAATAACGCTGATAATCAGTAAAACAAGAACACTAGTAATCAGTAAAACAAGAACACTACCAAAACAGCGACTATTACACACAAACTAACACTAACAAACTCACACTAAATACACAAACTAACAGTAAATACACGATTTATAATTATTGGTTATATATATAAAAACACGCATAATATATAAGGATCTTTTTTTCACAAAGTCACCCGAGTTTGTTTTTGAGCAAGAGTACTATCTCCTTTAACAAATCAGTTGTTAGTGTTACACACATATCAGGGGTGTAAACCCATTATGCTTCGTGAAACACACACAAACACATACACACACACACACCTCGGGGTGGAATCCAACAATCTGACCAACACACACACACACACACACACACACACACATTAATACACGAATACCGGAACATCATAAATTACATGGCATACAGAAATGGCCATGGAGGGTGACATGAGAGGTCGTAATCACACTTCTAGGGCTTTAGGAGTTCACGGGGACAGCCATTGTAACAGATAATTGCACTGTGTCTTCTGTGTTTTAACCATAGCTCTTTAACCATTTATTTAAACAATAGATTCAGGACGCACACACCTGGGGAAGTGTAAACTGTGAAAAACCTTGGGATGCCCCCACACTCCTCAACTCATTAACATATATTACTTCGTGAAACACACACACACACACACACACACACGGGAAAGAACAAATTTTCAGCATACAGGTAAAAAAAAGTCATAAATTACAGCATTTGCCAAACTGTCAGTTCGAGGGGGTCATAATTCACGCACATTCGTGAGTGACACTACAGTCATAATTTATGCAGATTTCATGACAATGACATGAGCTTTGTGATTTGTGTGACATACAGAAACGAACGTGGGGAGGGTTTAAGGGATGGTCTTCGGTTTTGGTAACACCCCTGTTTTTCCCCTGATGCAAAAGCTGACACCACTCATTTCAACAGAATTCTAGGTGATGAAACACACACATTGTCCTTCTAAGGGTTTAGGGTTCGCGAAGCAGACATCGTATGAGTATTGCAACCTCTTTCTGTGTTCTAACCACGGCTTTATTTAACCAACAGCTTTTTCAGGATGCACACACATAGCGGGGGTGTAAAACTCATTAACACGCACGCACGCGCACACACACACATGCGCACACACATGCACACACACGCACAGACAGAAGACATCTATTTATGCTTTCTTTTACATCAAGTGGACGGTCAGGTGCGTGCGTGCCGCTCAAGCAGGTGACGAGATGGTACCAGGATGCACTGTGTGAAGGAGGCAAGCTGGCGGAGGCAGTCTTGTATTGTTAGAGGTCTTGTTTGCTCCCTCACTTTTTGAATAGCTTCGATAGTGCAGTACCGCAAGGCTCTCCAGTGGTAGGTGTAGAGCTCTGGCTAGGCAATAGAACATGAGTGAGTTGACACCTACAGCCGACACGCTGTGAGCAGGCTTCAGCTTGCACAGGGGTAACCCGAGTACATTTCAAGACCAGTGCCTCATTCTCTTGGTCATCGAAGGAATGGAAAATGAGACAAGGATTTAGCGGAATTCTATGTCTCGTTTATGTTTTGATCTTTCCAGTGTGCCGATCGTCTTTAAAAGCTTTTAACAGGTTTTCCTCGTTAGTATAGTGGACAGTATCTCCGTCAGTCATGTGGAAAACCGGGGTCCGATTCCCCGACGGGGAGGCTGTTCTTCCATTAGGCGTGAGTGAGTACTGCAGTAACAGGCTTGGAACACTCTGCCATGATGAAAGCAGACTGGGGCAGTAGATTCAAAGTTTTGCCAATTAAATGCTCTGCATGTGCCACTTGCTTAAAACACACACCAGAACACTGAGCGCCAGTGACTTGACACCTAGCTCTTTTCCCATCGTCTTTAAAACTTGCTGTATGTTCTCCTCATCGGTGTAGTGGACAATATCTTCACCTGTTCTGCCGAAGACCATCCTTTGACTCCCTGATGGGGAGGCTGTTTTTCCAGTAGGTGTAACTGTATGAATGCCAAGGTGCTTTCTTGCTCATCTGAGTAGAGTTCTCTCTGCATTGAGGCACAGGTTCCTAGCCCTCTGTCCAGAACATTTTAGCATTTTCTCTGCTTCCACCACAGCCGATTCAACTAATCCACTAATTAACATCACTCCTGGGTGGAAGTGGTTGTGTTAGAGTAGGAAAAAGATGAATTTCTTCTGCACTGAGGATTCTCCGGGACCATGCTTGTGAATCTGTGAGGAGCCACCAAGAATCGCTTACAACACTCTAATAGGAGCAGTGGAAAAGGGAGGGGTGGGCTTGATAGATGAGGAGCAAAGGAAAAACAGCTTGAGAGTGAAAATAATAAAAAAGTATTTGGACAATGAAAACAAAACAGCATGGAAAAGAACAATGGAATACTTTTTAAACAAAAGCGGGAACTTTAATTTTGGAGACAATATTTTATGGATGAAAACAAAGAACTGGATGATGAATGGGCTACCAGAATTTTATAAGGAAATAATGAGCGCCTGGGGGAAATTCTTAACCAACGTACATTACAAACCGAACGGAAGAGAAAACATTTTAAATCAGCCTTTATTCTTAAACAATGGCATTTTAAATCAAGGAAAAGAAATGTTTTATCTCTTATTAGTTTAGACAAGAAATAGGAAACAAGTAGGAAGAGATCAAAAAAGCAATACCCATTGTAACAAATACAAAAGGGGCATTACTAGCATTATTCTTTTCCACCAGAATAATGAAATGGATCAACTTTAAACATGAAAACGAAACAGAAGCACACGCTTGGATTCAACGCACCTTTTTAAAGGAGACGAGTTTTAAAGCATGCACGCGTTATCTACCAGAATGTGTAGTAACTCGGATGAATCTGCAACGTTTAAAAATATTCTCCACCAGTTACAGTTTATGTAACAAATTAAAAGATGTTTAACACGTTTAAATGTATTCTCCAATTTATGTAAGGAATTAGCTCGACTGGCGTGAAATATATCTACAGCCGTGGCCAAAAGTTTTGAGAATGACACAAATATTAATTTTCACAAAGTCTACTGCTTCAGTGTTTTTAGATCTTTTTGTCAGATATTACTAACTGTTACTGAAGTATAATCACAAGCATTTCATAAGTGTCAATGGCTTTTATTGACAGTTACATGAAGTTTATGCAAAGAGTCAATATTTGCAGTGTTGACCCTTCTTTTTCAAGACCTCTGCAATTCGCCCTGGCATGCTGTCAATCAACTTCTGGGCCACATCCTGACTGATGGCAGCCCATTCTTGCATAATCAATGCTTGGAGTTTGTCAGAGTTTGTGGGTTTTTGTTTGTCCACCCGCCTCTTTGAGGATTGACCACAAATTCTCAATGGGATTAAGGTCTGGGGAGTTTCCTGGCCATGGACCCAAAATGTCGGTTTTGTTCCCCAAGCCACTTCGTTATCACTTTTGCCTTGTGGCAAGGTGCCCCATCATGCTCGAAAAGGCATTGTTCGTCACCAAACTGTTCTTGGATGGTTGGGAGAAGTTGCTCTCTGAGGATGTTTTTGTACCATTCTTTATTCATGGCTGTGTTCTTAGGCAAAATTGTGAGTGAGCCCACTCCCTTGGCTGAGAAGCAACCCCACACATGAGTGGTCTCAGGATGCTTTACTGTTGGCATGACACAGGACTGATGGTAGCGCTCACCTTTTCTTCTCCGGACAAGCTTTTTTCCAGATGCCCCAAACAATCGGAAAGGGGATTCATCAGAGAAAATGACATTACCCCAGTCCTCAGCAGTCCAATCCCTGTACTTTTTGCAGAATAGCAGTCTGTTCCTGATGTTTTTCCTGGAGAGAAGTGGCTTCTTTGCTGTCCTTCTTGACACCAGGCCATCCTCCAAAAGTCTTCGCCTTACTGTGCATGCAGATGCACTCACACCTGCCTGCTGCCATTCCTGAGCAAGCTCTGCACTGGTGGTGCCCCGATCCTGCAGCTGAATCAACTTTAGGAGACGGTCCTGGCACTTGCTGGACTTTCTTGGGCGCCCTGAAGCCTTCTTCACAACAGTTGAACCTCTCTCCTTGAAGGTCTTGATGATCCGATAAATGGTGCAATCTTACTAGCAGCAATATCCTTGCCTGTGAATCCCTTTTTGTGCAAAGCAATGATGGCTGTATGTGTTTCCTTGCAGGTAACCATAGTTAACAGATGAAGAACAATAATTTCAAGCACCACCCTTCTTTTAAAGCTTCCAGTTTGTTATTCTAACTCAATCAGCATGACAGAGTGATCTCCAGCCTTGTCCTCGTTAACACTCTCACCTGTGTTAATGAGAGAATCACTAACATGATGTCAGCTGATCCTTTTGTGGAAGGGCTGAAATGCAGTGGACATGTTTTTTTGGGATTAAGTTCATTTTCATGGCAAAGAGGGACTTTGAAATTAATTGCAATTCATCTGATCACTCTTCATAACATTCTGGAGTATATGCAAATTCCCATCATAAAAACTGAGGCAGCAGACTTTGTAAAAATTAATATTTGTGTCATTCTCAAAACTTTTGGCCACGGCTGTATATATCTAATCAACGCGTGTTGTGACCAGTTATAAAAATACATCAGCCAGGAAAGGGAATTCATGTAGGTGCACATATACATATAGATAATTAACTACAACGGATTATAATTAATTTTGACTATGTATGTGGTCTAGATCAGCTTTATGAACTCTAAAGAGGGAGTTTATCCTTCTGGCCAGGAAGAATTAACTCACAAAGTTTGTTATTAAAGATTAGAGGGGGTAATCGAGATCTTATGCAGCGTTTAATGGACTCTATCACGTAAACAAAAACAGAGAAAATCAAGCGTGGGATAATAGATTTTAATATCTATATGTGACTATGGATACACACGACTAACTCTAAGCAAAACATACATATATACACATCTATATACAGGGAGAGAAAAGGGACAGAGAGAAAGTGATGAAAGAAAGGGAAGCAGACAAAAACACAACTAATTAGCCTTTTTCAGAACCAGCACGAACTTAATTCTCCTGTAACACAGGGGTACAATCTTAAACGCAGATATAGGTCATTAACTATACTTGCATAGCCTCAAGATTGAGAGTTTGAGCGAGGTCGTGTAGAGTTCGTTGCATCCTTTGTGAAGGCGTGAGGTAGTAGTTGCATCTTGTGTCCGGAGAGAGAGAGATCCTGGCTTCCTCTTCCCGGGGCACGTGGCCCCGGGGGAGAGGGAAACCGGAAGAGCGTGAATGAAGAGACGAAGAAGTGAAGTCTGACTCTTTCTCTAACTCTAACTCGAAGTGAGCATGGTGTGGTTTTAAAGACGACACCAACGCACACGCCTCTTTGGGCTATGGGCCAAAATTTTAATGTCCAGGGAGGAGCCGGTCTATACCGTGTTATAAATGAAATTAAAGGAAAAACATGAAATGATGTATCCCATTGCAATGTGGTATGCATAATCAATCCGAGTATCTCGAGACGATTAACTACATACCAAATTCGATGGATTCGTAAAGAATATTACAAATAAAACCTGGTTACAGACACTTAAAATTATATGTTAGATTAGAACTATCTAAAGTCAACAAGGTTAGTTACATAGACACACAATATATGTAAACAAGATAACATCACACTATTTAGACATCGAATAATTACATATAATTACACGTTACATTGAAGAGAGAGAGATTTCTCCATTGTGTGTGTAAGGTAAGATTTTGTGTGTGTGTGTGTGTGTATATATGTGTGTGTGTGTGTGTGTGTGTGCGTACGTGTGTGTATGTCCAGAAGAGGGGGCTGACATTCTTCTAATGTCCCACCGGTCCGGGTGACCTTAGGGAGGACATTTCTTCCTCTGGCTTTCTGACTTTGAAGCTAATCTGTGATCGTAAACAGAGATTATATCAGAGATTTACAGGCCCTTGGTCGGAGTTTTGGTGGATCCCTGCTGACGAACTAATCATGAAGTTTCCCAGACGTTCAGTCATCAAAGGTTTATTTTATTGCAGGGGTAAGTCCTGTGTGGGTTCCAAAGAGTCTTTTGCATCCCAAAGGTGCATCTGGTCAAAAGGAGGCCTCTCGGGGTTATTCTAGGTCGCCTGAGTGGTGAAACTTTCTATGTTTCGTTTGGGTTAATTTAGAAATCAGTTTGGGCATAGTCATACGCTACAGACCCCCCCTTTCGGACAAGGATGTCCAGGTGTGGACATCGTTGGGCGACGGTCGTCATGGTGATCGGATGACAAGTGGATCAAACTGATTGATCAGCGGGTGGCTCCCAAATGTCCTCAGCCTCTGCTTCCTCAGGCTGAGGGTCCATCTTGATGTGTGTTTGTGCGTGCGCCCTCTAGGGCCAGTTCAGAGACAAGGTCAATGGTTGGTTTCTTCCACAGCCTTTTCGGCAGCAGTCCTCTGCTTGGCATAGGCCTTGTGGATTCTGCCTGGTGACACATTGAGCAGTGGGCTTCCACCCCCCTTTTGGAATTAGGGAGTGGTGGCTGGGAGGCTTGTGCCCACTGGTCAAGGAGAACTCTGTGGTGAGCGTTTACCTTCTCTGGTCATTTTGCAAAAGGTGTGACCAGTTCAGATCTCTGTGAACGGTGTTAAGTTCATCTGTGAATGTGTACCCTGGTTGTGCTGAAGTATGGATTTCAGCTCGGGTCGCCAGCAGGTTGTTTTGCAGGCTTTGACCTTAGCGTTCCTTTCTGTTCAGCTCACTTTTGCTCTGGTTAGGAGCGCTTCACTTGTTGGAGTTTCCTGATGAGTTCCTCTCTGGATTCTCTCTCCAACTGCTCTCTGCGCTCGGTCTCTGCATGAGGCCCTTTGTAGTTTTTCCACTGCCTCTCGGAGCTCTGGGTCCATTTCACCTTCTGTCCTGTGCCAGTTCTGGGTCTCGAGGAGTATGCTGATCTCGGCAGCTTTGAGCGTGGGCCTGGTTCCTTCAGGCCTCCTCGTTCTGGAGCTTGAGCAAGCTGCTGCTCCTTGCTCGTTTCGCTGAGTCGTGCCTGGGCGACGAGGTTGTATGCGAGGCTCCTGATGATCTCTGCCCATCCTTTGGGGTTCTGGATCAGATTGTGGGCCATCTCTGCGCTTACGTCATCGTCCAGCTGCTCTCTGCTTAGATGCTGTAGGTCGCCAGCAGCTTGGAGCAGGAACACAGTCATCACGACACACAGCCAAGTCTCGAGGTGGTCCCAGTGGGTGGCGGGACTGGATGATTGGGACACGATAACTCACTGTTGGCGAGAGAGAAAGAACACAAAAGGCCATACAAGTCCGCACCGAATTAATGAGCTACAGTGATACTGAATTTGGTACGCAGGGAGTATAAATTTGGCTAACTGGTGTAGACAGTAGTACGTAGGCCAGATGTTTGTTTTTTTTTTGCCGTAAGTGGCCAGGGAGGGCCAATTCGTGTGGGTACACGCCGGATGTAAAAGAAATTTGGACAGGCAGTAGCCTAGTGGGTCATCTTAAAGACACTGGCTGCCTGGATCGTCAATCTAGCATTTAGCTTTTTTTCTTGCTGGTTCTCATAGGCTCTGCCTGTATGTGAACTTTGGGAGATAAGTCACAACAGAACAGCAGCTAACACAAAGGAAAACAAAACTGAAACAATTAGAGGAGGAAAATGTAAAGCAAAATGCAAATGAAAACAGGTATAGCTAGAGGAAAATAGAAAACTTAAGTTAGCTATCATGCATAGGGTTTATGACAGGCCTGCCGGAGTGGGGGCGCTGTTGAGTCATAAGCCCTATGGAGACGGTGTGGCTTAAGATAGAGAGCGCTGGGCCAAACACTTAAATAATCAGAGATGCCATGGCTTATACTAAGTGGATGGGCTGTATGCCCTTTAGCTATGCCTGGGGTGAATTGAGGTTGCTCAGATGAGAGTCAGTGGTGAAGCCAACCTACTTAACGGTCCCCAAACACTCAACTGCAGTGTGACTCAGGGCCCCTCGCTTTCCCGTACCATGGTGCGACCACTCAACCAGCTATGACCTTTAGCACAATTGGGCAGCGGTCAGGTGAGGCATGCCAACTGCCAGGCTGCAGAGCTGGGATCAGGTTTCCTCCTAAAACCCTTTTTTGGGGTCAGCTGCCTCTGTGGCAAGCTGCGGCAGACGGGCAGGTCCGTCGGTACGGAGCCTTACTGTGGGCATGTAACCCAACTGCTCTGGTGGTCAGTTGGCCTCGTCTGCCTTTTCACCTGGAGTGCTCAAGTGCTGATGTCGCCCGCGTGCCGCCTACCAATGGTACGAGGGCCGAGGCGTCCGACGCGCACACTCACAGCCAGCGCTGGGTCCGCCAGTCCAGGCGACTCCATTCACCGAATTCAACCTGGGAACAACCGTCGCTTCTCCGCAGAGCACTAAGGGGAGCATTACCTGCAAGTATACAAATGGCTGAACAAATGTAACTTGATATTAATTTACACCTTGTTTAAATTAAATCTAAATTAAAGCAGGTGTAGGGTAAGAGATAAGGCTGATACCTATAGTAATCAGGCTCACTCAATTAATGAGAAAGATAGAAATATAGAAATAATGAACTGTACATGAGAATTAGAGATACGAATGAAAAGAGAAAAGAGAAGGAAGCCTTATCCATCTGTGAATGTCCTGAGGAGAAGTCCTACTAAGAGGGAGGCTCTAATGGACAACACAGAAGCCTGATTTAAATCTTACTTAAACTTGGCTTTAGTTCAAACTAAGCAAGCGTGCATCGTAAGAAAGGCTGAAATAAAAGAGTTACCGAATGGTAATAAAAATGAAATAAAAGAAATAAAAGAAATGCAAGAAATGAAAATATAAAAAGGGAAAAACCCCAATAGTAGTCCAAAAGACTAGAAATAAAATTAAAGTAGCAAGGGGGAAATTGAAATAAAGAGAAGTCAAATGAAATTAAAAGGGAAGGAAATAGAGTGGACCTAGCTAAGAAGGACCACAAGGTGGTGACAGTGGACTTACGCCACCGTGAGTAAGGAGGGGGTTAGGTTACCACGCTTTAGATGCTCAAGATTCAACTTCTACTACCTTTTTAAAGGAGACGAGTTTTAAAGCGTGCACGCGTTATCTACCAGAATGTGTAGTAACTCGGATGAATCTGCAACGTTTAAAAATATTCTCCACCAGTTACAGTTTACGTAACAAATTAAAAGATGTTTAACACGTTTAAATGTATCCTCCAATTTATGTAAGGAATTAGCTCGACTGGCGTGAAATATATCTATATATCTAATCAACGCGTGTTGTGACCAGTTATAAAAATACATCAGCCAGGAAAGGGAATTCATGTAGGTGCACATATACATATAGATAATTAACTACAACGGATTATAATTAATTATGACTATGTATGTGGTCTAGATCAGCTTTATGAACTCTAAAGAGGGAGTTTATCCTTCTGGCCAGGAAGAATTAACTCACGAAGTTTGTTATTAAAGATTAGAGGGGGTAATCGAGATCTTTTGCAGCATTTATTGGACTCTATCACGTAAACAAAAACAGAGAAAATCAAGCGTGGGATAATAGATTTTAATATCTGTATGTGACTATGGATACACACGACTAACTCTAAGCAAAACAAGAAAACAAGAACAAAACAAGAAAGACATGGAGTGGAATAAGGTGGTGATGTCAGGTGTGGACAAGAAGTGCAAAAACAAAAAGATTATTAATTTACTTGTGATGATGAAAAGTGCAATATGGGAGAGAAGAGTAGTGGCAAAAAAGGAAAAGACTGTAATGGATGTAGGACATGTGTTCAAAAGAAAAGTGGAAAAGTGGAGGGCCTGATTTGGTACTTCAAACAAGAAAACAAAATGGCCGAATACCATAAAGTTCTTATACTGGAGGCACAAAAAGTTTTTAATGACCTAAAGTGGAAAGTCCCAGGAAAAGAAGGCTAATCTTAACACAAAAGGAAATGAGTACAAATACGGGACAGAAGGATTACTTAATTCTACAAGAGTATCTTTTTAAGGCAATATTTAAAATGTTTTTAAAGAAAAGGTTCCTTATATAAAGGGAAGACTTTGCTAATATTTCAATGCGTGTATTAGCATATGTGTATATATAGTAGATATGGCTGTGAATACATATACAAATGTATAAAAACAATATTCTGATGTATATTAATGAGAAAAATACTTATATTGTCTGTGATTATACTTATTGTTTAAATAAAAAAAAAACAAAACAAAAACAAAAAAAAAATAAAAGCCCGATCTCGTCTGATCTTGGAAGCTTAGCAGATTCGGGTCTGGCTAGTACTTGGGTGGGAGACTGCCTGGGAATACCAGGTGCTGTAAGATTTTCAATTAGGCCTTCAATTGCTTTATTGTTTTAATTGTCTCAGAACAACATCCTATTTTGGGATAAAGATTGGATACAGTTTTGAGAGTGACCCGATCAACCAAACAAACAAAGAACCAACCAACCAAACAATCAAACCAACAAACAAACAAAGAACCAACCAGACAAATAAAGAACCAACCAAATAACCAAATAACCAACCAACAACCCATTCATAGCTTACTTACACTCTTTGAATTGCCACCATTTGACAGCTCTTTTTGCCTATGGCCATACCACCCTGAGCACGCCCAGAGTTGGTAGGAACCAGGAAGTGTGAGTTGGCAATTGGGAGGGAAAGGCTCTCCCATATTTTTGTTTTTCTACATTGTATTTTTTTTTTGATAAGTACTTAAAGTTGATAAGTTTAACTTAATTTTAGTAGTGTTTAAACCTCAGACAGTTTTTACTGTCTGAGGTTTTATCATTTCAAAATGACGGATATTACGGTTACGGAACAGGAACGGATATTAGGCCAAGATACTGAGGATAACGATTACACTGAAAGGAACAACGAAAAGGACAATGGAAAAGACAAAGATGACAATGAAACATGGGCAATGGTTGCCACAAGGAGAAAAAATAATGGAATGGATGTAAGCAGTAGAGGAATAGAAGCGCTTCAAGGTAAACAAACAAGAGATCATGCTGATAGAAGGCGAGAAGCAGGTCAAAGAAATGAGAATGAAAAAGATAAATAGACAATTGAAATATCAGAGAGACTACAAAATAGAAGCAATGCTAACGATAACTGTTAATGATCCAGAGAAAATAACTGTGATGATGATAATAAAGGCTGTGGAAGAGAAAACTGAAATTGGAAAGCTGTATGGACTGAGGAAAAAAAGTAATTTGGATTATGAACTAACAATGGAAAATGAGACGGATTGTGACAAATTAATAGATGGATTACTGGTTGATGGACAATTTTGTGAGATCAAAAAACTATGTAAAACTGAAAGAATGGTCTCTTTTCTGCATTTGCCCAACTATATAAAAGATGATGAAATAATTCAAAAACTGGTGGATTGGGAAGTAAATCCTATTGTCCCGTTAAGAAGGAGATATCCGGGCACAACTGTTGCGGATGGAACGAGGTTTTTAAGAGTGAAATTCCCACAGGACATTGTGACTCTGCCATACAACGTGAGATTTGACACAGAGGAAGGACCGAAATACTTCAGAGCGATTCATGATGGTCAGCTAAAGACTTGCAGAATACGTGCTAGCACAGATCATGAAAAAAAAGATTGCCCTCAATATACCTGCAGAGAATGTCTGGAACAGGGGCATTTTGCGCGGGACTGCCAAGCCCCGTGGTGCCAAAGCTGTGAAAAGACATGGATGAGGTGCACGTGTGAATCTGAAGAGGAGGACAATACAGAAATGGAGATTGAGGTGCAGGAGCACATGGGGGCGACAAGCAGCGACAGAAAGAACGACGAAATACAGGAGGTGAATGGAATCTCTGAGGATATACTTAAGCAAGAAAAGCAGGACTGCATGATGAGAGAGGACAATGGAGATAAAGAAATTGAAGTGCATACAACAGAGAGTGAGACACAGCAAACTATTACTAATTATGGACAAATGAAAAAGAAGGAATTCGCAACAACGAGTGAAATCGCAGCTGGGCGGAATAAAGAGGAGGTAAGCGATGAGGAAACTGATCAAATTAAATTTGAGGTTGAAAGTACAACATTGGACATTATGAACAGAAGACGTAAAAAGACAAGAGTAGCGCAAATAAATATTGAACAAGTATTAAAGAAACAGAAGCTAAGAAGAGAAGACAGAACAAGGAAAAATGCTGATAAAGTAGATTTAAATTCTTAGATCTTAAGAGAGACCACATATGGATGATGGGTTGTTTTGGTTTGTGTTTTTTCTTTTATTTAATTATGAGTAATTTATGTTTGGTCTCGGTTAATGTTAGAGGGTTGTCATCCAGATGGAAGTTTGAAAATGTGATCACTTTAACAAAGCAAAGTGATATTATATGCATTCAAGAGACTGGATGCAATGAAACAATACTTGATGATTTAAAAAAAATGTTGGGATGGAGAAATATGGTATAGTAATGATGTAAATAAGAAAAAAGGCCTGGCGATACTCATCAGAAGGGGAGTAGTAGAATCAACGATTGTTTTTGTTAAAGACAACAATGGAAGGATTTTAACTGTCAAAATCATGGATAGGGGGGAAGAAATAACAATATGTAACATACATGCTCCAAATGAAGATACGGAAAGAGTTACATTTTTTAAAGAACTGGGCGCTTTAATCAGTGGATGGAAGAATGTCATAGTTATAGGGGATTTTAATACCGTTCTAGAAAGAATAGATGTCGAAGATCATATGGCGTACAGAGCTGATGTTGGAAGAAAAGAATTGAAATGTATGATGGATAAACACAAATTAGTGGATGTATGGAGAGATAGAAACAGAGTCAAAAGAGAATATTCAAGAAGACAGTGGGTGAATAACGGTTTAAAACAAAGTAGAATAGATTTTCTTTTATGTGACAGAAGATTTGAGCACTTCATTTCAAAAGTTTTTTATAAAATATACAGTGGGAGTGACCATGATTTTCTATACGTAACGATTGATTTCAGTGGAGTGGAAAGAGGACCAGGTGTATGGGTGGTTAACACAGAACTTCTAAAGAATGATTCTTATAAAATGGAAATGGAAAACTTAATTATTAACAGTGTAGATGATGATCTATATGATGAAGCAATATGTGTGTGGTGGGACAATATAAAATCAGACATCAAAAAATTATCTATAGAATGTTCTAAGAAAATACAGAAAGTTAAAAGAGATAAAGAAGGACAATTAAACAAAGAATGGGAAAATGAAATGAGAAAGGTAACTGAAGGAAACACGGACATTAGGAAAATAGTAGTGTCAGAAGAGAACCTTAAAAAAATAGAAGAGGACAAATGCACGGGTGCTAGAATAAGAAGCAAGATAAGAAATATGGTGGAAGGAGAAAGAAGTACAAAGTTTTTTTACGATGTAGAAAAGACTAGACAAAAAGCTGACTTAATAAAGAATGTTTCATTGGAAGGTAAAAATATAAAAGATAAAGAAGGTATCTTAAAAGCGGTCCAGGATTTCTATGGTGTTTTATTTAGGACGGAAGGAGTTAATGAGGAAGACGAAGAATTTTTGTTAAATCAAATCAAAGTGAAAGTAAAAGAAGATGAAAAAAAATTGTGTGATGGTGATATAACAGAAGAGGAGATAAATGAAGCTATAACACAATTAAGTAATGGGAAAAGCCCTGGTTTAGATGGTTTATCATCCGAATTTTATAAGGTTTTTAAAGATGTCTTAATACCAATTCTAAAAGATCTGTTCTTAGTCATCTTTCAGAACGGACAATTGAGTGAGAGTATGAAGAAAGGTATGATTAAAATAATTTATAAAAAGAAAGGGAATAAGGATGATTTGCGAAACTACAGACCGTTAAGTATGCTTAACACAGATTACAAAATATTAGCAAAGATTTTTGCTAATAGACTCAAAAGAGTAATCCCGCACATTGTCATGACCAATCAAGCGTACAGTGTATTCGGAAGAGACATAGCGGATACGGTAACGAGTATTAGAGACTTAATTTGGTACATAAAAGAGAAAAGAGGTGATGGTTTCTTATTCAGTATAGATCTAGAAAAGGCGTTTGATCGAGTGGAACACAAATATTTATTTGATTTGCTCAAACGATTTGGTTTTGGAAATAACTTCATAAAGTGGATGAAATGTTTTTACACTGATATTTTTAGTTGTTTTAAAATAAACGGTTTTTTAACAGATTACGTAGGAATCTCTAGATCCATAAGGCAAGGATGTCCCTTATCGGCTTTACTATACACATTAGTTGCTGAACCGATAGGTTTAGCGATAAATGGAGAAAAAGAAATAAAAGGTGTTTTAATAGAAGGTAATGAAATAGAACAAAAAATCTTCCAGTATGCGGACGATACCACTTTGTTTTTAAAAGATTTCAATAGTGTTGAAAAAGCTATGGGAATTTTTGATAAATACTGTCGAGGTTCGGGTGCAAAAGTAAATGAGGAAAAAACGGAATACATTAGGATGGGAAAAGTGAAAGTTCCACAAAACAATTGGCGCTTCAAAGAACAAAAAAGTAACATAAAAATTTTAGGCATAACGCTTGGATATGATGAGATTATAACTAGACAAATAAATTGGGACGAAGTCGTGAACAAAATGGAAAAAAGATTAAATTTTTGGAAACAGAGAGCACTGTTCCTGAAAGGGAAGGTGCTTGTCTTAAATTCTCTCTTTCTATCCAAAATGTGGTACGTTTTGAGTGTTGTTAGTTTACCAATGGGGGTATATAAGAGAATAAAAAATCTGATTTTAAAGTTTCTTTGGGATGGTAAGCCATGTACAATTGCATATAACACAATCATCGGAAAGGTAGAAGATGGAGGATTAGGACTTATATATCCATGGCTGAGAATGAAAAGTATGAGGATTAAAATGGTAAAAAAGTTTTTAAATGAAGACGACATCCCGTGCAAAAGCGTCATGAGCTACTTTATTAATAAGTGTGGACAAATAGGAGATGATTTTTTATGGATGGCTTTCAAGGATAACATGATAGGAAATATACCAGAGTTTTATAAAGAACTGTTGAGAACTTGGAAAATGTTTTATGACTATGTGTACGTAGAGATCGAGGGGAGAAAACAGTACCTACGGCAACCCCTGTTTTTAAATCAAAACAATAAAAGCAAAAAACGAATGTTTTACGAGAGCTGGTTCGCAGTAGGTTTTAGACAGGTTAAAGACATATTATATGAAGTGAAACCTGTTTTTTTTACCTACGCAAGCAATAATCGACTCACTGGAGGAAAGGGAAGATATAGAAGACAGAAGGAAAATTGAAGAACAATATACAACATTAAAATCAGCACTGCCAGAACACTGGATAAAAGCAATTGAGGAGAACGGAAAAGAATCTGAGAATGAAAAACCAAAGGTTTTTGTGAAAATGGGGGACGACAAGACTGTTTTAAATGATTGTGTTATCAAGATGTTTTATACCTGTTTACGTAAGGCTGTTTTTGTAAAACCTAAAGCGATAAAGTATTGGGAGAAGTTATTTGACCATTTTGATGCTTCGAAAATATGGAAAAACATAAGAGTGAATTTTAAAAGCCCGGTCTTGGAAAATTTTGATTTTTTATTAAGACACAATTGTATGATGACGGAAATGATTTTATGTAAAAGCCGGTTAGCGCAAGATGAAATGTGTAAAGTATGCTTAGAGAAGAAGGAAGGGGTTTTGCATTTATTTTTAAAATGCAGAAAGTTAAGTGATTTCTTAATAATGTTAAAAAAGATGGTATGTGATTTGCTGTATGATAACAAGATTACTTTGGAAGAATGGGATGTACTGCTTTTATTTGGGTTTAATGGGAAGGCCAAAAACAAGCATGCTCTTAATTTTATGTTAACACTTGCAAGATACACGATATGGAGAAGGAGGAATATTATGAAACAAAAGAAAAAAGAAATATCGATAGCAGTGTTATATAAGCAGATCTTGATGGAGGAAATACAAGTTTTTTATGATTATTGTAAAATGCTTGAAAATATGGAAATGTTTGATAAATGTATTACAGAAGATAATCCGTATGTTGTGAGAACTGGAACTGGATTCGAAGTGTGGATACCGGGAAATGTTTAAATAACTGTGATTATGTATTTGTAATGAATTTTTAATGTATTTATTTTGAAATAATAAAATTTAAAAAAAAAAAAAAAAAAAAATCTCGTCTGGCCTCGGATGCTTAACAGATTCGGGCCTGGTAAGTACTTGGGTGGGAGACTACCTGGAAATGCCAGGTGCTGTAAGCTTTTCAATTAGGCCTTCAATTGCTTTAGTTTTTTATTTGTGTGAGAACGATATCCTAATTTGGGATAAAGATTGGATACAGTTCTGAGCGTGACCCGATCAACCAACCAAACAAAGAACCAATCAACCAAACAAAGAACCAAACAAACAAACAAAGAACCAATCATCAACCCATTCATAGCTTACTTACACTGTTTGAATTGCCACCATTTGTCAACTTTTCTCGCCTACAGCCATACCTCTCTGACAACGCCCGCTCTTGTCTGATCTCGGAAGCTTAACAGATTCGGGCCTGGTTAGTACTTTGGTGGGAGACTGGCTGGAAATACCAGGTGCTGTAAGCTTTTCAATTGCTTTAGTTTTTTAATTGTGTGAGAACGATATCCTAATGTTGGATAAAGATTGGATACAGTTTTGACTGCCTGGGAATACCAGGTGCTGTAAGCTTTTCAATTAGGCCTTCAAATGCTTTAGTGTTTTAATTGTCTCAGAACAACATTCTATTTTGAGATAAAGATTAGATACAGTTTTGAGAGTGACCCAATCAACCAAACAAACAAAGAACCGACCAACCAAACAATCATAAAAACAAATAAATAAACAAAGAACCAACCAGACAAACAAAGAACCAACCAAATAAACAAAGAACCAAACAAACAAACAAAGAACCAAACAAACAAACAAAGAACCAATCATCAACCCATTCATAGCTTACTTACACTGTTTGAATTGCCACCATTTGTCAACTTTTCTCACCTACAGCCATACCTCTCTGACAACGCCCGCTCTCGTCTGATCTCGGAAGCTTAACAGATTCGGGCCTGGTTAGTACTTGGGTGGGAGACTGCCTGGAAATACCAGGTGCTGTAAGCTTTTCAATTAGGCCTTTAATTGCTTTAGTGTTTTAATTGTCTCAAAACAACATCCTATTTTGGGATAAAGATTGGATACATTTTGAGAGGGACCACATCAACCAAACAAACAAAGAACCAACCAACCAAACAACGAACCATGCAAACAAACACAGAACCAACCAAACAAACAAAGAACCAAGCAAACAAAGAACCAACCAACCAACCAAACAATCAAACAAAGAACCAACCAGACACATGAAGAACCAAACAAACAAACAAAGAACCAAACAAACAAACAAACAACGAACCATCCAAACGGTCTGGTAAGACCTTGGGTGGGAGACTACCTGGAAATACCAGGTGTTGTAAGCTTTTCAATTAGGCCTTCAATTGCTTTAGTGTTAAAATTGTCTCAGAACAACATCATATTTTGGGATAAAGATTGGATACAGTTTTGAGAGGCACCCGATCAACCAAACAAATGAAGAACCAACCAATCAAACGAAGAGCCAACCAAACAAATGAAGAACCATCCAAACAAACGAAGAACCAACCAAACAAACAAAGAACCAAGCAAACAAAGAATCAAGCAAACAAAGAAGCAACCAACCAACCAAAGAATCAAACAAAGAACCAACAAGACAAATAAAGAACCAACCAAACAAACAAAGAACCAACCAAACAGCCTGGTTAGTGCTTGGGTGGGAGACAGCCTGGGAATACCAGGTGCTGTAAGCCTTCAATTGCTTTAGTGTTTTAATTGTCTCAGAACAACATTCTATTTTGAGATAAAGATTAGATACAGTTTTGAGAGTGACGCAATCAACCAAACAAACAAAGAACCGACCAACCAAACAAAGAACCAACCAACCAAACAATCAAACAAAGAACCAACCAGACAAATGAAGAACCAACCGAACAAACAAAGAACCAAACAAACAAACAAAGAAACAACCAAACAAAGAACCAAACAAACAAACAACGAACCATCCAAACGGCCTGGTAAGACCTTGGGTGGGAGACTACCTGGAAATACCAGGTGTTGTAAGCTTTTCAATTAGGCCTTCAATTGCTTTAGTGTTTTAATTCTGTGAGAACGATATCCTATTGTTGCATAAAGATTGGATACATTTTGAGAGGGACCAGATAAACCAAACAAACAAAGAACCAAGCAAGCAAGCAAACAAGGAACCAACCAACCAACCAAACAATCAGACAAACAAACCAACAAAGAACCAAACAGACAAATAAAGAACCAAACAAACAAAGAACCAAACAAACAAACAAAGTAACAACCAAACAAACAAAGAACGAACCAACAACCCTTTCATAGTTTACTTACACTGTTTGAATTGGCACCATTTGACAGGTTTTTTTGTCTAGGGCCATACCTCTCTAACAACGCCCGATCTCTTCTGATCTCAGAAGCTGAACAAATTTGGGCCTGGTTAGTACTTGGGTGGCAGACTGCCTGGAAATACCAGGTGCTGTAAGCTTTTCAATTAGGGTTTTAATTGTCTCAAAACAACATCCTATTTTGGGATAAAGATTGGATACATTTTGAGAGGGACCACATCAACCAAACAAACAAAGAACCAACCAACCAAACGACGAACCATGCAAACAAACAAAGAACCAACCAAACAAACAAAGTACCAAGCAAACAAAGAACCAACCAACCAACAAACCAAACAATCAAACAAAGAACCAACCAGACAAATGAAGAACCAAACAAACAAACAAAGAACCAAACAAACAAACAAACAACGAACCATCCAAACGGTCTGGTAAGACCTTGGGTGGGAGACTACCTGGAAATACCAGGTGTTGCAAGCTTTTCAATTAGGCCTTCAATTGCTTTAGTGTTAAAATTGTCTCAGAACAACATCATATTTTGGGATAAAGATTGGATACAGTTTTGAGAGGGACCCGATCAACCAAACAAATGAAAAACCAACCAATCAAACGAAGAGCCAACCAAACAAATGAAGAACCATCCAAACAAACGAAGAACCAACCAAACAAACAAAGAACCAAGCAAACAAAGAATCAAGCAAACAAAGAACCAACCAACCAAACAATCAAACAAAGAACCAACCAGACAAATGAAGAACCAACCAAACAAACAAAGAACTAAACAAACAAACAAAGAAACAACCAAACAAAGAACCAAACAAACAAACAACGAACCATCCAAACGGCCTGGTAAGACCTTTGGTGGGAGACTACCTGGAAATACCAGGTGTTGTAAGCTTTTCAATTGCTTTAGTGTTTTAATTCTGTGAGAACGATATCCTATTGTTGCATAAAGATTGGATACATTTTGAGAGGGACCAGATAAACCAAATAAACAAAGAACCAAGCAAGCAAGCAAACAAGGAACCAACCAACCAACCAAACAATCAGACGAACAAACCAACAAAGAACCAAACAGACAAATAAAGAACCAAACAAACAAAGAACCAAACAAACAAACAAAGTAACAACCAAAAACCCTTTCATAGTTTACTTACACTGTTTGAATTGGCACTATTTGACAGGTTTTTTTGTCTAGGGCCATACCTCTTTAACAACGCCCGATCTCTTCTGATCTCAGAAGCTGAACAAATTTGGGCCTGGTTAGTACTTGGGTGGCAGACTGCCTGGAAATACCAGGTGCTGTAAGCTTTTCAATTAGGCCTTCAATTGCTTTAGTGTTTTAATTGCCTCAGAACAACATCCTAATTTGGGATAAAAATTGGATACAGTTTTGAGCGTGACCCAATCAACCAACCAAACAAAGAACCAAGCAAACAAACAAAGAACCAAGCAAACAATGAACCAAGCAACCAACCAAACAACCAAACAAAGAACCAAGCAAACAAACAAAGAACCAAGCAAACAATGAACCAAACAAAGAACCAATCAACCAAACAAAGAACCGAACAAACAAACAAAGAACCAAACAAACAAACAAAGAACCAATCATCAACCCATTCATAGCTTACTTACACTGTTTGAATTGCCACCATTTGTCAACCTTTCTCGCCTACGGCCATACCTCTCTGACAACGCCCGCTCTCGTCTGGTCTCGGAAGCTTAACAGATTCGGGCCTGGTTAGTACTTGGGTGGGAGACTACCTGGAAATACCAGGTGCTGTAAGCTTTTCAATTAGGCCTTTAATTGCTTTAGTGTTTTAATTGTCTCAAAACAACATCCTATTTTGGGATAAAGATTGGATACATTTTGAGAGGGACCACATCAACCAAACAAACAAAGAACCAACCAACCAAACAACGAACCAAGCAAACAAAGAACCAACCAAACAAACCAAGAACCAAGCAAACAAAGAACCAACCAACCAACCAAACAATCAAACAAAGAACCAACCAGACAAATGAAGAACCAAACAAACAAACAAAGAACCAAACAAACGGTCTGGTAAGACCTTGGGTGGGAGACTACCTGGAAATACCAGGTGTTGTAAGCTTTTCAGTTAGGCCTTCAATTGCTTTAGTGTTAAAATTGTCTCAGAACAACATCATATTTTGGGATAAAGATTGGATACAGTTTTGAGAGGGACCCGATCAACCAAACAAATGAAGAACCAACCAATCAAGCGAAGAGCCAACCAAACAAATGAAGAACCATCCAAACAAACGAAGAACCAACCAAACAAACAAAGAACCAAGCAAACAAAGAATCAAGCAAACAAAGAAGCAACCAACCAACCAAACAATCAAACAAAGAACCAAGAAAACAAATAAAGAACCAAGCAAACAAACAAAGAACCAACCAAACAGCCTGGTTAGTGCTTGGGTGGGAGACAGCCTGGGAATACCAGGTGCTGTAAGCCTTCAATTGCTTTAGTGTTTTAATTGTCTCAGAACAACATTCTATTTTGAGATAAAGATTAGATACAGTTTTGAGAGTGACGCAATCAACCAAACAAACAAAGAACCGACCAACCAAACAATCAAAAAAACAAATAAATAAACAAAGAACCAACCAGACAAATAAAGAACCAAACAAACAAACAAACAACTAAACAAACAAACAAAGAACCAACCAAACAAACAAAGAACCAATCATCAACCCATTCATAGCTTACTTACACTGTTTGAATTGCCACCATTTGTCAACTTTTCTCGCCTACGGCCATACCTCTCTGACAACGCCCGCTCTCGTCTGATCTCGGAAGCTTAACAGATTCGGGCCTGGTTAGTACTTGGGTGGGAGACTGCCTGGAAATACCAGGTGCTGTAAGCTTTTCAATTAGGCCTTTAATTGCTTTAGTGTTTTAATTGTCTCAAAACAACATCCTATTTTGAGATAAAGATTGGATACATTTTGAGAGGGACCACATCAACCAAACAAACAAAGAACCAACCAACCAAACAAAGAACCAAGCAAACAACGAACCAACCAACCAAACAATCAAACAAAGAACCAACCAGACAAATGAAGAACCAACCAAACAAACAAAGAACCAAACAAACAAACAAAGAAACAACCAAACAAAGAACCAAACAAACAAACAACGAACCATCCAAACGGCCTGGTAAGACCTTGGGTGGGAGACTACCTGGAAATACCAGGTGTTGTAAGCTTTTCAATTAGGCCTTCAATTGCTTTAGTGTTTTAATTCTGTGAGAACGATATCCTATTGTTGCATAAAGATTGGATACATTTTGAGAGGGACCAGATAATCCAAACAAACAAAGAACCAAGCATGCAAGCAAACAAGGAACCAACCAACCAACCAAACAATCAGACAAACAAACCAACAATGAACCAAACAGACAAATAAAGAACCAAACAAACAAACAAAGTAACAACCAAACAAACAAAGAACGAACCAACAACCCTTTCATAGTTTACTTACACTGTTTGAATTGGCACCATTTGACAGGTTTTTTTGTCTAGGGCCATACCTCTCTAACAACGCCCGATCTCTTCTGATCTCAGAAGCTGAACAAATTTGGGTCTGGTTAATACTTGGGTGGCAGACTGCCTGGAAATACCAGGTGCTGTAAGCTTTTCAATTAGGCCTTCAATTGCTTTGGTGTTTTAATTGCCTCAGAACAACATCCTAATTTGGGATAAAGATTGGATACAGTTTTGAGCGTGACCCAATCAACCAACCAAACAAAGAACCAACCAAACAAACAAAGAACCAAGCAAACAATGAACCAAGCAACCAACCAAACAATCAAACAAACAAAGAACCAACCAAACAAACAAAGAACCAAGAAACAGCCCATTCATAGCTTACTTACACTGTTTGAATTGCCACCATTTGTCAACCTTTCTCGCCTACGGCCATACCTCTCTGACAACGCCCGATCTTGTCGGACCTCGGATGCTTAACAGATTCGGGCCTGGTAAGTACTTGGGTGGGAGACTACCTGGGAATGCCAGGTGCTGTAAGCTTTTCAATTAGGCCTTCAATTGCTTTAGTTTTTTAATTGTGTGAGAACGATATCCTAATTTGGGATAAAGATTGGATACAGTTTTGAGCGTGACCCGATCAACCAACCAAACAAAGAACCAATCAACCAAACAAAGAACCAAACAAACAAACAAAGAACCAATCATCAACCCATTCATAGCTTACTTACACTGTTTGAATTGCCACCATTTGTCAACTTTTCTCGCCTACAGCCATACCTCTCTGACAACGCCCGCTCTCGTCTGATCTCGGAAGCTTAACAGATTCGGGCCTGGTTAGTACTTGGGTGGGAGACTGCCTGGAAATACCAGGTGCTGTAAGCTTTTCAATTAGGCCTTCAATTGCTTTAGTGTTTTAATTCTGTGAGAACGATATCCTATTGTTGCATAAAGATTGGATACATTTTGAGAGGGACCAGATAAACCAAACAAATAAAGATCCAAACAAACAAACAAAGAACCAAACAAACAAACAAAGAAACAACCAAACAAAGAACCAAACAAACAAACAACGAACCATCCAAACGGCCTGGTAAGACCTTGGGTGGGAGACTACCTGGAAATACCAGGTGTTGTAAGCTTTTCAATTAGGCCTTCAATTGCTTTAGTGTTTTAATTCTGTGAGAACGATATCCTATTGTTGCATAAAGATTGGATACATTTTGAGAGGGACCAGATAAACCAAACAAATAAAGAACCAAGCAACCAAGCAAACAAGGAACCAACCAACCAACCAAACAATCAGACAAACAAACCAACAAAGAACCAAACAGACAAATAAATAAATGAACTTACAGATGATGGTATCCTGCTGTGAAGTCCTGGCATACTATTCATGCCTGGATGATGCTGCCATACTCTCTGTCTGGAATCGTCTTCAGATGGTATCCAACTTTCACCAGATGTTTCGACCCTTAACCATGACATCCTCCCGTTGGTGGGTCAGCAGTGGTGGCCAATCCACTACTCGCTTCCAGGCGTCCAGTTCGGCTCATCTCGTCTGTGCCATACCCAGCATGAAGATTTCTCTGCTACCTCTGCTAGTTGTCTTACTGCAGCTTTCCATACTGAAGAAACCATCCCCAATGTTGTCATCAATTTCCACACTGATTGCGCTGGGAAACCTCTACATCCCACCTCGACAGGAAGAAGTAGTACTCTCCATCCCTTCTGTCTACACTCGGACATGAGTTCTGTATACTTCAGTGATTTCCTCTCGTGGGCCTCATCACAGTTTTCTTCCCACGGCACTGTTAACTCTACTGCGACAAGTGTCTTGACCTGCTTGGACCACAGTATGATGTCTGGTCTCAACATTGTAACCACTATGTCAGGAAAGACTAGCTTCTTCTTCAAGTCC
This sequence comes from Cranoglanis bouderius, assembly GCA_023630585.1. Taxonomy (NCBI): domain Eukaryota; kingdom Metazoa; phylum Chordata; class Actinopteri; order Siluriformes; family Cranoglanididae; genus Cranoglanis; species Cranoglanis bouderius. The sequence continues at coordinate 968,168 of CM042546.1, read as the reverse complement.
ACCCTGAGTTCCCAATCACTGCCTGTGTCTAGTACGGATTGTTTCTGCCTCATACTGTTTTCTGCTGGTGTGGTGCCTTCCTTGACAAATGCAATGGTACCTGATGTTTTCTTCTTTGGTCTCTTCTTTACTCTCTCCTTTTCAACTATCTCAGCCAGCTTTCCTAAGACTCTGTCATGTCTCCATCTGTACCTTCCTTGCTTCAAAGCTACTCCGCAACCGGACAAGATGTGAGCCATGGTTCCTATCTTCCCACATAACTTGCACGCTGGATCCTGGGCAAGTCCCCAAAGATGAAGGTTCGCGGGTGATGGTAAGGTATCGTAGACTGATCGTAGTAGAAATGATACCCTAAACTGGTCCATCCTCCATAGTTCTGTCCACGTGATCTTGCGCTGTGGTAGTTCCCATCTTGTCCAGGCTCCTTGCTTTCCCAGTTCTACAGCTCGAGATTTCCTTGCTTCTTCCACCTCTATTCTAACCTCTTTCTGAACCATGTTTCTCTTCTCTTCCTTATCTGCTTTGTTCCACTGCTGAAAGTGTGACATCCCGATGCCCTCTCTTCCTGTGCAGGTGTTACCAATCCTGTCCTTCAGTTCCAACATGCTTTCTGCTTGTTCTACTGCTGTAGCTGCTGACCACTTCCGTCCTGACCTTGTCTGTACTCCCGCATCTCTCACCTTCTGGTCCTGTGAGTCACGTAGTGTCATTACTGTCCTGCATTTTGCCACCTTGAACTCCTCAATTACTGATGACAATGGTAGTTGTAGCTGTGCTGTCTTACTGTAGAGTCCAATTGATGTAAAGCTTGGTGGAACACCTAGCCATCTTCTGACAAAGCTGTTGACTGTCCTCTCAACTGCCTCTACCTGTGTCATCGCTATCTCGTAAATCAATAGCAACCACATCAACCTCGGTAAGATTCCATGTTGGTAAATCCAAGCTTTGTACTTCCCTGGTAGTGTGCTTTTGTCTACTTTCTTCAGCCATGATTTTACTGTGGGCTGTATCGACTTGACTTGGTCAGTATCCTTCAAGGTCGCATCAAACCACTTCCCAAGGCACTTGATGGGATTATCCACTATCGTTGGTATCTCTTCCTCCTGGATCTTCAATTTGAACTGTTGACTTATTCTTCCTCTTTTCAGTATCATACATCTTGACTTCGTTGGCTTGAACTTCATTCGTGCCCACGTAACTGTGTCTTCCAAGGACCTTAGGACCCATCTTGCTTGGACGTGTGATGTTGTGGTGACTGTGAGGTCATCCATGAACCCTCTTAGTGGTGGTTGGTAAGCTCCAGAGTTCATTTGTGGGCCCCTTGTTTCTCTTCCTGCTGCTGTTGTCATCAAGCTCATTCCCATAACAAATAAAGAACCAAACAAACAAAGAACCAAACAAACAAACAAAGTAACAACCAAACAAACAAAGAACGAACCAACAACCCTTTCATAGTTTACTTACACTGTTTGAATTGGCACCATTTGACAGGTTTTTTTGTCTAGGGCCATACCTCTCTAACAACGCCCGATCACTTCTGATCTCAGGAGCTGAACAAATTTGGGCCTGGTTAGTACTTGGGTGGCAGACTGCCTGGAAATACCAGGTGCTGTAAGCTTTTGAATTAGGCCTTCAATTGCTTTAGTGTTTTAATTGCCTCAGAACAACATCCTAATTTGGGATAAAGATTGGATACAGTTTTGAGGGTGACCCAATCAACCAACCAAACAAAGAACCAACCAAACAAACAAAGAACCAAGCAAGCAAACAATGAACCAAGCAACCAACCAAACAATCAAACAAACAAAGAACCAACCAAAGAAACAAAGAACCAACCAAAGAAACAAAGAACCAACCAAACAAACAAAGAACCAAGAAACAGCCCATTCATAGCTTACTTACACTGTTTGAATTGCCACCATTTGTCAACCTTTCTCGCCTACGGCCATACCTCTCTGATAACGCCCGATCTCGTCTGACCTCGGATGCTTAACAGATTCGGGCCTGGTAAGTACTTGGGTGGGAGACTACCTGGAAATGCCAGGTGCTGTAAGCTTTTCAATTAGGCCTTCAATTGCTTTAGTTTTTTAATTGTGTGAGAACGATATCCTAATTTGGGATAAAGATTGGATACAGTTTTGAGCGTGACCCGATCAACCAACCAAACAAAGAACCAATCAACCAAACAAAGAACCAAACAAACAAACAAAGAACCAAACAAACAAACAAAGAACCAATCATCAACCCATTCATAGCTTACATACACTGTTTGAATTGCCACCATTTGTCAACTTTTCTCGCCTACAGCCATACCTCTCTGACAACGCCCGCTCTCGTCTGATCTCGGAAGCTTAACAGATTCGGGCCTGGTTAGTACTTGGGTGGGAGACTGCCTGGAAATACCAGGTGCTGTAAGCTTTTCAATTAGGCCTTCAATTGCTTTAGTGTTTTAATTGTCTCAAAACAACATCCTATTTTGGGATAAAGATTGGATACATTTTGAGAGGGACCACATCAACCAAACAAACAAAGAACCAACCAACCAAACAACGAACCAAGCAAACAAACAAAGAACCAACCAAACAAACAAAGAACCAAGCAAACAAAGAACCAACCAACCAACCAAACAATCAAACAAAGAACCAACCAGACAAATGAAGAACCAAACAAACAAACAAAGAACCAAACAAACGGTCTGGTAAGACCTTGGGTGGGAGACTACCTGGAAATACCAGGTGTTGTAAGCTTTTCAGTTAGGCCTTCAATTGCTTTAGTGTTAAAATTGTCTCAGAACAACATCATATTTTGGGATAAAGATTGGATACAGTTTTGAGAGGGACCCGATCAACCAAACAAATGAAGAACCAACCAATCAAACGAAGAGCCAACCAAACAAATGAAGAACCATCCAAACAAACGAAGAACCAACCAAACAAACAAAGAACCAAGCAAACAAAGAATCAAGCAAACAAAGAAGCAACCAACCAACCAAACAATCAAACAAAGAACCAACAAGACAAATAAAGAACCAACCAAACAAACAAAGAACCAACCAAACAAACAAAGAACCAACCAAACAGCCTGGTTAGTGCTTGGGTGGGAGACAGCCTGGGAATACCAGGTGCTGTAAGCCTTCAATTGCTTTAGTGTTTTAATTGTCTCAGAACAACATTCTATTTTGAGATAAAGATTAGATACAGTTTTGAGAGTGACGCAATCAACCAACCAAACAAAGAACCGACCAACCAAACAATCAAAAAAACAAATAAATAAACAAAGAACCAACCAGACAAATAAAGAACCAAACAAACAAACAAAGAACTAAACAAACAAACAAAGAACCAACCAAAGAAACAAAGAACCAATCATCAACCCATTCATAGCTTACTTACACTGTTTGAAATGCCACCATTTGTCAACTTTTCTCGCCTACGGCCATACCTCTCTGACAACGCCCGCTCTCGTCTGATTTCGGAAGCTTAACAGATTCGGGCCTGGTTAGTACTTGGGTGGGAGACTGCCTGGAAATACCAGGTGCTGTAAGCTTTTCAATTGCTTTAGTGTTTTAATTGTCTCAGAACGACATCCTATTTTGGGATAAAGATTGGATACATTTTGAGAGGGACCACATCAACCAAACAAACAAAGAACCAACCAACCAAACAAAGAACCAACCAGACAAATGAAGAACCAACCAAACAAACAAAGAACCAACCAAACAAAGAACCAAACAAACAAACAACGAACCATCCAAACGGCCTGGTAAGACCTTGCGTGGGAGACTACCTGGTAATACCAGGTGTTGTAAGCTTTTCAATTAGGCCTTCAATTGCTTTAGTGTTTTAATTCTGTGAGAACGATATCCTATTGTTGCATAAAGATTGGATACATTTTGAGAGGGACCAGATAAACCAAACAAACAAAGAACCAAGCAAGCAAGCAAACAAGGAACCAACCAACCAACCAAACAATCAGACAAACAAACCAACAAAGAACCAAACAGACAAATGAAGAACCAAACAAACAAAGATCCAAACAAACAAACAAAGTAACAACCAAACAAACAAAGAACGAACCAACAACCCTTTCATAGTTTACTTACACTGTTTGAATTGGGACCATTTGACAGGTTTTTTTTGTCTAGGGCCATACCTCTCTAACAACGCCCGATCTCTTCTGATCTCAGAAGCTGAACAAATTTGGGCCTGGTTAGTACTTGGGTGGCAGACTGCCTGGAAATACCAGGTGCTGTAAGCTTTTGAATTAGGCCTTCAATTGCTTTAGTGTTTTAATTGCCTCAGAACAACATCCTAATTTGGGATAAAGATTGGATACAGTTTTGAGCGTGACCCAATCAACCAACCAAACAAAGAACCAACCAAACAAACAAAGAACCAAGCAAACAATGAACCAAGCAACCAACCAAACAATCAACCAACCAAACAATCAACCAAACAAAGAACCAACCAAACAAACAAAGAACCAAGCAAACAAAGAATCAAGCAAACAAAGAAGCAACCAACCAACCAAACAATCAAACAAAGAACCAACAAGACAAATAAAGAACCAACCAAACAGCCTGGTTAGTACTTGGGTGGGAGACAGCCTGGGAATACCAGGTGCTGTAAGCCTTCAATTGCTTTAGTGTTTTAATTGCCGCAGAACAACATCCTAATTTGGGATAAAGATTGGATACAGTTTTGAGCGTGACCCAATCAACCAACCAAACAAAGGACCAGCCAAACAAACAAAGAACCAAGCAAACAAACAAAGAACCAAGCAAACAATGAACCAAGCAACCAACCAAACAATCAACCAAACAAAGAACCAACCAAACAAACAAAGAACCAAGCAAACAAACAAAGAACCAAGAAACAGCCCATTCATAGCTTACTTACACTGTTTGAATTGCCACCATTTGTCAACCTTTCTCGCCTACGGCCATACCTCTCTGACAACGCCTGATCTTGTCTGACCTCGGATGCTTAACAGATTCGGGCCTGGTAAGTACTTGGGTGGGAGACTACCTGAAAATGCCAGGTGCTGTAAGCTTTTCAATTAGGCCTTCAATTGCTTTAGTTTTTTAATTGTGTGAGAACGATATCCTAATTTGGGATAAAGATTGGATACAGTTTTGAGCGTGACCCGATCAACCAACCAAACAAAGAACCAATCAACCAAACAAAGAACCAAACAAACAAACAAAGAACCAAACAAACAAACAAAGAACCAATCATCAACCCATTCATAGCTTACTTACACTGTTTGAATTGCCACCATTTGTCAACTTTTCTCGCCTACAGCCATACCTCTCTGACAACGCCCGCTCTCGTCTGATCTCGGAAGCTTAACAGATTCGGGCCTGGTTAGTACTTGGGTGGGAGACTGCCTAGAAATACCAGGAGCAGTAAGCTTTTCAATTAGGCCTTTAATTGCTTTAGTGTTTTAATTGTCTCAAAACAACATCCTATTTTGGGATAAAGATTGGATACATTTTGAGAGGGACCACATCAACCAAACAAACAAAGAACCAACCAACCAAACGACGAACCATGCAAACAAACAAAGAACCAACCAACCAAACAAAGAACCAACCAACCAACCAAACAATCAAACAAAGAACCAACCAGACAAATGAAGAACCAACCAAACAAACAAAGAACCAAACAAAGAACGAACCATCCAAACGGTCTGGTAAGACCTTGGGTGGGAGACTACCTGGAAATACCAGGTGTTGCAAGCTTTTCAATTAGGCCTTCAATTGCTTTAGTGTTAAAATTGTCTCAGAACAACATCATATTTTGGGATAAAGATTGGATACAGTTTTGAGAGGGACCCGATCAACCAAACAAATGAAGAACCAACCAATCAAACGAAGAGCCAACCAAACAAATGAAGAACCATCCAAACAAACGAAGAACCAACCAAACAAACAAAGAACCAAGCAAACAAAGAAGCAACGAACCAACCAAACAATCAAACAAAGAACCAACAAGACAAATAAAGAACCAACCAAACAGCCTGGTTAGTACTTGGGTGGGAGACAGCCTGGGAATACCAGGTGCTGTAAGCTTTCAATTGCTTTAGTGTTTTAATTGTCTCAGAACAACATTCTATTTTGAGATAAAGATTAGATACAGTTTTGAGAGTGACGCAATCAACCAAAGAAACAAAGAACAGACCAACCAAACAATCAGAAAAATAAATAAATAAACAAAGAACCAACCAGACAAATAAAGAACCAACCAAACAAACAAAGAACTAAACAAACAAACAAAGAACCAACCAAACAAACAAAGAACCCATTCATAGCTTACTTACACTGTTTGAATTGCCACCATTTGTCAACTTCTCTCGCCTACGGCCATACCTCTCTGACAACGGCCGGTCTCGTCTGATCTCGGAAGCTTAACAGATTCGGGCCTGGTTAGTACTTGGGTGGGAGACTGCCTGGAAATGCCAGGTGCTGTAAGCTTTTCAATTGCTTTAGTTTTTTAATTGTCTCAGAACAACATTCTATTTTGAGATAAAGATTAGATACAGTTTTGAGAGTGACGCAATCAACCAAACAAACAAAGAACCGACCAACCAAACAATCAAAAAAACAAATAAATAAACAAAGAACCAACCAGACAAATAAAGAACCAAACAAACAAACAAAGAACTAAACAAACAAACAAAGAACCAACCAAACAAACAAAGAACCAATCATCAACCCATTCATAGCTTACTTACACTGTTTGAATTGCCACGATTTGTCAACTTTTCTCGCCTACGGCCATACCTCTCTGACAACGCCCGCTCTCGTCTGATCTCGGAAGCTTAACAGATTCGGGCCTGGTTAGTACTTGGGTGGGAGACTGCCTGGAAATACCAGGTGCTGTAAGCTTTTCAATTGCTTTAGTGTTTTAATTGTGTGAGAACGATATCCTATTGTTGGATAAAGATTGGATACAGTTTTGACTGCCTGGGAATACCAGGTGCTGTAAGCTTTTCAATTAGGCCTTTAATTGCTTTAGTGTTTTAATTGTCTCAAAACAACATCCTATTTTGGGATAAAGATTAGATACATTTTGAGAGGGACCACATCAACCAAACAAACAAAGAACCAACCAACCAAACAAAGAACCAAGCAAACAAAGAACCAACCAACCAAACAATCAAACAAAGAACCAACCAGACAAATGAAGAACCAAACAAACAAACAAAGAACCAAACAAACAAACAAAGAAACAACCAAACAAAGAACCAAACAAACAAACAACGAACCATCCAAACGGCCTGGTAAGACCTTGGGTGGGAGACTACCTGGAAATACCAGGTGTTGTAAGCTTTTCAATTAGGCCTTAAATTGCTTTAGTGTTTTAATTCTGTGAGAACGATATCCTATTGTTGCATAAAGATTGGATACATTTTGAGAGGGACCAGATAAACCAAACAAACAAAGAACCAAGCAAGCAAGCAAACAAGGAACCAACCAACCAACCAAACAACGAACCATGCAAACAAACAAAGAACCAAACAAACAAACAAAGAACCAAGTAAACAAAGAAACAACCAACCAACCAAACAATCAAACAAAGAACCAACCAGACAAATGAAGAACCAAACAAACAAACAAAGAACCAAACAAACAAACAAAGAACCAAGTAAACAAAGAACCTACCAAGCAACCAAACAATTAAACAAAGAACCAACCAGACAAATGAAGAACCAAACAAACAAACAAAGAACCAAACAAACAAACAAACAACGAACCATCCAAACGGTCTGGTAAGACCTTGGGTGGGAGACTACCTGGAAATACCAGGTGTTGTAAGCTTTTCAATTAGGCCTTCAATTGCTTTAGTGTTAAAATTGTCTAAGAACAACATCATATTTTGGGATAAAGATTGGATACAGTTTTGAGAGGGACCCGATCAACCAAACAAATGAAGAACCAACCAATCAAACGAAGAGCCAACCAAACAAATGAAGAACCATCCAAACAAACGAAGAACCAACCAAACAAACAAAGAACCAAGCAAACAAAGAATCAAGCAAACAAAGAAGCAACCAACCAGCCAAACAATCAAACAAAGAACCAACAAGACAAATAAAGAACCAACCAAACAGCCTGGTTAGTACTTGGGTGGGAGACAGCCTGGGAATACCAGGTGCCGTAAGCCTTCAATTGCTTTAGTGTTTTAATTGTCTCAGAACAACATTCTATTTTGAGATAAAGATTAGATACAGTTTTGAGGGTGACCCAATCAACCAAACAAACAAAGAACCGACCAACCAACCAATCATAAAAACAAATAAATAAACAAAGAACCAACCAGACAAACAAAGAACCAACCAAATAAACAAAGAACCAAACAAACAAACAAAGAACCAAACAAACAAACAAAGAACCAATCATCAACCCATTCATAGCTTACTTACACTGTTTGAATTGCCACCATTTGTCAACTTTTCTTGCCTACAGCCATACCTCTCTGAGAATGCCCGCTCTCGTCCGATCTCGGAAGCTTAACAGATTCGGGCCTGGTTAGTACTTGGGTGGGAGACTGCCTGGAAATACCAGGTGCTGTAAGCTTTTCAATTAGGCCTTTAATTGCTTTAGTGTTTTAATTGTCTCAAAACAACATCCTATTTTGGGATAAAGATTAGATACATTTTGAGAGGGACCACATCAACCAAACAAACAAAGAACCAACCAACCAAACAAAGAACCAAGCAAACAAAGAACCAACCAACCAAACAATCAAACAAAGAACCAACCAGACAAATGAAGAACCAACCAAACAAACAAAGAACCAAACAAACAAACAAAGAAACAACCAAACAAAGAACCAAACAACCAAACAACGAACCATCCAAACGGCCTGGTAAGACCTTGGGTGGGAGACTACATGGAAATACCAGGTGTTGTAAGCTTTTCAATTAGGCCTTCATTTGCTTTAGTGTTTAAATTCTGTGAGAACGATATCCTATTGTTGCATAAAGATTGGATACATTTTGAGAGGGACGAGATAATCCAAACAAACAAAGAACCAAGCATGCAAGCAAACAAGGAACCAACCAACCAACCAAACAATCAGACAAACAAACCAACAAAGAACCAAACAGACAAATAAAGAACCAAACAAACAAAGAACCAAACAAACAAACAAAGTAACAACCAAACAAACAAAGAACGAACCAACACCCCTTTCATAGTTTACTTACACTGTTTGAATTGGCACCATTTGACAGGTTTTTTTTTTAGGGCCATACCTCTCTAACAACGCCCGATCTCTTCTGATCTCAGAAGCTGAACAAATTTGGGCCTGGTTAGTACTTGGGTGGCAGACTGCCTGGAAATACCAGGTGCTGTAAGCTTTTCAATTAGGCCTTCAATTGCTTTAGTGTTTTAATTGCCTCAGAACAACATCCTAATTTGGGATAAAGATTGGATACAGTTTTGAGCGTGACCCAATCAACCAACCAAACAAAGAACCAACCAAACAAACAAAGAACCAAGCAAACAATGAACCAAGCAACCAACCAAACAATCAAACAAACAAAGAACCAACCAAACAAACAAAGAACCAAGAAACAGCCCATTCATAGCTTACTTACACTGTTTGAATTGCCACCATTTGTCAACCTTTCTCGCCTACGGCCATACCTCTCTGACAACGCCCGATCTTGTCTGACCTCGGATGCTTAACAGATTCGGGCCTGGTAAGTACTTGGGTGGGAGACTACCTGGAAATGCCAGGTGCTGTAAGCTTTTCAATTAGGCCTTCAATTGCTTTAGTTTTTTAATTGTGTGAGAACGATATCCTAATTTGGGATAAAGATTGGATACAGTTTTGAGCGTGACCCGATCAACCAACCAAACAAAGAACCAATCAACCAAACAAAGAACCAAACAAACAAACAAAGAACCAAACAAACAAACAAAGAACCAATCATCAACCCATTCATAGCTTACTTACACTGTTTGAATTGCCACCATTTGTCAACTTTTCTCGTCTACAGCCATACCTCTCTGACAACGCCCGCTCTCGTCTGATCTCGGAAGCTTAACAGATTCGGGCCTGGTTAGTACTTGGGTGGGAGACTGCCTGGAAATACCAGGTGCTGTAAGCTTTTCAATTAGGCCTTTAATTGCTTTAGTGTTTTAATTGTCTCAAAACAACATCCTATTTTGGGATAAAGATTGGATACATTTTGAGAGGGACCACATCAACCAAACAAACAAAGAACCAACCAACCAAACGACGAACCATGCAAATAAACAAAGAACCAACCAAACAAACAAAGAACCAAGCAAACAAAGAACCAACCAAACAATCAAACAAAGAACCAACCAGACAAATGAAGAACCAAACAAACAAACAAAGAACCAAACAAACAAACAAACAACGAACCATCCAAACGGTCTGGTAAGACCTTGGGTGGGAGACTACCTGGAAATACCAGGTGTTGCAAGCTTTTCAATTAGGCCTTCAATTGCTTTAATATTTTAATTGTGTGAGAACGATATCCTAATTTGGGATAAAGATTGGATACAGTTTTGAGCGTTACCCGATCAACCAACCAAACAAAGAACCAATCAACCAAACAAACAAACAAAGAACCAATCATCAACCCATTCATAGCTTACTTACACTGTTTGAATTGCCACCATTTGTCAACATTTCTCGCCTACAGCCATACCTCTCTGACAACGCCTGCTCTCGTCTGATCTCGGAAGCTTAACAGATTCGGGCCTGGTTAGTACTTGGGTGGGAGACTGCCTGGAAATACCAGGTGCTGTAAGCTTTTCAATTAGGCCTTTAATTGCTTTAGTGTTTTAATTGTGTCAAAACAACATCCTATTTTGGGATAAAGATTGGATACATTTTGAGAGGGACCACATCAACCAACCAAACAAAGAACCATGCAAACAAACAAAGAACCAACCAAACAAACAAAGAACCAACCAAACAAAGAACCAACCAACCAAACAAACAATCAAACAAAGAACCAACCAGACAAATGAAGAACCAAACAAACAAACAAAGAACCAAACAAACAAACAAACAACGAACCATCCAAACGGTCTGGTAAGACCTTGGGTGGGAGACTTCCTGGAAATACCAGGTGTTGCAAGCTTTTCAATTAGGCCTTCAATTGCTTTAGTGTTAAAATTGTCTCAGAACAACATCATATTTTGGGATAAAGATTGGATACAGTTTTGAGAGGGACCCGATCAACCAAACAAATGAAGAACCAACCAATCAAACGAAGAGCCAACCAAACAAAGGAAGAACCATCCAAACAAACGAAGAACCAAGCAAACAAACAAAGAACCAAGCAAACAAAGAATCAAGCAAACAAAGAAGCAACCAACCAACCAAACAATCAAACAAAGAACCAACAAGACAAATAAAGAACCAACCAAACAGCCTGGTTAGTACTTGGGTGGGAGACAGCCTGGGAATACCAGGTGCTGTAAGCCTTCAATTGCTTTAGTGTTTTAATTGTCTCAGAACAACATTCTATTTTGAGATAAAGATTAGATACAGTTTTGAGGGTGACCCAATCAACCAAACAAACAAAGAACCGACCAACCAAACAATCAGAAAAACAAATAAATAAACAAAGAACCAACCAGACAAACAAAGAACCAACCAAATAAACAAAGAACCAACCAAACAAACAAAGAACCAAACAAACAAACAAAGAACCAATCATCAACCCATTCATAAGCTTACTTACACTGTTTGAATTGCCACCATTTGTCAACTTCTCTCGCCTACGGCCATACCACTCTGACAACGCCCGCTCTCGTCTGATCTCGGAAGCTTAACAGATTCGGACCTGGTTAGTACTTGGGTGGGAGACTGCCTGGAAATGCCAGGTGCTGTAAGCTTTTCAATTAGGCCTTTAATTGCTTTAGTGTTTTAATTGTCTCAAAACAACATCCTATTTTGGGATAAAGATTGGATACATTTTGAGAGGGACCACATCAACCAAACAAACAAAGAACCAACCATCCAAACAACGAACCATGCAAACAAACAAAGAACCAACCAAACAAACAAAGAACCAAGCAAACAAAGAACCAACCAACCAACCAAACAATCAAACAAAGAACCAACCACACAAATGAAGAACCAACCAAACAAACAAAGAACCAAACAAACAAACAAACAACGAACCATCCAAACGGTCTGGTAAGACCTTGGGTGGGAGACTACCTGGAAGTACCAGGTGTTGCAAGCTTTTCAATTAGGCCTTCAATTGCTTTAGTGTTAAAATTGTCTCAGAACAACATCATATTTTGGGATAAAGATTGGATACAGTTTTGAGAGGGACCCGATCAACCAAACAAATGAAGAACCAACCAATCAAACGAAGAGCCAACCAAACAATCAAAAAAACAAATAAATAAACAAAGAACCAACCAGACAAAGAAAGGACCAAACAAACAAACAAAGAACTAAACAAACAAACAAAGAACCAACCAAACAAACAAAGAACCAATCATCAACCCATTCATAGCTTACTTACACTGTTTGAATTGCCACCATTTGTCAACTTTTCTCGCCTACGGCCATACCTCTCTGACAACGCCCGCTCTCGTCTGATCTCGGAAGCTTAACAGATTCGGGCCTGGTTAGTACTTGGGTGGGAGACTGCCTGGAAATACCAGGTGCTGTAAGCTTTTCAATTGCTTTAGTTTTTTAATTGTGTGAGAACGATATCCTATTGTTGGATAAAGATTGGATACAGTTTTGACTGCCTGGGAATACCAGGTGCTGTAAGCTTTTCAATTAGGCCTTTAATTGCTTTAGTGTTTTAATTGTCTCAAAACAACATCCTATTTTGGGATAAAGATTAGATACATTTTGAGAGGGACCACATCAACCAAACAAACAAAGAACCAACCAACCAAACAAAGAACCAAGCAAACAAAGAACCAACCAACCAAACAATCAAACAAAGAACCAACCAGACAAATGAAGAACCAACCAAACAAACAAAGAACCAAACAAACAAACAAAGAAACAACCAAACAAAGAACCAAACAAACAAACAACGAACCATCCAAACGGCCTGGTAAGACCTTGGGTGGGAGACTACCTGGAAATACCAGGTGTTGTAAGCTTTTCAATTAGGCCTTCAATTGCTTTAGTGTTTTAATTCTGTGAGAACGATATCCTATTGTTGCATAAAGATTGGATACATTTTGAGAGGGACCAGATAAACCAAACAAACAAAGAACCAAGCAAGCAAGCAAACAAGGAACCAACCAACCAACCAAACAACGAACCATGCAAACAAACAAAGAACCAACCAAACAAACAAAGAACCAAGTAAACAAAGAACCAACCAACCAACCAAACAATCAAACAAAGAACCAACCAGACAAATGAAGAACCAAACAAACAAACAAAGAACCAAACAAACAAACAAACAACGAACCATCCAAACGGTCTGATAAGACCTTGGGTGGGAGACTACCTGGAAATACCAGGTGTTGTAAGCTTTTCAATTAGGCCTTCAATTGCTTTAGTGTTAAAATTGTCTAAGAACAACATCATATTTTGGGATAAAGATTGGATACAGTTTTGAGAGGGACCCGATCAACCAAACAAATGAAGAACCAACCAATCAAACGAAGAGCCAACCAAACAAATGAAGAACCATCCAAACAAACGAAGAACCAACCAAACAAACAAAGAACCAAGCAAACAAAGAATCAAGCAAACAAAGAAGCAACCAACCAGCCAAACAATCAAACAAAGAACCAACAAGACAAATAAAGAACCAACCAAACAGCCTGGTTAGTACTTGGGTGGGAGACAGCCTGGGAATACCAGGTGCCGTAAGCCTTCAATTGCTTTAGTGTTTTAATTGTCTCAGAACAACATTCTATTTTGAGATAAAGATTAGATACAGTTTTGAGGGTGACCCAATCAACCAAACAAACAAAGAACCGACCAACCAACCAATCATAAAAACAAATAAATAAACAAAGAACCAACCAGACAAACAAAGAACCAACCAAATAAACAAAGAACCAAACAAACAAACAAAGAACCAAACAAACAAACAAAGAACCAATCATCAACCCATTCATAGCTTACTTACACTGTTTGAATTGCCACCATTTGTCAACTTTTCTTGCCTACAGCCATACCTCTCTGAGAATGCCCGCTCTCGTCCGATCTCGGAAGCTTAACAGATTCGGGCCTGGTTAGTACTTGGGTGGGAGACTGCCTGGAAAAGCCAGGTGCTGTAAGCTTTTCAATTAGGCCTTTAATTGCTTTAGTGTTTTAATTGTCTCAAAACAACATCCTATTTTGGGATAAAGATTGGATACATTTTGAGAGGGACCACATCAACCAAACAAACAAAGAACCAACCATCCAAACAACGAACCATGCAAACAAACAAAGAACCAACCAAACAAACAAAGAACCAAGCAAACAAAGAACCAACCAACCAACCAAACAATCAAACAAAGAACCAACCACACAAATGAAGAACCAAACAAACAAACAAAGAACCAAACAAACAAACAAACAACGAACCATCCAAACGGTCTGGTAAGACCTTGGGTGGGAGACTACCTGGAAGTACCAGGTGTTGCAAGCTTTTCAATTAGGCCTTCAATTGCTTTAGTGTTAAAATTGTCTCAGAACAACATCATATTTTGGGATAAAGATTGGATACAGTTTTGAGAGGGACCCGATCAACCAAACAAATGAAGAACCAACCAATCAAACGAAGAGCCAACCAAACAATCAAAAAAACAAATAAATAAACAAAGAACCAACCAGACAAAGAAAGGACCAAACAAACAAACAAAGAACTAAACAAACAAAAAGAACCAACCAAACAAACAAAGAACCAATCATCAACCCATTCATAGCTTACTTACACTGTTTGAATTGCCACCATTTGTCAACTTTTCTCGCCTACGGCCATACCTCTCTGACAACGCCCGCTCTCGTCTGATCTCGGAAGCTTAACAGATTCGGGCCTGGTTAGTACTTGGGTGGGAGACTGCCTGGAAATACCAGGTGCTGTAAGCTTTTCAATTGCTTTAGTTTTTTAATTGTGTGAGAACGATATCCTATTGTTGGATAAAGATTGGATACAGTTTTGACTGCCTGGGAATACCAGGTGCTGTAAGCTTTTCAATTAGGCCTTTAATTGCTTTAGTGTTTTAATTGTCTCAAAACAACATCCTATTTTGGGATAAAGATTAGATACATTTTGAGAGGGACCACATCAACCAAACAAACAAAGAACCAACCAACCAAACAAAGAACCAAGCAAACAAAGAACCAACCAACCAAACAATCAAACAAAGAACCAACCAGACAAATGAAGAACCAACCAAACAAACAAAGAACCAAACAAACAAACAAAGAAACAACCAAACAAAGAACCAAACAAACAAACAACGAACCATCCAAACGGCCTGGTAAGACCTTGGGTGGGAGACTACCTGGAAATGCCAGGTGCTGTAAGCTTTTCAATTAGGCCTTCAATTGCTTTAGTTTTTTAATTGTGTGAGAACGATATCCTAATTTGGGATAAAGATTGGATACAGTTTTGAGCGTGACCCGATCAACCAACCAAACAAAGAACCAATCAACCAAACAAAGAACCAAACAAACAAACAAAGAACCAAACAAACGAACAAAGAACCAATCATCAACCCATTCATAGCTTACTTACACTGTTTGAATTGCCACCATTTGTCAACTTTTCTCGTCTACAGCCATACCTCTCTGACAACGCCCGCTCTCGTCTGATCTCGGAAGCTTAACAGATTCGGGCCTGGTTAGTACTTGGGTGGGAGACTGCCTGGAAATACCAGGTGCTGTAAGCTTTTCAATTAGGCCTTTAATTGCTTTAGTGTTTTAATTGTCTCAAAACAACATCCTATTTTGGGATAAAGATTGGATACATTTTGAGAGGGACCACATCAACCAAACAAACAAAGAACCAACCAACCAAACGACGAACCATGCAAATAAACAAAGAACCAACCAAACAAACAAAGAACCAAGCAAACAAAGAACCAACCAAACAATCAAACAAAGAACCAACCAGACAAATGAAGAACCAAATAAACAAACAAAGAACCAAACAAACAAACAAACAACGAACCATCCAAACGGTCTGGTAAGACCTTGGGTGGGAGACTACCTGGAAATACCAGGTGTTGCAAGCTTTTCAATTAGGCCTTCAATTGCTTTAATATTTTAATTGTGTGAGAACGATATCCTAATTTGGGATAAAGATTGGATACAGTTTTGAGCGTTACCCGATCAACCAACCAAACAAAGAACCAATCAACCAAACAAACAAACAAAGAACCAATCATCAACCCATTCATAGCTTACTTACACTGTTTGAATTGCCACCATTTGTCAACATTTCTCGCCTACAGCCATACCTCTCTGACAACGCCTGCTCTCGTCTGATCTCGGAAGCTTAACAGATTCGGGCCTGGTTAGTACTTGGGTGGGAGACTGCCTGGAAATACCAGGTGCTGTAAGCTTTTCAATTAGGCCTTTAATTGCTTTAGTGTTTTAATTGTGTCAAAACAACATCCTATTTTGGGATAAAGATTGGATACATTTTGAGAGGGACCACATCAACCAACCAAACAAAGAACCATGCAAACAAACAAAGAACCAACCAAACAAACAAAGAACCAACCAAACAAAGAACCAACCAACCAAACAAACAATCAAACAAAGAACCAACCAGACAAATGAAGAACCAAACAAACAAACAAAGAACCAAACAAACAAACAAACAACGAACCATCCAAACGGTCTGGTAAGACCTTGGGTGGGAGACTTCCTGGAAATACCAGGTGTTGCAAGCTTTTCAATTAGGCCTTCAATTGCTTTAGTGTTAAAATTGTCTCAGAACAACATCATATTTTGGGATAAAGATTGGATACAGTTTTGAGAGGGACCCGATCAACCAATCAAATGAAGAGCCAACCAAACAAATGAAGAACCATCCAAACAAACGAAGAACCAACCAAACAAACAAAGAACCAAGCAAACAAAGAATCAAGCAAACAAAGAAGCAACCAACCAACCAAACAATCAAACAAAGAACCAACAAGACAAATAAAGAACCAACCAAACAAACAAAGAACCAACCAAACAGCCTGGTTAGTACTTGGGTGGGAGACAGCTCGGAATACCAGGTGCTGTAAGCCTTCAATTGCTTTAGTGTTTTAATTGTCTCAGAACAACATTCTATTTTGAGATAAAGATTAGATACAGTTTTGAGAGTGACGCAATCAACCAAACAAACAAAGAACCGACCAACCAAACAATCAAAAAAACAAATAAATAAACAAAGCACCAACCAGACAAATAAAGAACCAAACAAACAAACAAAGAACTAAACAAACAAACAAAGAACCAACCAAACAAACAAAGAACCAATCATCAACCCATTCATAGCTTACTTACACTGTTTGAATTGCCACCATTTGTCAACTTTTCTCGCCTACGGCCATACCTCTCTGACAACGCCCGCTCTCGTCTGATCTCGGAAGCTTGACAGATTGGGGCCTGGTTAGTACTTGGGTGGGAGACTACCTGGAAGTACCAGGTGCTGTAAGCTTTTCAATTAGGCCTTTAATTGCTTTAGTGTTTAAATTGTCTCAAAACAACATCCTATTTTGGGAAAAAGATTGGATACATTTTGAGAGGGACCACATCAACCAAACAAACAAAGAACCAACCAACCAAACAAAGAACCAAGCAAACAAAGAACCAACCAACCAAACAATCAAACAAAGAACCAACCAGACAAATGAAGAACCAACCAAACAAACAAAGAAACAAACAAACAAACAAAC
This sequence comes from Cranoglanis bouderius, assembly GCA_023630585.1. Taxonomy (NCBI): domain Eukaryota; kingdom Metazoa; phylum Chordata; class Actinopteri; order Siluriformes; family Cranoglanididae; genus Cranoglanis; species Cranoglanis bouderius. Next base: position 950,296 of record CM042546.1, on the reverse strand, counting down.
AAACAAACAACGATCCATCCAAACGGCCTGGTAAGACCTTGGGTGGGAGACTACCTGGAAATACCAGGTGTTATTAGGCCTTCAATTGCTTTAGTGTTTTAATTCTGTGAGAACGATATCCTATTGTTGCATAAAGATTGGATACATTTTGAGAGGGACCAGATAAACCAAACAAACAAAGAACCAAGCAAGCAAGCAAACAAGGAACCAACCAACCAACCAAACAATCAAACAAACAAACAAAGAACCAACCAGACAAATAAAGAACCAACCAAACAAACAAAGAACCAACCAAACGAACAAAGAACCAACCAAACAAACAAAATACCAAGAAACAACCCATTCATATATTACTTACACTGTTTGAATTGCCACCATTTGGCAACCTTTCTCGCCTACGGCCATACCTCTCTGACAACGTCTGATCTCGGAAACTTAAGATATTCGGACCTGGTTAGTACTTGGGTGGGAGACTACCTGGAAATACCAGGTGCTGTAAGCTCTTCAATTGCTTTAGTTTTTTAATTGTGTGAGAACGATATCCTATTGTTTGATAAAGATTGGATACAGTTTTGACTTCCTGGGAATAACAGGTGCTGTAAGCTTTTCAATTAGGCCTTCAATTGCTTTAGTGTTTTAATTGTCTCAGAACAACATCCTATTTTGAAATAAAGATTGGATACAGTTTTGAGAGTGACCCGATCAACCAAACAAACAAAGAACCAACCAGACAAATATAGAACCAACCAAATAAACAAAGAACCAAACAAACAAACAAAGAACCAAACAAAGAACCAAGCAACCAACCAAACAATCAAACAAACAAACAAAGAACCAACCAGACAAATAAAGAACCAACCAATCAAACGAAGAACCAAAAAAACAAACGAAGAACCAACCAAACAAACTAAGAACCAACCAAACAGCCTGGTTAGAAGTTGGGTGGGAGACTACATGGGAATACCAGGTGCTGTAAGATTTTCAAATAGGCCTTTAATTGCTTTAGTGTTTTAATTGTCTCAGAACATCATCCTATTTTGGGATGAAGATTGGATACATTTTGAGAGGGACCAGATCAAGCAAATAAACAAAGAACCAAGCACACAAACAAAGAACCAAACAAACAAAGAACCAAGTAAACAAAGAACCAACCAACCAAACAATCAAACAAACAAACAAAGAACCAACCAGACAAAGAAAGAACCAACCAAACAAACAAAGAACCAACCAACCAAACAAAGAACCCAACAAACAAACAAAGAACCAATAAACAACCCATTCATAGCTTACTTACACTGTTTGAATTGCCACAATTTGTCAACCTTTCTCACCTATGGCCATACCTGTCTGACAAGACCCGATCTCGTCTGATCTCGGAAGCTTAACAGATTCAGGCCTGGTAAGAACTTGGGTGGGAGACTACCTGGAAATACCAGGTCTTGTAAGCTTTTCAATTAGGCCTTCAATTGCTTTAGTGTTATAATTGTCTCAGATCAACATCCTACTTTGGGATAAAGATTGGATACATTTTGAGACGGACCAGATCAACCAAACAAACAAAGAAACAAAGAACCAAGCAAACAAAGAACCAACCAACCAAACAAACAAACAAAGAACCAACCAGACAAATAATGAATCAAACAAACAAACAAAGAACGAACCAAACAATCAACAACCTATTCATAGCTTATTTACACTGTTTGAATTGGCACCATTTGTCAGCCCTTCTCGCCTACAGCCATACCACCCTGAGCACGCCCAGAGTTGGTACGAACCAGGAAGTGTGAGTTGGCAATTGGGAGGGAAAGGCTCTCCCTTATTTTTGTTTTTCTACATTGTATTTTTTTTGATAAGTACTTAAAGTTGATAAGTTTAATTTAATTTTAGTAGTGTTTAAACCTCAGGCAGTTTTTATCAATATGACCGATATTACGGTTACGGAACAGGAACGGATATTAGGCCAAGAGACTGAGGATAACGATTACACTGAAAGGAACAACGAAAAGGACAATGGAAAAGACAAAGATGTCAATGAAACATGGGCAATGGTTGCCACAAGGAGGAAAAAACAATGGAATGGATGTAAGCAGTAGAGGAATAGAAGCGCTTCAAGGTAAACAAACAAGAGATTATGCTTATAGAAGGCGAGAAGCAGGTCAAAGAAATGAGACAATGAAAAAGATATATAGACAATCGAAATATCAGAGAGACTAGAAAATAGAAGCAACGCTAACAATGACTGTTAATGATCCAGAGAAAATAACTGTGATGATGATAATAAAGGCTGTGGAAGAGAAAACTGGAATTGGAAAGCTATATGGACTGAGGAAAAAAAGTAATTTGGATTATGAACTAACAATGGAAAATGAGACCGATTGTGACAAATTAATAGATGGATTACTGGTTGATGGACAATTCTGTGAGATCAAAAAACTATGTAAAACTGAAAGAATTGTCTCTTTTTTTTCCAAGAATTGTCTTCTGCATTTGCCCAACTACATAAAAGATGATGAAATAATTCAAAAACTGGTGGATTGGGAAGTAAATCCTATTCTCCCGTTAAGAAGGAGATATTATCCGGGCACGACTGTTGCGGCTGGAACGAGGTTTTTAAGAGTAAAATTCCCACAGGACATTGTGACTCTGCCATACAACGTGAGATTTGACACAGAGGAAGGACTGAAATACTTCAGAGTGATTCATGATGGTCAGCTAAAGACTTGCAGAATATGTGCTAGCACAGATCAAGAAAAAAAAGATTGCCCTCAATATACCTGCAGGGAATGTCTGGAACAGGGGCATTTTGCGCGGGACTGCCAAGCCCCGCGGTGCCAAAGCTGTGAAAAGACATGGATGAGGTGCACGTGTGAATTTGAAGAGGAGGACAATACAGAAATGGAGATTGAGGTGCAGGAGCACATGGGGGCGACAAGCAGCGACAGAAAGAACGACGAAATACAGGAGGTGAATGGAATCTCTGAGGATATACTTAAGCAAGAAAAGGAGGACTGCATGATGAGAGAGGACAATGGAGATAAAGAAATTGAAGTGCATACAACAGAGAGTGAGACACAGCAAACTATTACTAATGATGGACAAATGAAAAAGAAGGAATGCGCAACAACGAGTGAAATCGCAGCTGGGCGGAATAAAGAGGAGGTAAGCGATGAGGAAACTGATGAAATTAACCTTGAGGTTGAAAGTACAACATTGGACATTATGAACAGAAGACGTAAAAAGACAAGAGTAGCGCAAATAAATATTGAACACGTATTAAAGAAACAGAAGCTAAGAAGAGAAGTCAGAACAAGGATAAATGCTGATGAAGTAGATTTAAATTCTTAGATCTTAAGAGAGACCACATATGGATGATGGGTTGTTTTGGTTTGTGTTTTTTCTTTTATTTAATTATGAGTAATTTATGTTTGGTCTCGGTTAATGTTAGAGGGTTGTCATCCAGATGGAAGTTTGAAAATGTGATAACTTTAACAAAGCAAAGTGATATTATATGCATTCAAGAGACTGGATGCAATGAAACAATACTTGATGATTTAAAAAAATGTTGGGATGGAGAAATATGGTATAGTAATGATGTAAATAAGAAAAAAGGCCTGGCGATACTCATCAGAAGGGGAGTAGTAGAATCAACGAATGTTTTATTTAAAGATAACAATGGAAGGATTTTAACTGTCAAAATCATGGATAGGGGAGGATGAAATAACAATATGTAACATACATGCTCCAAATGAAGATACGTTAAGAGTTACATTTTTTAAAGAACTGGGCGCTTTAATCAATGGATGGAAGAATGTCATAGTTATAGGGGATTTTAATACCGTTCTAGAAAGAATAGATGTCGAAGATCATATGGCGTACAGAGCTGATGTTGGAAGAAAAGAATTGAAATGTATGATGGATAAACACAAATTAGTGGATGTATGGAGAGATAGAAACAGAGTCAAAAGAGAATATTCAAGAAGACAGTGGGTGAATAACGTTTTAAAACAAAGTAGAATAGATTTTCTTTTATGTGACAGAAGATTTGAGCACTTCATTTCAAAAGTTTTTTATAAAATATACAGTGGGAGTGACCACGATTTTCTATACGTAACGATGGATTTCAGTGGAGTGGAAAGAGGACCAGGTGTATGGGTGGTTAACACAGAACTTCTAAAGAATGATTCTTATAAAATGGAAATGGAAAACTTAATTATTAACAGTGTAGATGATGATCTATATGATGAAGCAATATGTGTGTGGTGGGACAATATAAAATCAGACATCAAAAAATTATCTATAGAATGTTCTAAGAAAATACAGAAAGTTAAAAGAGATAAAGAAGGACAATTAAACAAAGAATGGGAAAATGAAATGAGAAAGGTAACTGAAGGAAACACGGACATTAGGAAAATAGTAGTGTCAGAAGAGAAACTTAAAAAAATAGAAGAGGACAAATGCACAGGTGCTAGAATAAGAAGCAAGATAAGAAATATGGTGGAAGGAGATAGAAGTACAAAGTTTTTTTACGATGTAGAAAAGACTAGACAAAAAGCTGACTTAATAAAGAATGTTTCATTGGAAGGTAAAAATATAAAAGATAAAGAAGGGATCTTAAAAGCGGTCCAGGATTTCTATGGTGTTTTATTTAGGACGGAAGGAGTTAATGAGGAAGACAAAGAATTTTTGTTAAATCAAATTAAAGTGAAAGTAAAAGAAGATGAAAAAAATTTGTGTGATGGTGATATAACAGAAGAGGAGATAAATGAAGCTATAACACAATTAAGTAATGGGAAAAGCCCTGGTTTAGATGGTTTATCATCCGAATTTTATAAGGTTTTTAAAGATGTCTTAATACCAATTCTAAAAGATCTGTTTTTAGTTATCCTTCAGAACGGACAATTGAGTGAGAGTATGAAGAAAGGTATGATTAAAATAATTTATAAAAAGAAAGGGAATAAGGATGATTTGCGAAACTACAGACCGTTAAGTATGCTTAATACAGATTATAAAATATTAGCAAAGATTTTTGCTAATAGACTCAAAAGAGTAATCCCGCACATTGTCATGACCAATCAAGCGTACAGTGTATTAGGAAGAGACATAGCGGATACGGTAACGAGTATTAGAGACTTAATTTGGTACATAAAAGAGAAAAGAGGTGATGGTTTCTTATTCAGTATAGATCTAGAAAAGGCGTTTGATCGAATGGAACACAAATATTTATTTGATTTGCTCAAACGATTTGGTTTTGGAAATAACTTCATAAAGTGGATGAAATGTTTTTACACTGATATTTTTAGTTGTTTTAAAATAAATGGTTTTTTAACAGATTACGTAGGAATCTCTAGATCCATAAGGCAAGGATGTCCCTTATCGGCTTTACTATACACATTAGTTGCTGAACCGTTAGGTTTAGCGATAAATGGAGAAAAAGAAATAAAAGGTGTTTTAATAGAAGGTAATGAAATAGAACAAAAAATCTTCCAGTATGCGGACGATACCACTTTGTTTTTAAAAGATTTCAATAGTGTTGAAAAAGCTGTGGGAATTTTTGATAAATACTGTCGAGGTTCGGGTCCAAAAATAAATGAGGGAAAAACGGAATATATTAGGATGGGAAAAGTGGAAGTTCCACAAAACAGTTGGCGCTTCAAAGAACAAAAAAGTAACATAAAAATTTTAGGCATAACGCTTGGATATGATGAGATTATAACTAGACAAATAAATTGGGACGAAGTCGTGAACAAAATGGAAAAAAGATTAAATTTTTGGAAACAGAGAGCACTGTTCCTGAAAGGGAAGGTGCTTGTCTTAAATTCTCTCTTTCTATCCAAAATGTGGTACATTTTGAGTGTTGTTAGTTTACCAATGGGGGTATATAAGAGAATAAAAACTATGATTTTAAAGTTGCTTTGGGATGGTAAGCCATCTAAAATTGCATATAACACAATCATCGGAAAGGTAGAAGATGGAGGATTAGGACTTGTATATCCATGGCTGAGAATGAAAAGTATGAGGATTAAAATGGTAAAAAAGTTTTTAAATGAAGACGACATCCCGTGCAAAAGCGTCATGAGCTACTTTATTAATAAGTGTGGACAAATAGGAGATGATTTTTTATGGATGGCTTTCAAGGATAATATGATAGGAAATATACCAGAGTTTTATAAAGAACTGTTGAGAACTTGGAAAATGTTTTATGACTATGTGTACGTAGAGATCGAGGGGAGAAAACATTACCTACGGCAACCCCTGTTTTTAAATCAAAACAATAAAAGCAAAAAACGAATTTATTTTTAAAATGCAGAAAGTTAAGTGATTTCTTAATAATGTTAAAAAAGATGGTATGTGATTTGTTGTATGATAACAAGATTACTTTGGAAGAATGGGATGTACTGCTTTTATTTGGGTTTAACGGGAAGGCCAAAAACAAGCATGCTCTCAATTTTATGTTAACACTTGCAAGATACGCGATATGGAGAAGGAGGAATATTATGAAACAAAAGAAAAAAGAAATATCGATAGCAGTGTTATATAAGCAGAGCTTGATGGAGGAAATACAAGTTTTTTATGATTATTGTAAAATGCTTGAAAATATGGAAATGTTTCATAAATCTATCACAGAAGATAATCCGTATGTTGTGAGAACTGGGACTGGATTCGAAGTGTGGATACCGGGAAATGTTTAAATATCTGTGATTATGTATTTTTAATGAATTTTTAATGTATTTATTTTGAAATTAAAAAAAAAAAAAAAAAAAAAAAAAAAAAAAAAAGGCGTCTGATCTCGGAAGCTTAGCAGATTCGGGCCTGGGAATACCAGGTGCTGTAAGCTTTTCAATTAGGCCTTCAATTGCTTTAGTGTTTTAATTGTCTCAGAACAACATCCTATTTTGGGATAAAGATTGGATACAGTTTTGAGAGGGACCCAATCAACCAAACAAACAAAGAACCAACCAACAACCCATTCATAGCTTACTTACACTGTTTGAATTGCCACCATTTGTCAGCTCTTTTCGCCTACGGCCATACCTCTCTGACCACCCCCACTATGTGGAACATTTCAGCAAGTGGATTTTGGCTGCAGTTGGTGAGAGAGGCTTACCAAACGCTTGTGTTAAATATTGTTTTTTCTTTGAATTTGTGTTTATTTTCTACTGGGTTCAGTTCTTTTTTTGGATAACTTTAATCCACCTGACAGCATATGCTGTTTGGGTAGGATTTTAAACACTGTTTGCATTTTGTTGAAAAATGGACGGTTTAACGGGAACAGACGCGGAAATCGCAGGAGAAAAATGAAAGGATATTGACAAGGAAACTTGGACAAGATTTGGCTCAAAAGGGAAAGGATAAGATTTATTTGAAGGAGGCTACAATGATTGTGGACTTAATGGTGAGAGATGGGAAAGCAAAGGACATTATAAAAGCGGTGACTGACAAAGTTGGGGGAGGAAAGATATTGGTGGTAAGACCAAGACAAGGAAGAAAATATGAGATAACTTTAATGAACGAGGAGATATGTAATGATCTCGAAGATGGCTTGATTATCAAGCAGGAATTGTGGCAAACAAGAAGACTACAAGTAAGAGAACATGTATTTTCTTTCATGTATTTGCCAGCTTATATTGACGACAAAGACATTTTGGATAAATTGGAGCTATGGGGAGTTGCTGCTTTATCCAGCATAAAAAGAAGGACTTATCCAGGCACTGACATTGCAGATGGCACGAGATATTTTAAAGTCAAGTTTCCAAAGGAAATCATATCTCTGCCATATAGCAGCAAGTTCGAGACAGCGGAAGGCATGCAATACTTCCGGATCATACATGATCGTCAGGTTAAAACCTGTCGATTGTGCATGAATCCGGGACATATATTCAATATTCAAGGATTGTCCAGAATTTAAGTGTTTCCAATGTGAAGAAGGACACTTTGCGAGAGACTGCAATGCGGTGAAGTGTCACGAGTGCAGGAGAGCGGGGGCGAAATGTGAATGCTGGATAGAGAGCAATGAGGAAGAAGCAAGACGAGAAACCAACATGTTTGAGATAAGAGAGCAAATGCAGGAAGAAACTACAAAGGACAATGTTTTGACGGTTGAGAAGGAGAACGGAGGAGAAAGAGAGGACAATGAAGAAAATCAGGGAGAAATGGGAGAAAGGGGGGGATGGCATTGTAATGGAGGAAGGAACATTGACAGACAGAAACCTTGGGGAAAACTGGAACTGAAATGGAGAAACAAAGAGAAGACAATGGAGAAAAAGAGGAGGAGAGAGAAGAAAGAGAGGACTTCAGAAAAGAAGGAGGAGGGGTAATGATAAGAAGAACTTTTAAGGTAACGCCTAATATCAAAATGGCTGGGAAAAGACTTTTAAAAGAAAAGTTATAAGAAGAGAGTATAAGTGGAAACAGATTTGAAGAGGTGATATGGAGGAGGGCTGAGAGAAAAGAATGAATTGGTTTAATTATTTATTTACTTTTTCATTTTATGTAATGGTTTTAAGAGTAGCATCACTGAATGCAAGAGGATTAATGAATGTGGATAAATTTGAAAAAATTAAAGAACTATGCAAGGGGGTAAATGTTATTGTATTGCAAGAAACTAATTGGAAGGATGATTGTCTTAAGAATTTTGAAATATTGTGGGATGGAAATATGTATTTTAACAATGGAGATGTAAAAGTCGGGAGGGGAGTAGCTATTCTAATTAAGAGGAATACATGTGAAAAGGAAAATATGATTTATAAATGATGGAATAATGAAAAGTGTGGAAGTGGAAAATGGGGAAGAGAAGTACATAATATATAACGTGCATGCTCCAAATGAAGAAAAGGAGAAGGTGGAATTTTTAAAAAAAGGTGTCTATGAATTTAAGTAGATGGGAAAAGGTCATTTTAATGGGAGATTTTAACACTGTTTTTACAGAATTAGATATTGCAAGCAATATGACATTTAAGGCCGATAAAGGGAGGGAGGAGCTGAAAAAGTTGATGGGGGACTTAAAATACATATATGTGTGGAGAGAAAGAAATAGAAAGAAAAGGGAATATTCCAGGAGTCAGATGATAATGAATGAAATGAAGCAAAGTAGAACTGATTATATTTTATGCAAAAAAAAAAAAATGGGAGAAAACATTAAAAATGTATTTTTGGGATTCAGCGATCATTCAATTTTATACATGACACTAGACTTGACAAGGGTGGAGAGAGGACCGGGAGTTTCGATTTTAAATGCAGAAAGATTAAAAGAATATGCTTATTGTGAGGGGGTTAAACAGATTTTAGATTCTAACAAAATGAATAGAATGTATTTGGAAGATAAAAGAATATGGTGGGAAAATTTAAAGCTGGATGTGAAAATGTTTTCTGTAGAACATAGTAAAATGGTGTGGAAAGCTAAAAGGAAGAATAAAATTTAAATTACAGAAGAATTGGAAAAGGAACTAAAAAGAATCGATGCAAATAAGAATGAAGGGGACACAGAAAGAATCTTGATGTTACAGGATCAACTAAAAATAATAGAAGATGAAACATACAGGGGATCAATAATAAGAAGTAAAGCAAAATATGTAGTAGAGGGGGAAAGAAGTATGAAATTCTTTTTTGATTTAGAAAAAAGCAGACAAAGAGCAGATTTAATGAAAGAAATTTGAAATAAACATGGAGAAATAGAAAAAGGAAAAGAGGGTATTTTAAAAACAGTAAAAGAGTTTTACATGGATGTGTTTTAAAGGTCAGGGGACAGATAAAAATGAAGTAAAGTTTTTATTAAGACAAATTAAATTAAAATTATCTAAGGAGGACGAGGCGTTTTGCGATGAGGAAATTAATGAAGAAGAAATAGACAATGCAATAAAGCAGTTAAATATAGGGAAAAGTCCAGGAGTAGATGGGTTAACAAATGAGTTTTATAAACATTTTAGAGAAATTTTAGTGCCGATTTAAAATATATATATATATATATATATATATATATATATATATATATATATATATATATATATATATATATATATATATATATATTAAAAGGTAACCCTAACGATCTTAAAAATTTTAGACCCTTAAGCATGTTCAATACAGATTTTAAGATCTTAGCTAAAATTTTAGGCAGACAGCGGGATCAGAGGAATACAGGTAGGAGATAAGATTAGGAGAGAACTTATATACCAATATGCAGATGATACGACTTTTCTGGTGGAAGACGCTGTAAGTGTGAAGAGGACAATGGGGATACTAGATAAATATTGTAAATATTTGATAATTACTTAAAGTTTATAAGTTTAATTTTATTTTAGCTTTGTTTAAATGTTATCATTTAATAATGACTGATATTACGGTTACGGAACAGGAACGGATATTAGACCAAGAGACTGAGGATAACGACTGCACTGAAAGGAACAACGAAAAGGACAACAGAAAGGACAAAGGTGACAATGAAACATGGGCAATGGTTGCCACAAGGAGAAAAAAAAGAATGGAATGGATGTAAGGAGTAGAGGAACAGAAGAGCTACACAAAATTCAAGGTAAACACACAAGAGATTATTCTGATGGAAGACGAGAAGCAGGTCAAAGAAATGAGACAATGAAAAAGATAAAAAGGCAATCGAAATATCAGAGAGATTACAAAAAAGAAGCAACGCTAACGATGACTGTTAATGATCCAGAGAAAATAACTGTGATGATGATGATAAAGGCTGTGGAAGAGAAAATTGGAATTGGGAAGCTGTATGGACTGAGGAAAAAAAGCAATTTTGACTATGAACTAACAATGGAAAATGAGACGGATTGTGACAAATTAATAGATGGATTACTGGTTGATGGACAATTTTGTGAGATCAAAAAACTGTAAAACTGAAAGAATTGTCTCTTTTCTGCATTTGCCCAACTACATAAAAGATGATGAAATAATTCAAAAACTGGTGGATTGGGGAGTAAATCCCATTCTCCCGTTAAGAAGGAGATATTATCTGGGCACGACTGTTGCGGATGGAACGAGGTTTTTAAGAGTAAAATTCCCACAGGACATTGTGACTCTGCCATACAACGTGAGATTTGACAAAGAGGAAGGACTGAAATACTTCAGAGTGATTCATGATGGTCAGCTAAAGACTTGCAGAATATGTGCAAGCACAGATCATGAAAAAAAAAAGACTACCCTCAATATACCTGCAGAGAATGTCTGGAACAGGGGCATTTTGCACAGGACTGCCAAGTTTGGTCTCGATTAATGTTAGAGGGTTGTCATCTAGATGGAAGTTTGAAAATGTGATCACTTTAACAAAGCAAAGTGATATATATTCAAGAGACTGGATGGAATGAAACAATACTTGATTTTTAAAAATGTTGGGATGGAGAAATATGGTATAGTGATGTAAAAAAGAAAAAAGGCCTGGCGATACTCATCAGAAGGGGAGTAGTAGAATCAACGAATGTTTTATTTAAAGATAACAATGGAAGGATTTTAACTGTCAAAATCATGGATAGGGGGGAATAAATAGCAATATGTAACATACATGCTCCAAATGAAGATACGGAAAGAGTTACATTTTTTTAAAGACCTGGGTGCTTTAATCAATGGATGGAAGAATGTCATAGTTATAGGGGATTTTAATACTGTTTTAGAAAGAATAGATGTCGAAGATCATATGGTGTTCAGAGCTGATGTTGGAAGAAAAGAATTGAAATGTATGATGGATAAACACAAAATAGTGGATGTATGGAGAGATAGAGGTTTTCTATGTCTTCTTTTTTTGAATAAAGACACACATTCTGAGTATTACTGGGCTCTTATTTACTGAACACGTACATCCCTACACACTCACGTGTAGTTATCTCATTACAGCTCAATACTGCACCGTGTGTACCCTTCTAACAGACTCGTGCTACAACACACAACAATAGTTACTATTGACAATAGTTCCTATTGTCACATCCTTTCTCTTTTTTATTTTTTTTAAAAATTTTAAAAAAAATGCAAACTAACAAATTCCTTTCTTCTCTCCTGAATGCAAAACTAACATTCAAAACATCTATATTGATGCTTGGAACAAACAAAACATTATAACTTTTCCATCAGTATAGAAATGTCACGTTTTTTTGTCACACAAGCTTTTCCTCTGTCACACAAGCTTTTATGTGACATAGTCCTGTAAGTGTTGAGGTTTCTTTATTAACCGTCCCGCTCTTGTGACAACAGGTGTCAGATTGTATGTCTGTACAGTGTTTTGTATCTGTTTCTCCGTCTGGGTGGAGGATTGTGTCTGTGGTTGTTTCCTGTCTGTATTCATACTATGAGTCTTTCGAAAATGTCTCCTGTTTCTCCTTATAACAGTTCCTGAATCTAACCGAACCTTATAGGACCTCAGGTTCACTGGCTGGACCACTGTGCCCTTTCTCCAAGTCCCATGAGGCTCCACTGGTTGAACTCGTACGGAATCTCCCTGCTTTAATGTGTCCAGATCATTTGCTGATCTGTTAAAGTATGTTTGTTGCCGTTGTTGGTTGTCTTTCAGTTCTCTCCAGGAATTTTGAACTTTTGGTTGCAGGAGGCTGGTTTTGGTGGGTAATAGTGTCTTAGTGCGACAGCTAAGCAGCCTCTGTGCTGGGCTGGTTGATAGTCCATGTGTTGGTGTATTTCGGTGATCCAGTATTGCTCCTGTACGGATCCTGTCTTGATGTTTGTGCTTTGAGCATCAGTCTCTTGGAGGTTTTTACTGGTGATTCCGCCTTACCATTGCTCTGAGGATAGGCTGGTGATGAGGTCTTATGTAGGAATTCCCAGTGACAACTGAACTTCAGGAACTCTTCTGATGAGAACTGCGGGCCATTGTCAGAGATGACTATGTCTGGAATACCCTGCCGTGCGAAGTGAGCTTTGAGCTTTCTGATGACAGTAGTTGACTTGGTGTCTGGTAAATAAACTGTTTCCCAGAAATTAGAATAGTAGTCTACTGTGATTAGGTAATCCTTTTTGTCAAACATAAACATATCTGTGCCTACCTTGGCCCAAGGTCTGTTCGGCATTTCGTGTGGTCGAAGTTTCTCCTTCTGCTGGTTCCAGTCCACTGAGTGGCAGGTGTCGCATTGTTGGACATATGCTTTGATCTGCTCGTTCATTCCCTGCCAGTAAACACACCCTCGGGCCCTCCTCAGGCATCCTACCACACCCAAGTGAGAGTATGCGTTGAGTTATTTCCCTCCAGAGTTGCCTTGGGATAACAGCTCGTTCTCCCCTGAAAACAATTCTATCTTGGTAACTTAGCTCCTCCTGAAACAGGTGGAAATGTCCTATTTCTTGTGGCGTGTCAGCCTTGTTCTCTGGCCAACCATGTTGAATAGCTCTAATTAGTGTCTGTAAAATTTCGTTCTCCTTTGTTGCTGAGCGGATCATCTTGAGTCTGTCCTCTGATATAGGTAAGTGTTGTGTCATGTTTATTGTCTCTAGCTCCGCTTCCACAGCTCCTGTTTCTGCGCTGTCTAGCAGGTATGCTCTGCTCAGAGTATCTGCTAGCCACATCTTTCGGCCTGGAACATACACAACATCCACATCATATTTCTGGATTCTCAGCATCATTCTCTGCAGTCTTTTAGGCGCGCTCAACAATGGTTTATGCAGGATGTTTTCTATTGGTTTGTGATCACTTTGTGCTGTTACTTTCCATCCATATGTGTAATGGTGAAAATTTTCCCTCCCAAATAGAAGAACTAAAAACTCTCTCTTATTTGTGCATAACCCTGCTCTGTTTGTGTCAGTGCCCTACTTGCATATGCTACTGGCCCACCACCTTGCATAAGTGCAGCACCAAGACCTCCGTCAGAGGCGTCACATTGGATGGTGAGTTCTTCCTCAGGGTTGTAATACTTTAACACTGGAGCATTCGCAATTGTCTCTTTTATTTTACTGAATGCCTCCTCATGCTGTATGGTCAATCTCCATTCACAGTCTTTATGGGTCAAATGTCTCATGACCTCACATTGGTCTGACAGATGTGAGCAAAACTTTGAGAGGTAATTTACCATCCTTAATAGTCTCTGAACTCCTTTTACATCCATTGGTTTAGGCATGTGTGTTATCACTTGTACCTTGTCTGGATCTATTTTCAATCCGTCAGCTGTCAGGAGGTGTCCGATGCAAGAGACTTCTCTTTGTCTCAATTTGAACTTGTCAGCATTTAGCTTGATACCGTTCTCTCTGTATCACTTAAGAAAGGCTTTCAACTTTTCATCATGGTCCCTCTCCGCTGCTTGTCGTGTTTCTCCCTGTCCTGTAATAAGCACATCATCAGCTATAATGTATATTCCTGTCAGGCCCTCTAGTGCAAGTGTAAGCTTTCTCTGAAAGACTCCAGGTGCCGGACTTATGCCCATTGGCATCCGTAGCCATCTGTACCTTCCAAACGGAGAAGAGAATGTGGTGAGATAGCTGGACTCTTCCTCTAGTTTGACATGCCAAAACCCACTTTTAACATCACACACAGTGAACACTTTGGCTTTAGATAGGTCCGGGAGTATATCATCTATGGTGGGTAGTGGAAAATGACTGCGCTTCAAGGCTTTGTTTAAAGGTCTTGGATCAATACATACCCTTAGCCTGCCTCTGGGCTTTTGTACGAACACAATACTACTAATCCAATCCGTATTCCTTTCTACTGGTGAAGTGATTTCTCTCCTCTGAAGGTCTTGCAACTCTTTCTTCAATGGTTTCATCATGGCCACCGGCAGCCTCCTTTTTGGGAGTTTTACAGGTTTTACAGTTTCGTCAATCTCAATTTTGTATTCTCCCTCGAGGCAGCCATCTCCCGTGATCTTGATGGAGGAAATACAAGTTTTTTATGATTATTGTAAAAAAAATTAAAAAATTTAATTAAATTTAAATAAATAAATAAATAAATCTTGTCTGATCTCGGAAGCTTAGCAGATTCGGGCCTGGTTAGTACTTGGGTGGGAGACTGCCTGGGAATATCAGGTGCTGTAAGCTTTTCAATTAGGCCTTCAATTGCTTTAGTGTTTTAATTGTCTCAGAACAACAGCCTATTTGGGGATAAAGATTGGATACAGTTTTGACAGGGACCCGATCAACCAAACAAACAAAGAACCAACCAAACAAACAAAGAACCAACCAACAACCCATTCATAGCTTACTTACACTGTTTGAATTGGCACCATTTGTCAGCCCCTCTCGCCTACGGCCATACCTCTCTGACAGCGGCCACTAGGTGGAACTGTTTCAGGAAGTGAATTGGCAGCAGTTGGGAGAGGAAGGCTCTCCCACACCTGTTTGTTTTGTTTGTTTTAGAGTTTTGTACACTTTTTCTGTGGACTATTTTGTTTGTTTTTTTGAACATTTTTTTCATTTTTAAACCACCTAACAGCAGCTTGAAGCTGTCTGGAAGGTGGTTTGTTTGGTTTTTTTGTGTTTTTTTTCAACTGTGTTTTTTTTTTTTTTTGCTAAAATGGACGGCTCTACAGTGACTGACTCAGGAATGGCTGGAGAGACACAGAAATAACGACAAGGGACTGGAATACCGACAAAGAGCTGAAAATGGAAAGGATGGAGAAGCGAGGAAACGCATGGAAAAAAGAAAGTACCTGAAAGAGGCCACGATGATTGTCAATGTAGACGGAGCAAATGATGCAAAAGCAGTGGATATCATTAAGGCAGTAACAGAGCGAATTGGAGGAGGGAAAATTTTGCCGGTAAGACCAAGACAAGGAAAAGAGTATGAACTGACGCTGGAGAAGGAGGACATGTGCGACAAATTGCTGGAGGGACTGGCAATAAAAGGAACAAACTGTGAGGTAAAAAAAATTACAAAATAGAAATTATGTTGTTTCTTTCATGCATTTGCCTTTTTACCTGGAAGATGAAGAGATTTTAGACAAATTGGAGGGATGAGGGTTTGCCCCATATCAAAAATTAAAAGAAGGCTGTATCTAGGCACGGACGTAGATGTTGGCACTAGGTTTGTCAAAGTGAGGTTCCCTAGAGAAGTGGTTTCCCTACCATACAGCACGAAGCTGGAAACAGCAGAATGGCCGCAATATTTCCGGGTAATGCACAGCCACCAGGTGAAGACTTGTCGGCTGTGCATGAGCCCGGAGCATCTGGTGAAGGATTGCCCTGATTTTAAGTGCTATAAGTGTGAGGAGAGGGGACACTTTGCACAGGATTGCAATGCTCTTAAGTGCCTGGAGTGCCAAGAGTTTTTAAATAAATGAGAGTGTTGGATGGAAGAGGAGGAAGGGGAAGAAGGAGGAGGAGGGGAACAGGTGAACGGGCAAATGCATGAAAGAAACAACAAATACAAGAGAGGGACTTAGAATGGACACCAATGGAAATAACTTCAAGTTCTAAAAAATGTTCTGGATAAGACGGGAAAAGAGGGACAAAGAGAAAAGGAATAAAGCAAAGAAACGGACAGTGAAGAAGAGAAAAAGACGGAGGAGGAGAGGGACAAAGAGGAGAGAGGACTAATAAGAAGACGAACGATGAAGGTAACGCCAAATTTGGGAACTGCAAGGAAAAAAGTGCTACAAAAAGGACTAGTGAAATGTTTGAACCGATACGAAGTGTTAAAGGATTTGGAGGAGGAGGACTGAGATGATGGATTTTAGGTATTTATTCCTTTTCTCTTTAATGGTTTTAAGTTGTGTGACGTTCAATGCGAGAGGACTTTTGGACTTGAAAAAATTTGAAAGAGTTAAAGAAAAAATTAAAAGAAAAGACATTATTGCACTACAAGAAAAACTGGAGAGAAAATTTGATGAATGATTATAAAAAGAGATGGGAAGGACGAATTTTATATAATAATGGAGATGGGAGGTTTGGGAGAGGTGTGGCTTTTTTAAGGAAGGATGATATTTTTAAAGCGAGCAAAATTGTACACAGATAAGATGGGAAAATGTATGGTGGTTGAGACAAAACATGAAGGAAGAGAACTGATTTTAGTAAATGTACATGCATCAACAGAGGAGAAGGAAAAGGAGTTTTTTAACATTTTAAGAAATGTTATAAAGAAGTATAGAGAAATAATAATGATGGGGGATTTTAACACAGTTTTCAGTAAACAAGACATGTCAGAGGGAATGGTTTTTAAACTGATATGGGGAGAAAAGAATTAAAAGCATTGATGAGAGAAAATAATATAATAGATGTGTGGAGAGAAAGTAATGAAAAGAAAAAAGAATTTTCAAGGAGACAAATAATGGGGCAATTTGTGTGCAAAACGAGAATTGATTTTGTTTTATGCACGAGAAATGTGGAGAATTTCATCGAAAAGATTAAGCATGAAGAAACAAGTTTTAGCGATCACAAGTTTTTATTTTTTAAAGTGGTCTGGAGTAAAGTGCAAAGAGAGCCAGGAATATGGATTTTAAATATGGAGATGTTAAAGAAAGAAGACTATGTTTTAAAGGTTAAACAAATTATAGAAAAAGAAGAGGAAAACGGGATGTATGAAGAGTATAAGAGAATATGGTGGGAGAACAAAGTTTTTAATTAAAAAATTCTCAATCAAGTATTGTAGGGTAATATGGGAATACAAAAGACACAAAGAAAAAGAAATAAAGGAAAGTTTGGAAAAGGAGTTGAATAAAGAAAATAAAGATATACAAAAGATAAAGGAAATGGAGGAAAAATTGAAAGAAATAGAGGAAAAAGAATATGAGGGGGCCAGCTTAAGAAGCAAAGCAAAGTATATGGTGGAGGGAGAAAAATGCACAAAGTTTCTTTTTTTTATTTTTTTTAATAAGATCTTTTTAGTGCTGGGAGTGTGGAAGAGAAGGAAAAGAAGAAATTGTTGAATCGGATAAAAGCAAAAGTAGGCGAGGAAGACAAAAAAAGAATGTGACCAAGAAATTAGAGAAGAAGAGATTGAAAGAGCAATAGATGAACTGAATAAAAAGAAAAGTCCGGGAATACATGGTTTGGGAAGTGAATTTTATAAATGTTTTAATGAGGTTTTAACAAAGATTTTAAAGGAGGTTTTTAAGGAATTTTTTTAAAAAGAAGAAATTAATGAAAGAATGATGATGGGTTTAATGAAACTGATCCATAAAAAGAAAGGAGAAAAAGTAGACTTAAAAAACTACAGGCCAATCACGATGCTGAACACGGAGCTTAAGATTTTAGTGAAGGTTTTAGCAAATAGGTTAAAGGAAGTAATGCCAAGTATAATTAAAACAAACCAAGCCTATGGAATAAAAGGAAGAGATATAGATGACATAACAATGAGCATAAGAGACATAATATGGTACATGAAAGAAAAAAACGAAGATGGATACGTAATTAGCCTGGATTTCGAAAAAGCTTTTGATAGGGTGGAACACAGGTATTTATTTGAGGTTTTAAGGAGCTTTGGTTTTGGGGAGAATTTTATCAAATGGATTGAAATCTTATACAAGGGCACTTTAACAAAGATAAAATGTAATGGGTTTTTAACAGATTGTTTTAAAATTACGAAATCAATAAGACAGGGTTGTCCGCTTTCAGCGTTATTGTATTCACTTGTATCTGAACCCTTAGGATTGGCTATAAGACAAAAAGAAGAAATAATTGGGATAGAAATTGAGGAAAATAAGGCTGAAGGGAAGGGAAGGTTTTTCAATATGCTGATGACACAACAATAACTGTAAAAGGTAAAGAGAGCATCAAAGAAGTCATGAAGGTTGTAAAAGAATATTGTAAAGGATCTGGAAGTAAAGTAAATGAGGATAAGATGGTATAAATGAGATTTGGTAAAGCTATGGCTTTAATGGATTGCTTTAATTTTAAAGAAATGGAAGAAATTAAGATTTTAGGGATTTTAATGGGGAAAAATGAGAAGAAAGTAAGAGATGAAATGTGGGAGGAACAAGTAACAGGAATAGAAAGTGTTAAATTTTTGGAAATTGAGGACACTAAAACCTTTCCTTTCAAGTTTAATATTGAATGTTTTAATGGTTTCTAAGCTGTGGTATGTTTTATATGTATCAGAGATGCCTTTGTGGACAGAAAAGAGGTTGAAGGAATGTTTTCTTGACTTTTTATGGGAGGGGTAACCAGCAAGAATAGCGTATAACAGTCTTAGGGGCGGTAGAGAAGGGGGGCTTAGGGTTAATGGATGTGGAACAGAGGAAAAAATTGTTTGAGAGTGAAAATAGTTAAGAAATACCTACAAGAAGAGAGCAAAACTGAGTGAGGAAAAAAAACGATGAAATACTTTTTAAACAAATGTGGGAATTTTAACATGGGAGATGGAATTTTATGGATGAAAACGAAAAGCTATATGACAGAAGGATTACCTTGGTTTTATAGAGAAATCTTTAGTGCCTGGGGAAAATTTTTAACGAAAATTGTGTACAATCCACAAGGGAGAGAAAACATTCTAAATCAAACTCTGTTCTTAAATAATAACATTGTAAAACAAAAGAAAGAAATATTTTTTTAAGAAATGGATGGAAATAGGGATAACAAGAGTGAGAGACATTTTGTATGAATTTAAAGAGGGGTTTTTACCGACACAACATATTGTGGATGCAATGGAGGAGGAAAAAGAGGATTATAGCAAACAAGAAATAGCAAACAAGTATGAAATTATTAAAAGTGCAATACCCAAAGAATGGATTAAAAGAATAGAGAGAATAGAGGAGAGCGAAAAGAGAGACATTTAATGTGAAATTGGGAGAACAACTGTATTATTTTAAGGAATGCAGCGTGAAAATGCTTTTTTTTTTTTTTTTTTTTGGAAGAGATGATGTTTTTAAAGAGCCGATTGTAAATAAATACTGGTTGGAAAAGTTCAAAGATCTAAAAGAAGAATGTATATGGAGAAACATGACGGGGAGAGAAACAAAATTGGAATGTTTGGAGTATTTCATAAGACATAAAGCGGTTTTTACTGAGTCTATTTTAAATAAAATAGGAATTGAACAAAATGCTATTTGTAAAGTGTGCCAGGAAAAGGAAGAGGGGATTTTACATCTGTTTTTATATTGTAAAGATTTGGAGGAATTTTTAAGGAAATGCAAATGTTTAATTAAAGAGTTGGCAGGGGATTGGGATGAAAATGTAGTGGAATGGAACAGAGTGGTGATGTTGGGTTGGGAAAAGAAGTGTGAAAACAAAAAGTTTTGTAATGTTAATGAAAAATGCAATATGGGAGAGAAGAATTTTGGCTAAAAAGGAAAAAATTGTGTTGGATGTTTGGACTTTGTTTAAAAAGAAAACAGAAGTACACATGGAAAGACTGTACATGTATTTTAAATGTGAAAATAAGTTGGATACTTTTTATGATGTTTTTACACCAAAAGTTTGTTGTGTTTTAAAAGATGTGGAAACAGCCAGGGAGTGAAGGAAAATTCTAAATTTTATATGTAAATGTATGATGTAGGATGCAGAGGTGATCGTATAAAAAAAACTGAATTTAAAAAAAAAAGGGGGGGGGGGCTGACAAATGGTGCCAATTCAAACAGTGTAAGTAAGCTATGAATGGGTTGTTGGTTGGTTCTTTGTTTGTCTGGTTGGTTCTTTGTTTGTTTGGTCCACCTCTACATCATACACAAGGCTGGAATGGGCTACAAGATCATCGACAAGCAGCTTGGTGAGAAGGTGACAACAGCTGGTGTGATTATTCGCAAATGGAAGAAACACAAAATAACCGTCAGTCTCCCTCGGTCTGGGGCTCCATGCAACATCTCACATCATGGAGTTTCAGTGATCATGAGAACGGTGAGGAATCAGCCCAGAACTACACAGGAGGAGCTTGTAAATGATCTCAAGGCAGCTGGGACCCTAGTCACCAAGAAAACTAATTGGTAACACACTACGCCGTGAAGGACTGAAATCCCGCAGTGCCCGCAAGGTCCCCCTGCTCAAGAAAGCGCATGTACAGGCCCGTCTGAAGTTTGCCTGAATGATTCAGAGGAGAACTCGGTGAAAGATGACCCAAAACACACAGCCAAGGCAACAAAGGAGTGGCTCAAGAAGAAGCACATTAAGATCCTGGAGTGGCCTAGCCAGTCTCCAGACCTTAATCCCATAGAAAATCTGTGGAGGGAGCTGAAGGTTCGAGTTGCCAAACGTCAGCCTCGAGACCTTAATGACTTGGAGAGGATCTGCAAAGAGGATTGGGACAAAATCCCTCCTGAGATGTGTGCAAACCTGGTGGCCAACTACAAGAAACGTCTGACCTCTGTGATTGCCAACAAGGGTTTTGCCACCAAGTACTACGTCGAAGGGATCAAATACTTATTTTACTCATTAAAATGCAAATCAATTTATAACTTTTTTGAAATGTGTTTTTCTGGATTTTTTTTGTTGTTATTCTGTCTCTCACTGTTAAAATACACCTACCATTAAAATTATAGACTGATCATCAATTTATAGACCCCACAGTAGTGATGGTCATTCACTAACGAGTTGGCTCCTTTAAGTGAACGATGGGAGCCCCCTCCCGTCTGAGAGCCAATTTCATTTTTTTGTAAATTAATACAAGACAGAATTAATAGGATGAACTTTTCACCACGCTGCTCGGCCACACGCACTCCATGCACTGACTGAATGTTGTGTTTTGGAGACTTTCTGACCCCAAGACGCAACTAATTTCTGCAATTCTCCAGCTGTGATCCTTGGAGATTGTTTGGCCACTCGAACCATCCTCTTCACAGTACGTTGATATATACACATATACGTTGATATAGACACATGTCCAATTCCAGGTTGATTCATAGCACTTTCAGTTGACTGGAACTAGTTAATTATTACCCTGATGGTGGAAATTGGTATTTTCTATGCTTGTGCTATTTTCTTATAGCCACATCCCATTTTGTGAAGCTCAACAACCTCTTGCTGCACGTCACAGCTATATTCCTTGGTCTTACCCATTGTTATGAATGACTAAGGTAATTTGGCATGTGTGTTCCATGATATTCATACCCCAGTGAAACAGGAAGTCGTGTTCCTAGTCACCCAGGTATACTAAAAATGTAAAATATCAATGGGAATATACTTCAAATATATTTTTCTCATATGAATTCATAGGGGTGCCAATAATTGTTGCACACCTATATTTAACAAAGATTTTTTGGATAAACCTGTGTTTTGTTTGCGATTGTTTGATATCCATGAGTGCAGAGTATTTTTGTGAATTTTTTTAACAAAAGATCAAAAGGTTACACAGACATTTTCATGGCCTTCTTTGCTCATATTTACCAAGGGGGCCAATATTAGTGGAGAGCACTGTACACGTACATACAATAGCATTCAAAATTATTCAACCCACATTGCAAATCAGATTTATTGTCAAAATTTACAGACTTTCAGTTGTTTGCAATAGCTCGGCACAATGAATGCTTCAAGTGGTTTCCCCAAATTCAACTGAAAATGCAACTTATAATGACTTTTCCTGTTTCAAAATTATTCACCCCTTCATGGCAAGCATCTTTAATACTTAGTAGAGCACCCCTTTTACTGTTATGACCTGCTGCAAATTATGACACCAGCTCCGGGCAGCGTTCCAGACAAATCTTAGCCCATTCCTCATGAGCAAAGGCCTCCAGTTCAGTAATATTCTTGGGTTTGCATGCTGCAACTGACTTTTTGATTTGAAGAAGGCAGGTGACTGTGATGACCCCGTGGAATCTTCCAAGACTACTTCTGCAACCAAGCCTTGGTGGAATTTGAGGTATGCTTGGGATCATTGTCCTGTTGGAAGGTCCAATGATGCCCAAGCTTCAGCTTCGTCAGACAGCATGACATTTTCTCTTAGGATTTCCTGATACTTCAATGAATCCATCTTGCCTTTCACACGCTGCAGGTTTCCAGTGCCAGAAGATGCAAAGCAGCCCTAGAGCATCACCGAGCCGCCAACATGCTTGTCTGTGGACAGTGTGTTCTTTCTTCATTCTTCTTTCTCTAGACATATCGCTGATCCATATGGGGAAAAATTCCATCATTTTGTTTCATCGCTCCACAGACAAAACCCCAGAACTTCTGTGGCTTATTTATATGATTTTGAGCTGACTTTTCTTGTGCATTTGGGTCGGTAGTGGTGTACGTCTTGGAGTTCTGGCATGGAAACCTTCTGCGTTTAGTACGCACCATACTGTGCACATGGAAACCTCAGTGCCTGTTGCCACCAAGTCTTGCTGCAGGTCTTTTGCAGTCACCTGAGCGTTTTTCACAACCTGCCTTCTCAGAAATCTGGTTGCAGCCACTGATGGCTTCCTTTTTCTGCCCCGTCCAGGTATTTCATGTATTTTCTGCCCATAGCCAGTTCAGGTATTTCAAGTGTTCCAGCTCAAGCACACCTGGTGCAATTAATGAAGCCGTTGATTAGTTGCATCAAGTGTGCTTGAGACAACACCTGTTTTGCATATTTGTGCTGTTGTGAGGGATTCTATTCAGGGGATTGAATAATTTTCAAACAGGAGAACTCATTATAAGTTGCATTTTCAGTTGAATTTGGGAAAACCACTTGAAGCATTTGTTGTGTTGAGCTATTTCAATTGCTTTTGTTTGATTTGTTCATTGCAAACAGCTGAAAGTCTGTAAATTTTGACAATAAACCTGATTTGCAATGGGGGTTGAATAACATTGATTGCAACTGTATACACACGCGCACATATACACACACGTATATATAATATACACACACACATACATGTACACACACAGTACTATGTAAACACACAATACTGTGCAAAAGTTTTTAAAAAATAGACATGTTAATAGTTTACATTTAACAATTAACAAAATGCAAAGTGAGTGAACATAAGAAAAATCTACATTAAATCAATATTTGGTGTGACCACCCTTTGACTTCAAAACAGCATAAATTCTTCTAGGTACACTTGCACAAAGTCAGGGATTTTGTAGTCAAATAGTCAGGTGTATGATTAAACAATTACCAAACAGGTGCTAATGATCATCAGTTCAATATGTAGGTTGAAGAACAATCGTTAATTGAAACAAACAGCTGAGCAGGAGGAATAAAACTGGGTGAGGAACAGCCAAACTCGGCTAACAAGGTGAAGTTACTGAAGACAGTTTACCATCAAAAGTCATACACCATGGCAAGACTGAGCATAGCAACAAGGCAGAAGGTATATTGCATCAGCAAGGTCTCTCCCAAGCAGAAATTTCAAGGCAGACAGGGGTTTCCAGATGTGCTGTCCAAGCTCTTTTGAAGAAGCACAAAGAGACGGGCAACGCTGAGGACTATAGACACAGCGGTCGGCCAAGGAAACTTACTGCAGCAGATGAAGGGACGCATCAGGCTTGGTTACTTTCGCAGTCGGAAGATGTCCAGCAGTGCCATCAGCTCAGACCTGGCAGAAACCAGTGGGACCCTGGTACACACATCTAATGTCTGGAGAAGTCTGGTCAGAAGTGGTCTTCATGGAAGACAAAAAAGCCATACCTCTGACATGGAAACAGGGCCAAGCGACTCAACTATGCACAAAAACACAGGAACTGGGGTGCAGAAAAATGGCAGCAGGTGCTCTAGACTGACGAGTCACAATTTGACATATTCAGCTGCCGCATAAGGCAGTTTGTTTGCCTAAGGGCTGGAGAGCGGTACACAAATTAGTGTCTGCAGGCAACAGTGAAGCATGGTGGAGGTTCCTTGCAAGTTTGGGGCTGCATTTCTGCAAAGGGAGTTGGGGATTTGGTGAGAAAGGCCTCCTCAATGCTGAGAAGTACAGGCAGATACTTATCCATCATGCAATACCATCAGGGAGGCATCTAATTGGCCCCAAATTTATTCTGCAGCATGACAACGACCCCAAACATACAGCAAAAGTCATTAAGAACTATCTTCAGTGTAAAGAAGAACAAGGAGTCCTGGAAGTGAATGTCTGGCCCCCACATAGCCCTGATCTCATCATCATCATCGAGTCTGTCTAGGATTACATGAAGAGAGAAGCAACTGAGGCTGCCTAAATCCACAGAAGAACTGTAGTTAGTTATCCAGGACGTTTGGGTCAACCTACCTGCCGAGTTCCTTCAAAAACTGTGTGCAAGTTTACCTAGAAGAATTTATGCTGTTTTGAAGGCATAGGGTGGTCACACCAAATACTGATTTGATGTAGATTCTTCTGTTCACTCACTTTGCATTTTGTTAATTGATAAATATAAACTACTGACATTTATCTTTGAAAGCATTCTTAATTTACAGCATTTTTTCCACAACTGCCTAAACCTTGTGCACAGTACTATACACACATACACACACATGTTGTATTCACAAAGATACACAAACTTGCTCAGCTGCCAACAGTACCCCCATATGCCAACCTTCTAGGGGAAGAGGAAAGCAAAAAAGACCTGGTACTGCTAAGGTGGCACACCCAACAGAGCCAGCCCTAAATACAGCCCAGCCTTGAAAAGCAGAAAGGGACCCTAATGTTGATCAGTTTCAGCCATGCAGAACTTCTGGAGTCCAGGTTGATGCATTACAGCACTATACCCCACTGGACCTCTTTCAGCTGTATTTTTTAAAGGCTTCCGTGCAGACACTTTGCACAAATACCAACAAACAGGCTGCTAGAAATCTGGACAAGGGCAAAAAGTACATATGGTCCAAGATCACTGTAGAAAAGTTTTACAAATTCAACGGTCTGGTCATCTATACATTAATGGTTCCTCTAAAACATATCCAGGATTATTGGAGAAAGAACCACATCATCTCTATTCCATGTCCAGCAAAAATTATGGCGAGGGATAGGTTCAGAATTATTTCATGGAACATTCACACGAGTGATCCAGACAAAGATGCGGTGAACAACAGGAAGAAGGGAACACCAGACCATGACAAGTTGTTCCGCACAAGACCACTTCTTGTTGAGAGAATATGCCTGCCAGGCATAGTACCATCCAAGAAGGGAACTTGCAGTAGATGAGAGAATGGTGGGAACAAAAGCAAAACTGGCATGACCCAGTATATGAAGGACAAGCCTACAAAATGGGGGTTCAAACTTTGTGTTAGCTGACTCCTCTAATGCCTACACAAATAATTTCTTTGTGTATACTGGGAAAACAATGGAAGCAAGTGGGAATGGACTATCTTATGACAGCATTATGGCTCTCATAAATCCAGCTTACCTGGGAACTGGACACAACAAATATGTGGACAAAGTCCCAGGCTTTTCACAGAATTGGCACAGGCACACTTTGGAGCTTGTGGGACATATAGAGACAACCGGAAAGGCTGCCCCCAAAACAGGCAGAATGCTGTGCACAGTGGATGGACACACGAGAAGTGTCTGTACGATCCACAATTCACCAGCCTTCATCAGGGAATACTGTCCGAAGGACCATCAAAACCAGAAACAAAAACTGGACTGTGGAAAATGTTCCATGCCCTGCTGCAGTTGTAGCATACAACGGATAACGTGGGTATAGAAAAGAATCACCCACCTTTAAAATAGTCACATTTTGTTGCTTTTACCTAAAATGAAGACAGACACAGTTTGTTTTATCCAGCTGTATTTACTCAGTGCAACTTATAACATCCAAGTGAAAGATATAACATCAACATGCCAGAAAAAGGATCACCACCCCTCCTAAAATGACTTATAAACTCAAATCAGGTGTAGCTAATCACCTTCTCAATAGCACACAAAGCCATCAGACTTTCAACTGTGATCAGCTGTGGTCATTTTGATTAACTCAGCATGAAAAGAGCTTTCCTGGAGCATTTTTCAGTCCTTGGTAGTGCAACTGAAGCACGGTGGCAAGGCACTGTCAAAAGATCTCTGGGATAAAGTTGTGGACAGGCACAAGTCAGGAGATGGATACAAAATTTTTTTAAAGGCTTTATCAAGGCCTAGAAGCACAGTGAAGTCTATTATTATGAAGTGGAAGGTATCTGGTACAACACAGACCCTCCCTGGATCAGGACATCACTCCAAACTGGATCGAAGAGCCAGGAGGAAACTGGGCAGAGTTTCTTATCGTTTGCAATATACCGATAGAAATTCTCCCCACAATAAGAATTAGTCTTCCCGCGATAATAACGATAAAGCCTAATTTATGACGCATTTCTGTGTGCGACAGTCTGCAACCCGTTCAAAGTAGACATGCAAAGCAAAAACAAGTATGGCAGAAGGCGGACGTGAAATTGAGGAGGAGTTTAACTCTAAACAAGGAGCTAGACCAATGTTTGGGTTTCTGAGGCTCTCAAGACTGCATGCGGCTAGGGCTAACGTGCCATGGTGGCATGCGGTAGTGTCACATCATGCGCCATGTTAATGTTTCTGCTTGTGTGGGCACTATGACAAGTACAAAGTACAATGTTTTGTATACAAGTGTAATAATAATAATAATAATAATAATAATAATTAGTTGTGATATTAATTTATATTTATAGCCTACCATATAACATGAGATTTTATATTAATACACAAATTACATAATCAGAAACACCTTGTGTGGTGTTATCTGTTAGTTTGGCACGGGTTTGTCTGAGTGAGGCAAAATCCAGTCAGGGAATTTCACTCCGGGTTCTGCCGCTGCGATGGATCTAGTTGGGAAACTGTTACATCGGTGATTTGGATTCATGCCTAACGAGAGAGAAACGTGCAACTGTGTTTCACTCTCTATTATCCAATTCTCCCAATCACAATACTGTATCCCACAGTGCCCTCAGGCTGTTTCTCATTGCAACAACACTACACAACAATGCTGTGTTGAGTTGTTTCACTGACGGAAGTGCTAAAATAAAGCCTCAATTTTTTTATATTTAGGTTTTTATTTAATTTAACCATATAAAAGTATATCCATCATTATTATATTATGTTATATTATATACATATATTGATATAAATTTCACTCTCTCCGTGGTTGTAAAAATCTGCCACCGTCACAGCCCTACATGCAGCTATCACTTGTAGCCAAAAATAGTGGTGAATGGTACTGTATTTATATAGTCACTGATATCTTTATCACAATAAATACCAGAAAATATTGTGATATAGTTTTAAGTCCATATCGCCCATCCCTACTGTCAACTGATATTTCGTTGGTACCGGACACTCTTTTCACTTTCTGGACATTTCCACCACAAACGCCTTCTGCATAGGGAGATCGCACAAACAAAAGGTCAGAACCCCCTGACACACAAAGTTTTTATGGAGGAGCTCACTGCCCAGCTGTGTGGGACAGATTACCGGGTGTCCCAAAAGAAATGACAGGCAGACAATGCAGCACCTGCCCGTGGCGATTTCCAACCCCACAGACACAAACATGAAGGCCACAAAAGGAGGCAGGACCTGTGAACGCTGCCGAAAGGTGGATAAAAAATAAATAAATAAATAAAAATGTGGACACCATAGAAGTGCAATGCCTGTGATGCAGCACTGTATCTCATTGTGGACAGGAACTGCTTTGAAAAATGTCTCAGCTAAAAGGACAGACATTGGAGGACTGCACAGACCGGGGAAAAAATGCTTAATTTACTTGTAAATAGTTCAGTAGAGTTTCTTGTTTCTCATTTTTAAAGTTTATATTTTGAATTTATGGTGGACTGACCAGACTGAAAAAAAAAACACCCATGATTAATCTTATTTATATGTAAATGGTTCACTAGAGTTATTTGTATTTCACTTCTAAAGTTTATATTTTGCATTTATGGTGTTTGGGGGGGGAGGATTATTGAAAAAAAAGTGTTTAGCTTGTTTTCTTAATTTTTTAAATAAAAGTGAGAGGTTTTTAAAAGGCATTCTTTTCTTATTTGTGGGTTATAGAAGCACTTACATCATTATAGTATCATATTTTAAAAGTAATAAAATATTCTTAAAGCTGAAGTTATTATAAAGAAAATTATACCAAACGCAGGAGTTACAAACATTTGTAAGGTGGTTTAATACAGCAAAACAAAATGTATGACAAAACATTTAAATTCTTTAAGACTTCAAAGGGTGACTCATGTTCTGTAAGGGCTTCAAAATGTAAATAGGCATGTAGTACCATGTCTGCTGGTGGAAACTTTAAACCTGTCAAATCTTGAACCTGAAAAAACAAAATGTGTTTAAAATGTGTTAAAAACACGCACACACACACACATACATATAAAAACATATGTACAGTGGGGGGGAAAAAAGTATTTGATCCCCTGTTGATTTTGTACGTTTGCCCACTGACAAAGAAATGATCAGTCTATAATTTTAATGGGAGGTGTATTTTAACAGTGAGAGACAGAATAACAACAAAAAAAATCCAGAAAAATGCATTTCAAAAAAGTTATAAATTGATTTGCATTTTAATGAGCAAAATTTGACCCCTTCGACTTAATACTTGGTGGCAAAACCCTTGTTGGCAATCACAGAGGTCAGACGTTTCTTATAGTTGGCCACCAGGTTTGCACACATCTCAGGAGGGATTTTGTCCCACTCCTCTTTGCAGATCCTCTCCAAGTCATTAAGGTCTTGAGGACTTTAATGTGCTTCTTCTTGAGCCACTCCTTTGTTGCCTTGGCTGTGTCTTGGGTCATTGTCATGCTGGAATACCCATCCACGACCCATTTTCACTGCCCTGGCTGAGGGAAGGAGGTTCTCACCCAAGATTTGACGGTACACGGCCCCGTCCATCGTCCCTTTGAAAAACACCCCTAAAGAATAATGTTCCCACCTCCATGTTTGACGGTGGGGATGGTGTTCTTGGGGTCATAGGCAGCATTCCTTCTCCTCCAAACACGGCGAGTTGAGTTGATGCCAAAGAGCTTGAATTTGGTCTCATCTGACCACAACACTTTCACCCAGTTCTCTTCTGAATCATTCAGGCAAACTTCAGACAGGCCTGTACATGTGCTTTCTTGAGCAGGGGGACCTTGCGGGCGCTGCAGGATTTCAGTCCTTTTCAGTGTGTTACCAATTGTTTTCTTGGTGACTATGGTCCCAGCTGCCTTGAGATCATTAACAAGATCCTCCAGTATAGCTCTGGGCTGATTTCTCACCGTTCTCATGATCATTGTAACTCCACGAGGTGAGATCTTGCATGGAGCCCCAGACCGAGGGAGACTGACAGTTTCTTCCATTTGCGAATAATCGCACCAACTGTTGTCACCAAGCTGCTTGGCGATGGTCTTGTAGCCCATTCCAGCCTTGTATAGGTCTACAATCTTGTCCCTGACATCCTTGGACAGCTCTTTGGTCTTGGCTATGGTGGAGAGTTTGGAATCTGATTGATTGATTGATTGCTTCTGTGGACAGGTGTCTTTTATACAGGTAAGAAGCTGAGATTAGGAGCACTCCCTTTAAGAGAGTGTAAAACCTGTGTAAAAGACACCTGGAAGCCAGAAATCTTGCTGATTGATAGGGGATCAAATACTTATTTGATTGACGTAATCAATCACATCGGCGCGTCGTTCCAGCCCTTGTCTATAGGCTATGAGCTCCAAGTTAGGTGGACATGATATGAGCAGAGAAGGACAGAACACACTCTGCATGGCTCTGTAGCAGCTAAACCCATTCAATGATCGCTCAGTTGTGTCTCCCCTTGGCTACAGACACCAAACTAGCCTAGTCTTGTGTTAGAAAGTTATATTTTAATCCGTCTGTAGTCCTGCAAACAGTAATAATACCCAAGGTAAGTTATGATAAATCCAATATGTGGTGGATAACCATGGCAGTGTCCATAAAATTTATATTATAGCATGTTAATGCAGTACAATATAAACCTAAAGGGACAATTTAAAAAGGGTTTTGTTCTTTTGTTAAGAACTTTATTTTTTTTAAAAGGTTGACATTTGCATGGAGTTGCTCATTTTATGTTCTGTCCAACTGTTTTTGAATACCTTTATTTATTAAGAGATTAACTACTTTATTGTGCTTGTTGATCATTTAAGAAAAACAAAAACACTACATTTAGATATGGTTTATCATGTTATTCTGTAGAATTTCAGCCTTCTTCACTGAAATTTGTACTATACAGTAAAAGGTTCCACACTGGGCACAAACACAACTGCAGATATATTACTAACGTTTAGCACCAGTATGTTTTTGTGCATTACTATGGATGCATTTAGGGAAGAGCACAACATAATACATATAGAAAACAAATGGAAAATTAATCACACAAAATTTCACAGATGACAGATCAATAATTTTAACAACCAATGTGTTAAATCTTAATATGTCGGGTTTGTGAGGTTATAAAATGGCGAGAAAACCACAGAACCACAGATAAGCTAAAGTGTGCAGCACGAAGGTTGATGAGCCAAGTGTCTGTCTAGCTAGGTAGTTTTGTAAGGTGGAAAAAGGTGCTGGGACAAAATACGAGGCATACTTGCTTAGACTCGGACATCTCGCTAGCCGGAAATCAGTTTGTATTGTTAACATTTGTTGCCTGGACTAGCAAACTTCACAAGCTAACCCGAGTACTCAGTGACGATGCTAATTTACACAAAGTCTGAATTTAAGTGAAGTGCCGCTCGGAACAATTCACCTCACATAATTATTTCAACAATGTTGTATATATTTCACTCAACAATCTGATATACACGGTCTCTGACACCGAAGTTAATTCTTAACTACAAAAAAACCCGAATACTTACCAACAACGAATATCCAACAGTAAGAGCATCAGCCGCATCGGTCCTCACAGAGCCAGCGGGAGAAAATGGCGGCCACACTGTCGGCACTTTGTCTGAACTTGTCTCGCACATGCGCAAATGGCGCCCCCCAAATGAAATTAATTTGTGTTAATCACATTGAAATAAATCTCATAGTTGAAACTATTTATAAATTTTATGTTAGACTCGTTAAATGTACACATACATATTACTCCTAATTAGATATTTAAAGAAAGTGAACAAAATTTCAAATGTGTCATATCTATGAAAGGCCCGAATAATTTTTTGAGAGTACTTACAGCAGAAATGAAGCATGAAGGGAAATCAAAACAAAATCAACAAGTTTAGTTCTCTTTCTGTTAAGAAACACTTACACACAAGTCAAGATTATAACTCAACACATAATTCCAGAAAACAGGAGGAAGGATTCATCCTCATCAAAGTAAGTCTCTCTCTTCGCCACACATCCAATGCTGAAGCATAACTACTGAAATTGTTAATACTTGCCAGGGGCATTAGCTGGACTGTTAATAATCCAGGGCTGAACCCAGATTCTTCTCCATCAAAATTTTTTAAATATACTTCTAAATAGACTGTGTTCCATGCTTTTATTATTATTTTACTGCACGCTAGGGCTAATTGCTTAAAAATGTGAAAATTGGACAAAGTTGGATTTATCATAACTTACCGTGGGTGTTATTACTGTTTGCAGGACTACCAGACTGATAAAATATAAAACTTTCTAACACAAGACTAGGCTAGTTTGGTGTCGCTAGCCAAGGGGAGGCACAACTGAGCTATCATTGTATGGGTTTAGCTGCTACAGTGCCATGCAGAGTACGTTATCTGTCCTTATCTGCTCATATGTTCATGTAACTTGGAACTCATAGCCTATAGACATTTTACCACCTTGTTTTCCTGCTCAGCAGAAATGAGTGTACCTTCTACCCTCATTTACACATTTGAATGGCCATGTAATATGAAGCATTGCGATAACATGAAATTTAAAATATTACATTATATAGCCATGGGCATTGTTTCGACTCAGGAGACCTGTCATTAGCTGCTACTGTCACGCAAATGTTTGGTGCCATACACAACAGCGCTTCGCATTTGCTGAGAGTATAATGAAACTAAAGCCGAATGAAAATTTAGAAATCCCGGCTGGACGCTTTTTTTAAGGTCCGAAAAAGAAGACCTGTCCGGGGGAAAAGAGGACGTATGGTCATCCATATCCATTTCCCCCCTTACACTAACTGACCATGAGCTAGTGTGTGGCAGAATTGA
This sequence comes from Cranoglanis bouderius, assembly GCA_023630585.1. Taxonomy (NCBI): domain Eukaryota; kingdom Metazoa; phylum Chordata; class Actinopteri; order Siluriformes; family Cranoglanididae; genus Cranoglanis; species Cranoglanis bouderius. Next base: position 917,454 of record CM042546.1, on the reverse strand, counting down.
GAGCTGTCAGCCAATAAGACATGAATATGTGCAACTCTGATTAGTCTTGCCATCATTCACTGAAGATAAAATGCAACAATCTGTTCGTTGAAGATACTACATTACAACGCTGCTGTCTTCTTTTACTGACGTTCAGTTACGTAGTGAAGAACAGCTCCAAGTGGAGAAATATTCAGGGATTTAAAAAAAAATCTTCAGGGCTACAGCCCCGAATGCTCAGGCCAGGTTACACCCCTAGTACTAGTGATCATTTTGACACAAAGCATAATACTGTGATTATTTGTCTCTCGATTCCACATTGAACTGCACAAACTGGCTGAAAACAGTGCGATCATTTTGACACATGATTGTGATTTGAACTCCATGCGTCCAACCATCCATCCATTCTCCACACTGCTTGTCCTATGTAGGGATGCTGGATCCCTGTGTCATGTGCCGTAGGCAGGAAAACACCCTGGACATATGGACATTTACACTCGCACTCTCACCTATGGGCAATTTAGTGTCTCAAATTCACCTGATCTGCATGTCTTTGGATTGTGGGGGAAACCGGCCATTTGAGCTCCGATATGATAAATACTTAACATAGCTGATATAGCATGCAATTCTGTACCTTTTGTGGTCTTAAGCACACACCTAAGTCATGGTCTTTAAATTGAGTCTTGAGCAATGCCGTTCTGGTTACACCTTAAGAACATCAGAGATTCTGTGAACTCTGGCTTAAATAATCCATAACCACTTGCGGTGCTGTGATTTCAGTTTAAAGTCGACCAACTGTGCAGCCTTAACATACTGATGTCTCGGAGGTCTGGTGGTTTAAACACCCAGTTTTAAAGCATTTTATATGCTCTTCCATAGTCAGGTATAGTCAGGCTGCTTTCAGAACTGTCACAGCCGTAACAATGGATTTTCCTCATAAATGCAAAAACGAAAATTTAAATAATAAATATTTGATGCTCTATGGAGAGCCAGCCCTTCTCCATTCGTTTGTATTAATACTTCTGGTTTGTGCATTTTATTTCACAGGAACTATCTCAGACAGCTTGAACCCTGTTCTTTAACTAAAACAGAGGGCTCACTCGCCCCTTATTGTCTTTACATTGATAGAAAACACCGGACTCTAATTTCACCTTCAAATTAACTGCTAATCCTAGAGGTTCACATACTTTAGCCACTCACAGATATGTAATATTGGATCATTTCCCTCAATAAGTAAATGACCAAGTACGATATACAGGTGCATCTCAATAAATTAGAATGTCGTGGAAAAGTCCATTTATTTCAGTAATTCAACTCAAATTGTGAAACTCGTGTATTAAATAAATTCAATGCACACAGACTGAAGTAGTTTAAGTCTTTGTTCTTTTAATTGTGATGATTTTGGCTCACATTTAACAAAAACCCACCAATTCACTATCTCAACAAATTAGAATACTTCATAAGACCAATAAAAAAAACATTTTTAGTGAATTGTTGGCCTTCTGGAAAGTATGTTAATTTACTGTACATGTACTCAATACTTGGTAGGGGCTCCTTTTGCTTTAATTACTGCCTCAATTCGACGTGGCATGGAGGTGATCAGTTTGTGGCACTGCTGAGGTGGTATGGAAGCCCAGGTTTCTTTGACAGTGGCCTTCAACTCATCTGCATTTTTTGGTCTCTTGTTTCTCATTTTGCTCTTGACAATACCCCATAGATTCTCTATGGGGTTCAGGTGTGGTGAGTTTGCTGGCCAGTCAAGCACACCAACACCATGGTCATTTAACCAACTTTTGGTGCTTTTGGCAGTGTGGGCAGGTGCCAAATCCTGCTGGAAAATGAAATCAGCATCTTCAAAAAGCTGGTCAGCAGAAGGAAGCATGAAGTGCTCCAAAATTTCTTGGTAAACGGGTGCAGTGACTTTGGTTTTCAAAAAACACAATGGACCAACACCAGCAGATGACATTGCACCCCAAATCATCACAGACTGTGGAAACTTAACACTGGACTTCAAGCAACTTTGGCTATGAGCTTCTCCACCCTTCCTCCAGACTCTAGGACCTTGGTTTCCAAATGAAATACAAAACTTGCTCTCATCTGAAAAGAGGACTTTGGACCACTGGGCAACAGTCCAGTTCTTCTTCTCCTTAGCCCAGGTAAGACGCCTCTGACGTTGTCTGTGGTTCAGGAGTGGCTTAACAAGAGGAATACGACAACTGTAGCCAAATTCCTGACACGTCTGTGTGTGGTGGCTCTTGATGCCTTGACCCCAGTCTCAGTCCATTGCTTGTGACGTTCACTCAAATTCTTGAATCGATTTTGCTTGACAATCCTCGTAAGGCTGCGGTTCTCTCGGTTGGTTGTGCATCTTTTTCTTCCACACTTTTTCCTTCCACTCAACTTTCTGTTAACATGCTTGGATACAGCACTCTGTGAACAGCCAGCTAATTTGGCAGTGAATGTTTGTGGCTTACCTAGTGAACCAAACTGAGAGACCATTTTGAAGGCTCAGGAAACCTTTGCAGGTGTTTTGAGTTGATTAGCTGATTGGCATGTCACCATATTCTAATTTGTTGAGATAGTGAATTGGTGGGTTTTTGTTAAATGTGAGCCAAAATCATCACAATTAAAAGAACCAAAGACTTAAACTACTTCAGTCTGTGTGCATTGAATTTATTTAATACACGAGTTTCACAATTTGAGTTGAATTACTGAAATAAATGGACTTTTCCACGACATTCTAATTTATTGAGATGCACCTGTATTTGTCTCAGTTGTTTAATTGTAAATCTAATTGTTTTTGGTCACTTATGCAGAAATCTAGAAAATTTCACTGTCACAATTACTAGCTTGTTTGGTTAAGTACTTTTTCAAAGTTCTAAATGCAATAAGTCACCAACAAACAGCAAATGTTTATTTAGCATTGACTTTTTTTTATTTTTTCTAATATGGTTGTTTGACAGTAAATAACTGTTGCACACCTGTTTTATATTTTGTGTTTGAAATAAAAATATCTGAACAAAGTTCTCTCATCTCTATGTATAGGGGGGAATAAAATTAGAAGGATTTCTACCTAATTTATTTTCCAATTAAATGTTAGTTTGAGATCGACAGACATAAACTGATCAAATAAAGTGAATTTATTTAAGTGAAATGGATACATTTATGAAGTTGGACCAATGCAATTACATTTCATTGCATGAATCAGAGTTGGGTCTGTACATATTTATTAAATTTGTGCTTATCCTATGAGTTAATTTTGTTGAGTCTAGTTTGTTTGTGTGGGGAATGTAGGGGGAGGGTGCCATTTGTTTATAATCCTGATTTTTCTCCTGTTTATGGTTGGAGAGAGAGTGAAGGGTTTTGTTCTTTAAAAAAATATATATTTAAAAAAAAACTTTTTCTAGGTAATTTAAAGAAGTTTCTCGGTTAATTATTTTTGTTGTTTTGGCTGTGCCCTCCACTGAAGCTATTGTCCCCTATTCTTATCTGGTATTAGTTTTGTTATGGTTATTGTTACTGTTACTGTTCTTTACAACTTCAAATTAAGTTTTTTATTTATTTATTTATTTATTTATTTTATTGGTGGTAGTGTTGTTGATTCTGGGACAGAAGATTGGATATCCTGGTTCTCTCTCCAAGGTTTTCTTTTTCTTTCTTTTTTTTTTTTTTTTTTTTTTACTTGTTTTTACTTTGTTACTAGCTCCCCAATATTAAATGGGTAGTTTTGTAACAGTAGGATTTGATTCAAGTTAGATATGGGCTATAGTGTCTATGCAATCCTGTTATGTCCCCTCATTTTTCCCTAAGAACATCTGAAAACTTTGCAACTTAATCTATTTTTTTTTTGTTCTTGTTTAGGCAATTTAGGCTAAATTTAGTCTTCTTTTCGTCTGCAGGAGCTAAAAATGCCTGTGGATTTGCGCCATCAGATCCTCTGCCGTCAGGATTTCTCGTGGGCTGGCTTTCTGGACATGACCTTCGCCTCGTTGAAGGACTGCTCATCTTCGACCAGTGCTCTTGGCAAGCTGGGCAGGAAGCACTCCGCAGCCTCCGCTTTGTCCTCTTATGTGCAGTGGATGAGGTTCCAGTGACTGCTCCTCCATCACCCCTTCGTGTCCAAGGAGGACATCAAGGCCTCCTTAGGAAGATGCTGCTCGTCCGTGTCAGCAGGGGAGAATATCCGTGGCGCTTCCGGATCTGGAACGGCAAGAGGAAATTCCAGTCTCTCGTGTTTTATTGGTTCTGTTTTTAAAAACATCTTTTTGTGTGTGTACAGCCGTGGCCAAAAGTTTTGAGAATGACACAAATATTAATTTTTACAAAGTCTGCTGCCTCAGTTTTTATGATGGCAATTTGCATATACTCCAGAATGTTATGAAGAGTGATCAGATGAATTGCAATTAATTTCAAAGTCCCTCTTTGCCATGAAAATGAACTTAATCCCAAAAAAACATGTCCACTACATTTCAGCCCTTCCACAAAAGGACCAGCTGACATCATGTCAGTGATTCTCTCGTTAACACAGGTGAGAGGGTTAACGAGGACAAGGCTGGAGATCACTCTGTCATGTTGATTGAGTTAGAATAACAGACTGGAAGCTTTAAAAGGAGGGTGGTGCTTGAAATTATTGTTCTTCCTCTGTTAACTATGGTTACCTGCAAGGAAACACGTGCAGCCATCATTGCTTTGCACAAAAAGGGATTCACAGGCAAGGATATTGCTGCTAGTAAGATTGCACTTAAATCAACCATTTATCGGATCATCAAGACCTTCAAGGAGAGAGGTTTAACTGTTGGGAAGAAGGCTTCAGGGCGCCCAAGAAAGTCCAGCAAGCGCCAGGACCGTCTCCTAAAGTTGATTCAGCTGCGGGATCGGGGCACCACCGGTGCAGAGCTTGCTGAGGAATGGCAGCAGGCAGGTGTGAGTGCGTCTGCATGCACAGTAAGGCGAAGACTTTTGAAGGATGACCTGGTGTCAAGAAGGGCAGCAAAGAAGCCACTTATTTCCAGGAAAACATCAGGGACAGACTGCTATTCTGCAAAAAATACAGGGACTGGACTGCTGAGGACTGGGTTAATGTCATTTTCTCTGATGAATCCCCTTTCCGATTGTTTGGGGCATCTGGAAAAAAGCTTGTCCGGAGAAGAAAAGGTGAGCGCTACCATCAGTCCTGTGTCATGCCAACAGTAAAGCATTCTGAGACTACTCATGTGTGGGGTTGCTTCTCAGCCAAGGGAGTGGGCTCACTCACAAATTTGCCTAAGAGCACAGCCATGAATAAAGAATGGTACAAAAACATTCTCACAACTTCTCCCAACCATCCAAGAACAGTTTGGTGACTAACAATGCCTTTTCCAGCATGATGGGGCACCTTGCCCCAAGGCAAAAGTGATAACGAAGTGGCTCGGGGAACAAAACATTGACATTTTGGGTCCATGGCCAGGAAACTCCCCAGACTCAATAAAAGCCATTGACACTTATGAAATGCTTGTGATTATACTTCAGTAACAGTTAGTAACATCTGACAAAAAGATCTAAAAACACTGACGCAGTAGACTTTGTGAAAATTAATATTTTACAAAACTTTTGGCCACGGATGTATATACAGCTGAGGGGGGAAAAGGGAATGTGTTTTTTCTAAATAAAAGTGTAAATAGTTTATAAAAATGTAAAATGGTGGCGAGATATGGTGGAAGGTTTTTGGTGTGGGGCGGGAGAGATGGTGTTTTGACATTGACTTTGGGGTGTGTTTCTGGGGGCTGCACTTACTCGAAGGAAAAATGAGTTTGAAATGGATGGAATGATTTCTTCATTTGTGTGTTTGTTTGTTTTTGTTTTTTTTTTGGGGGGGGGGATTTTGAGTGCTGTTGAATTGGGTTTGAGTTGTGAAGAGGGGGGGGGGGTGGGGGGTTGAGTGCGGGTGAATTGAGTTTGAGCTGTGTAGGGGGGGGAGTTTTGGGTTTTCATTGTATGTATTGGGGTTGTGGGAATTTAATTTGCATAAAATGTCAATTTTACAAAAAACACAGAAGCCAAGGTAAAAACACACTGTAGTTTATTAAGGAGCCGTGAATCAAGAATTCGTGGCAAGCGTTCTTAAACAGCCTGCTTTGTTTCTGTTTTTTTTTTTTTTAATGTGTGTTTGGGTTTTTTTTTTTTTTGCGAGGGGAGGGAGGGTTCAGGATGGGTTCTTACACTCGACTATATGCTCATTATAGTTTTAAGATTAATTTTGTACTATTGTTTTTTTTTAGTAGTGACAGTAGGTGAGGGGTCGTAGTGTGGTCCTTGGGTGTGGCAGTAGGGGGTGGTGTCAGAACATTCCGGGAGCTCCTCTCAGGGTTTTAAAGTTTGTATTTTAGACCTTGGTATACCTCTACCTGTGCACTCTAGTCTGCATGCTACATGGTAATTTTATTAGGATGTGTCCATCTTTATTTCTATCAATTCTATTTTCTCCTTCATTGTGGCCATCTGGTTGTAAATAAACTTTCCACTACCTCATTGTGTGTGTGTGTGTGTGTGTGTGTGTGTGTGTGCAAATTAAGCCACATGAAAATGTCCCTGTATGATCAGGTTTAACAGTCACCTGAACTGCACAGTGCACCTCGCTTTTCATTATGGTGTCCATGTTCTGGGTGCAACAAATCAGTTTTTAAAGACTATGCCAAGGCTGCCAGCAAACAGTGCGGTGACACCACCTTTAAAAATGTGGGGTTAAGTGACAATCCAACATGGCCTTCTCAAAAGGTCCAGGAGTTATTTGAGATCCTGGTTCTGTTTCAACAGATTAGTGTTTGAAGAGCCCCTGCATCAAGTTTTGGTGTTAAAACTGTTTCAGGAACCCCAACTACACATACACCCCCTCAAGATTTCTCTGAACCACAAATGTGTTAACTGCAAATAAATTCCAATCCTAAAAGTTACTGACCAACTGCATATTACTACTTCAGCATGAGTGTAGAAGGAAGGTGTGCATCAAGACTCTTTCTCTCTCTGTCCTCTCTTCCCCTAGATGTCTGAACAGCTGAGTCACTGGCAGTCTTAAAATAACTAAAGACCTACCTCTTGAAGTGCTCAAATTAGCACTTTATTTAAATTATCACAAAAATATATTGACGTGCTTTTCTTTTTTACCTCTCCAACAGTTTTATTTTTATTTTTTTAAATTATATATAAAGTCTTATTCCTAGTGAACCAGTATCAGGATGTATTTATTGATCAAGACTTCAAAGCACTTAAGTTGCTCTGGACAAGGGTTTCTGCCAAATGCCTTCAAGTGTAAATGTTGTCCCATTTTGCTTTATTAGTTTCTTTTGTGTTGACATAAATAAGCTCGATTAATTTGAAGTTGACAGCTGAAGATTGGAAAAAGACCAGGTGAAGTGTAATCACATCCTTCCCCATTCTGTTTGATGTGAAGATTAACTGAAGCTCTTGATCTGTGCCTGCATGATTTTATGCACTATGCTGCTGCCACATGATTGGCTGACTGAATAACTGCAAGAATTAGCGAGTGTATATTAATTGGATGAGAAACAGCAGACGTCGTCATTAAGAATCTTTACTGAAATCTGGATGATGTGTTTAAAGGATGTTCATTAAGGTCTTGTTTGAGACTGAGTTCACTTGGGAATGCACACACATGCTGAGACCTTTAACAGTAAGTCATGTAGTAACCATACTTGGGATAACAGTGTGGGATTAGAGAGCCAAGTGTGCTGGAGAGGTGTATACCTCTGTACACTCCTGTAGCAGTGCCGTGTGAGGTCTCTGCTAGGCATCTCTCAGAGGAGCTTTACTGAGCTTCAACTTTGGGAGTTGCCTGCTGTGGCTCGAATCACTCGAAATCCACCATCAGCACCACCTTCTGAAGGAGCGAGTCTGCTAACTTCACCAAACTTCCGAGATCAGATGAGATCAGGCGTTGTCAGAGAGGTATGGCTGTAGGCGAGAGGGGCTGACAAGTGGTGACAATTCAAACAGTGTAAGTAAGCAGTGAATGGGTTGTTTGTTGGTTCTTTGTTTGTTTGGTTGGTTGTTTGTTTGTTTGTTTGGTTCTTTGTATGTTTGATTGGTTCTTTGTTTGTTTGGTTGATCAGGTCCCTCTCAAAACTGTATCAAATCTTTTTCCCAAAATAGGATGTTGTTCTGAGACAATTAAAACAGTAAAGCAATTGAAGGTCTAATTGAAAAGCTTACAGCACCTGGTATTCCCAGGCAGTCTTCCACCCAAGTACTAACCAGGCCCGAATCTGCTAAGCTTCCGAGATCAGACGAGATTCTTTAAAATATTTTTTTATTTTTATTTTTTTTATTTTATCACAAAATCTTCTTCTTTCCTTTTGGCTGTTCCCTTCAGGGGTCGCCACAGCGAATCATCTGCCTCCATCTAGCCCTATCCCCTGCATCCTCTTCTCTCAGACTGACTACCTTCATGTCCTCCTTCACTACATCCATAAACCTCCTCTTTGGTCCTCCTCTCGGCCTCCTGCCTGGCAGCTCTAACCTCAGCATCCTTTTACCGATATATTCACTCTCCCTCCTCTGAACATGTCCAAACCATCTCAACCTGGCCTCTCTAACTTTGTCTCCAAAACATCTCACATGTGCTGTCCCCCTGATGTACTCATTCCTGATCCTATCCATCCTCGTCACTCCCAAAGAGAGCCTCAACATCTTCAGCTCTGCTACCTCTAACTCTTCCTCCTGTCTTTTCCTCAATGCAACTGTCTCCAAACCATACAACATCGCTGGTCTCACTACTGTCCTGTACACCTTTCCTTTCATTCTTGCTGGTACTCTTTTATCACACAACAGACCTGACACTTTTCTCCACCCATTCCAACCTGCCTGCACACACTTCTTCACCTCTTTTCCACACTCCCCGTTGCTCTGGACTGTTGACCCTAAGTACTTAAAATCCTGCACCTTCTTTATCTCTTCTCCCTGTAACCTCACTGTTCCACTTGGATCCCTCTCATTCACACACATGTATTCTGTCTTGCTGCGACTAACCTTCAATCCTCTTCTCTCCAGGGCAAACCTCCACCTCTCTAGACTTTCCTCCACCTGCTCCCTGCTCTCACTACAGATCACAATGTCATCTGCAAACATCATAGTCCATGGAGATTCCTGTCTGACCTCATCTGTCAGCCTGTCCATCACCACCAGACACAAGAAGGGGCTCAGAGCTGATCCTTGATGCAGTCCCACCTTCACCGTGAACTCCTCTGTCACACCTACCGCACACCTTACCATTGTGCTACTGCTCTCATACATATCCTGCACCACTCTAACATACTTCTCTGCCACTCCAGACCTCCTCATACAATACCACAGCTCCTCTCTTGGCACCCTGTCATACGCTTTCTCTAAATCTACAAAGACACAATGCAGCTCTTTCTGACCCTCTCTGTACTTCTCCATCAACATTCTCAAAGCAAATATTGCATCTGTAGTGCTCTTTCTTGGCATGAAACCATACTGCTGCTCACAAATGCTCACTTCTCCCCTTAGCCTTGTTTCCACTACTCTTTCCCACAACTTCATTGTATGGCTCATCAGCTTAATACCTCTGTAGTTTCCACAACTCTGCACATCTCTCTTGTTCTTAAAAATCGGCACCAAAACACTTCTCCTCCATTCCTCAGGCATCCTCTCACTCTCTAAGACCTCGTTGAACAACCTAGTTAAAAACTCCACTGCCATCTCTCCTAGACACTTCCATACCTCCACTGGTATGTCATCAGGACCAACCGCCTTTCTTCTCTGCATCCTCTTCAAAGCTCTCCTAACTTCACCCTTGCTAATCCTTTCTACTTCCTGCTCAACAATATTTGCCTCTACTACTCTTCTCTCTCTGTCATTTTCCTCATTCATCAGTTCCTCAAAGTACTCCTTCCATCTTTCCCTCACCCTCCTGTCACCTGTCAACACATTTCCATCTCTATCTTTAATCACTCTAACCTGCTGCACTTCCTTACCATCTCTATCCCTCTGCCTCACCAACCGATACAAATCCCGCTCACCTTCCTTACTATCTAACCTTGCATACATGTCCTCATAAGCTTCCTGTTTGGCCTTTGCCACCTCTATCTTAACCTCACGCTGCATCTCCCTATATTCCTGTCTACTTTCCTCTGTCCTCTCACTGTCCCACTTCTTCCTAGCTAACCTCTTCTTCTGGATACTCTCCTGAACTTCCTCATTCCACCACCAAGTCTCCTTGTCTTCTTTCCTCCTTCCAGATGGTACACCTAGCACCTTCCTACCTGTCTCCCTGATCACTTTGGCTGTAGTAGTCCAGTCATCTGGAAGCACCTCCTGACCACCTAAAGCCTGTCTCAACTCCTCCCTGAAAACCGCACAGCACTCTTCCTTTTCCAACTTCCACCACTTTGTCTTCTGCTCTGCCTTTGCTCTCTTCATCTTCCTCACCACCAGAGTCATCTTACACACCACCATCCTATGCTGTCTAGCTACATTCTCTCCTACCACTACTTTGCAATCGCTAATCTCCACCAGATTACAGTGTCTACATAAGATATAGTCCACCTGTGTGCTCCTGCCACCACTCTTATGTCACCCTGTGTTCCTGCCCCTTCTGAAAGTATGTGTTCACCACAGCCATCTCCATACTTTTAGCAAAGTCTACCAACCTCTGTCCTTCTGGGTTCCTTACCTGAAGACCAAACCTGCCCATCACTTCCTCATCCCCACTATTCCCTTCACCAACATGTCCATTAAAGTCTGCCCCTATCACCACTCTCTCACATCTGGGAACACTCTGTATCACTTCCTCAAGCTCACTCCAGAATCTGTCTTTCTCCTCTTGCTCACAACCTACTTGTGGAGCGTAAGCACTAACAACATTCAACATCACACCTTCAATTTCCAGCTTCAGACTCATCAACCTATCTGACACTCTCTTTACCTCCAGAACATTCTTCACAAACTCCTCCTTCAGGATCACTCCTACTCCATTTCTCTTCCTGTCCACCCCATGATAAAACGGTTTAAACCCTGCTCCAATGCTTCTAGCCTTGCTCCCTTTCCACCTGGTCTCCTGGACACACAGAATGTTGACTTTCCTCCTCTGCATCATATCTACCAGCTCTCTGCCTTTACCCGTCATCGTACCAACATTCAAAGTCCCTACTTTCAGTCCTAAACTCCTGCCTTTCCTCTTCTCTCTCTGCCTACGGACACACCTTCCTCCTCTCCTTCTTCGACCAACAGTAGCCCAATTTCCACCAGTGCCCTGTAGGTCAACGGCACCGATGGCGGTCGTTGTTAACCCGGGCCCTGACCGATCCGGTATGGAAGTCATGTTCGTGATTCGCATATTGAATTTGGCAAAAGTTTTACGTCGGATGCCCTTCCTGACACAACCCTCTCTATTTATCCGGGCTTGGGACCAGCACAAAAAGTACACTGGCTTGTGACCTCCTGTGGCTAGATTTATTTATTTATTTTTTTTTATCACAAAATAAATACATTAAAAATACATAATCACAGATATTTAAACATTTCCCGGTATGCGCACTTCAAATCCAATCCAAGTTTTCACAACATACAAATTATCTTCTGTGATACATTTATCAAACATTTCCATATTTTCAAGCATTTTACAATAATCATAAAAAACTTGTATTTCCTCCATCAAGATCTGCTTATATAACACTGCAATCGATATTTCTTTTTATTCTTTTGTTTCATAATATTTCTCCTTCTCCATATCGTGTATCTTGCAAGTGTTAACATAAAATTAAGAGCATGCTTGTTTTTGGCCTTCCTGTTAAACCCAAATAAAAGCAGTACATCCCATTCTTCCAAAGTAATCTTGTTATCATACAACAAATCACATACCATCTTTTTTAACATTATTAAGAAATCACTTAACTTTCTGCATTTTAAAAATAAATGCAAAACCCCTTCCTTCTTCTCTAAGCATACTTTACACATTTCATCTTGCGCTAACCGGCTTTTACATAAAATCATTTCCGTCATCATACAATTGTGTCTTAATAAAAAATCAAAGTTTTCCAAGACCGGGCTTTTAAAATTCACTCTTATGTTTTTCCATATTTTCGAAGCATCAAAATGGTCAAATAACTTCTCCCAATACTTTATCGCTTTAGGTTTTACAAAAACAGCCTTACGTAAACAGGTATAAAACATCTTGATAACACAATCATTTAAAACAGTCTTGTCGTCCCCCATTTTCACAAAAACCTTTGGTTTTTCATTCTCAGATTCTTTTCCGTTCTCCTCAATTGCTTTTATCCAGTGTTCTGGCAGTGCTGATTTTAATGTTGTATATTGTTCTTCAATTTTCCTTCTGTCTTCTATATCTTCCCTTTCCTCCAATGAGTCGATTATTGCTTGCGTACGTAGAAAACCAGGTTTCACTTCATATAATATGTCCTTAACCTGTCTAAAACCTACTGCGAACCAGCTCTCGTAAAACATTCGTTTTTTGCTTTTATTGTTTTGATTTAAAAACAGGGGTTGCCGTAGGTACTGTTTTCTCCCCTCAATCTCTACGTACACATAGTCATAAAACGTTTTCCAAGTTCTCAACAGTTCTTTATAAAACTCTGGTATATTTCCTATCATATTATCCTTGAAAGCCATCCATAAAAAGTCATCTCCTCTTTGTCCACACTTATTAATAAAGTAGCTCATGACGCTTTTCCACGGGATGTCGTCTTCGTTTAAAAACTTTTTTACCATTTTAATCCTCATACTTTTCATTCTCAGCCATGGATCTATAAGTCCTAATCCTCCATCTTCTGCCTTTCCGATGATTGTGTTATATGCAATTTTAGATGGCTTACCATCCCAAAGAAACTTTAAAATAAGAGTTTTTATTCTCTTATATACCCCCATTGGTAAACTAACAACACTCAAAACGTACCACATTTTGGATAGAAAGAGAGAATTTAAGACAAGCACCTTCCCTTTCAGGAACAGTGCTCTCTGTTTCCAAAAATTTAATCTTTTTTCCATTTTGTTCACGACTTCATCCCAATTTATTTGTCTAGTTATAATCTCATCATATCCAAGCGTTATGCCTAAAATTTTTATGTTACTTTTTTGTTCTTTGAAGCGCCAATTGTTTTGTGGAACTTTCACTTTTCCCATCCTAATGTATTCCGTTTTTTCCTCATTTACTTTTGCACCCGAACCTCGACAGTATTTATCAAAAATTCCCATAGCTTTTTCAACACTATTGAAATCTTTTAAAAACAAAGTGGTATCGTCCGCATACTGGAAGATTTTTTGTTCTATTTCATTGCCTTCTATTAAAACACCTTTTATTTCTTTTTCTCCATTTATCGCTAAACCTAACGGTTCAGCAACTAATGTGTATAGTAAAGCCGATAAGGGACATCCTTGCCTTATGGATCTAGAGATTCCTACGTAATCTGTTAAAAAACCATTTATTTTAAAACAACTAAAAATATCAGTGTAAAAACATTTCATCCACTTTATGAAGTTATTTCCAAAACCAAATCGTTTGAGCAAATCAAATAAATATTTGTGTTCCACTCGATCAAACGCTTTTTCTAGATCTATGCTGAATAAGAAACCATCACCTCTTTTCTCTTTTATGTACCAAATTAAGTCTCTAATACTCGTTACCGTATCCGCTATGTCTCTTCCTAATACACTGTACGCTTGATTGGTCATGACAATGTGTGGGATTACTCTTTTGAGTCTATTAGCAAAAATCTTTGCTAATATTTTATAATCTGTATTAAGCATACTTAACGGTCTGTAGTTTCGCAAATCATCCTTATTCCCTTTCTTTTTATAAATTATTTTAATCATACCTCTCTTCATACTCTCACTCAATTGTCCGTTCTGAAAGATGACTAAAAACAGATCTTTTAGAATAGATATTAAGACATCTTTAAAAACCTTATAAAATTCGGATGATAAACCATCTAAACCAGGGCTTTTCCCATTACTTAATTGTGTTATGGCTTCATTTATCTCCTCTTCTATCATCATCACACAATTTTTTTTCATCTTCTTTTACTTTTACTTTGATTTGATTTAACAAGAATTCTTCATCTTCCTCATTAACTCCTTCTGTCCTAAATAAAACACCATAGAATTCCTGGACCGCTTTTAAGATCCCTTCTTTATCTTTTATATTTTTACCTTCCAGTGAAACATTCTTTATTAAGTCAGCTTTTTGTCTAGTCTTTTCTACATCGTAAAATAACTTTGTACTTCTTTCTCCTTCCACCATATTTCTTATCTTGCTTCTTATTCTAGCACCCGTGCATTTGTCCTCTTCTATTTTTTTAAGTTTCTCTTCTAACACTACTATTTTCCTAATGTCCGTGTTTCCTTCAGTTACCTTTCTCATTTCATTTTCCCATTCTTTGTTTAATTGTCTTTCTTTATCTCTTTTAACTTTCTGTATTTTCTTAGAACATTCTATAGATAATTTTTTGATGTCTGATTTTATATTATCCCACCACACACATATTGCTTCATCATATAGATCATCATCTACACTGTTAATAATTAAGTTTTCCATTTCCATTTTATAAGAATCATTCTTTAAAAGTTCTGTGTTAACCACCCATACACCTGGTCCTCTTTCCACTCCACTGAAATCCATCGTTACGTACAGAAAATCGTGGTCACTCCCACTGTATATTTTATAAAAAACTTTTGAAATGAAGTGCTCAAATCTTCTGTCACATAAAAGAAAATCTATTCTACTTTGTTTTAAAACGTTATTCACCCACTGTCTTCTTGAATATTCTCTTTTGACTCTGTTTCTATCTCTCCATACATCCACTAATTTGTGTTTATCCATCATACATTTCAATTCTTTTCTTCCAACGTCAGCTCTGTACGCCATATGATCTTCGACATCTATTCTTTCTAGAACGGTATTAAAATCCCCTATAACTATAACATTCTTCCATGCATTGGTTAAAATGCTCAGTTCTTTAAAAAATGTAACTCTTTCCGTATCTTCATTTGGAGCATGTATGTTACATATTGTTATTTCTTCCCCCCTATCCATGATTTTGACAGTTAAAATCCTTCCATTGTTATCTTTAAATAAAACATTCGTTGATTCTACTACTCCCCTTCTGATGAGTATCGCCAGGCCTTTTTTCTTATTTACATCATTACTATAACATATTTCTCCATCCCAACATTTTTTTAAATCAAGTATTGTTTCATGCCATCCAGTCTCTTGAATGCATATAATATCACTTTGCTTTGTTAAAGTGATCACATTTTCAAACTTCCATCTGGATGACAACCCTCTAACATTAACCGAGACCAAACATAAATTACTCATAATTAAATAAAAGAAAAAACACAAACCAAAACAACCCATCATCCATATGTGGTCTCTCTTAAGATCTAAGAATTTAAATCTACTTTATCAGCATTTATCCTTGTTCTCTCTTCTCTTCTTAGCTTCTGTTTCTTTAATACTTGTTCAATATTTATTTGCGCTACTCTTGTCTTTTTACGTCTTCTGTTCATAATGTCCAGTGTTGTACTTTCAACCTCAAGGTTAATTTCATCAGTTTCCTCATCGCTTACCTCCTCTTTATTCCGCCCAGCTGCGATTTCACTCGTTGTTGCGCATTCCTTCTTTTTCATTTGTCCATCATTAGTAATAGTTTGCTGTGTCTCACTCTCTGTTGTATGCACTTCAATTTCTTTATCTCCATTGTCCTCTCTCATCATGCAGTCCTGCTTTTCTTGCTTAAGTATATCCTCAGAGATTCCATTCACCTCCTGTATTTCGTCGTTCTTTCTGTCGCTGCTTGTCGCCCCCATGTGCTCCTGCACCTCAATCTCCATTTCTGTATTGTCCTCCTCTTCAGATTCACACGTGCACCTCATCCATGTCTTTTCACAGCTTTGGTACCATGGGGCTTGGCAGTCCCGTGCAAAATGCCCCTGTTCCAGACATTCTCTGCAGGTATATTGAGGGCAATCTTTTTTTTCATGATCTGTGCTAGCACAGATAGTGCAAGTCTTTACACACACAAGTCTTTAGCTGACCATCATGAATCACTCTGAAGTATTTCAGTCCTTCCTCTGTGTCAAATCTCACGTTGTATGGCAGAGTCACAATGTCCTGTGGGAATTTCACTCTTAAAAACCTCGTTCCATCCGCAACAGTCGTGCCCGGATAATATCTCCTTCTTAACGGGAGAATAGGATTTACTTCCCAATCCACCAGTTTTTGAATTATTTCATCATCTTTTATATAGTTGGGCAAATGCAGAAGACAATTCTTTCAGTTTTACGATCTCACAAAATTGTCCATCAACCAGTAATCCATCTATTAATTTGTCACAATCGGTCTCATTTTCCATTGTTAGTTCATAATCCAAATTACTTTTTTTCCTCAGTCCATACAGCTTTCCAATTCCAGTTTTCTCTTCCACAGCCTTTATTATCATCATCACAGTTATTTTCTCTGGATCATTAACAGTCATTGTTAGCGTTGCTTCTATTTTCTAGTCTCTCTGATATTTCGATTGTCTATTTATCTTTTTCATTGTCTCATTTCTTTGACCTGCTTCTCGCCTTCTATAAGCATAATCTCTTGTTTGTTTACCTTGAAGCGCTTCTATTCCTCTACTGCTTACATCCATTCCATTGTTTTTTTCTCCTTGTGGCAACCATTGCCCATGTTTCATTGACATCTTTGTCTTTTCCATTGTCCTTTTCGTTGTTCCTTTCAATGTAATCGTTATCCTCAGTCTCTTGGCCTAATATCCGTTCCTGTTCCGTAACCGTAATATCGGTCATATTGATAAAAACTGCCTGAGGTTTAAACACTACTAAAATTAAATTAAACTTATCAACTTTAAGTACTTATCAAAAAAAATACAATGTAGAAAAACAAAAATAAGGGACAGCCTTTCCCTCCCAATTGCCAACTCGCACTTCCTGGTTCGTACCAACTCTGGGCGTGCTCAGGGTGGTATGGCTGTAGGCGAGAAGGGCTGACAAATGGTGCCAATTCAAACAGTGTAAGTAAGCTATGAATGGGTTGTTGATTGTTTGGTTCTTTGTTTGTTTGTTTGATTCTTTATTTGTCTGGTTGGTTGGTTGGTTGGTTCTTTGTTTGCTTGGTTCTTTGTTTGTTTGCTTGGTTCTTTGTATGTTTGGTTGATTGGGTCACTCTCAAAACTGTATCCAATCTTTATCTCAAATTAAGATGTTGTTCTGAGACAATTAAAACAATAAAGCAATTGAATGCCTAATTGAAAAGCTTACAGCACCTGGTATTCCCAGGCAGTCTCCCACCCAAATACTAACCAGGCCCGAATCTGTTAAGCTTCCGAGATCAGACGAAATCAGGAGTTGTCAGAGAGGTATGGTTGTAGGCGAGAAAAGTTTACAAATGGTGCCAATTCAAACAGTGTAAGTAAGCTATGAATGGGTTGTTGATTGGTTCTTTGTTTGTTTATTTGGTTCTTTGTTTGTTTGGTTGGTTCTTTATTTGTCTGGTTGGTTGTTTGTTTGCTTGGTTCTTTGTTTGTTTGGTTGATCTGGTCCCTCTCAAAATGTATCCAATCTTTATCCCAAAATAGGATGTTGTTCTGAGACAATTAAAACACTAAAGCAATTAAAGGCCTAATTGAAAAGCTTACAGCACCTGGTATTTGGTGGTATTTACCTGGAGACCAGGCAGTCTCCCACCCAAGTACTAACCAGGCCTGAATCTGTTAAGCTTCCGAGATCAGATGAGATCGGGCGTTGTCAGAGAGGTATGGCCGGAGGCAAGAAAAGTTGCCAAATGGTGGCAATTCAAACAGTGTAAGTAAGCTATGACTGGGTTGACGATTGGTTCTTTGTTTGTTTGTTTGTTTGATTGTTTGTTTGGTTGGTTGGTTGGTTCTTTGTTTGGTTGGTTCTTTGTTTATTTGGTTGGTTCTTTATTTGTCTGGTTGGTTCTTTGTTTGTTTGGTTGATGTGGTCCCTCTCAAAATATATCCAATCTTTATCCCAAAATAGGATTTTGTTCTGAGACAATTAAAACACTAAAGCAATTAAAGGCCTAATTGAAAAGCTTACAGCACCTGGTATTCCCAGGCAGTCAAAACTGTATCCAATATTTATCCAACAATAGGATATCGTTCTCACACAGTTAAAAAACTAAATCAATTGAAGGCCTAATTGAAAAGCTTACAGCACCTGGTATTTCGATGTAGTCTCCCACCCATGTTCTAACCAGGCCGTTTGATTGGTTCGTTGTTTGTTTGGTTGGTTCTTTATTTGTCTGGTTGGTTCTTTGTTTGTTTGGTTGATCGGTTCACTCTCAAAACTGTATCCAATCTTTATCCCAGTATAGGATTTTGTTCTTAGACAATTAAAACACTAAAGCAATTGAAGGCCTAATTGAAAAGCTTACAGCACCTGGTATTTCCAGGTAGTCTCCCACCCAAGTACTAAGCAGACCCGAATCTGCTAAGCTTCTGAGATCAGACGAAATATATATATATATATTTTTTTAAATTTATTTCAAAATAAATACATTAAAAATTCATTAAAAATACATAATCACAGATATTTAAACATTTCCCGGTATCCACACTTCGAATCCAGTCCCAGTTCTCACAACATACGGATTATCTTCTGTGATACATTCATCAAACATTTCCAAATTTTCAAGCATTTTACAATAATCATAAAAAACTTGTATTTCCTCCATCAA
Organism: Cranoglanis bouderius; assembly: GCA_023630585.1. Lineage (NCBI taxonomy): Eukaryota > Metazoa > Chordata > Actinopteri > Siluriformes > Cranoglanididae > Cranoglanis > Cranoglanis bouderius. The sequence continues at coordinate 898,742 of CM042546.1, read as the reverse complement.
GATCTGCTTATATAACACTGCTATCGATATTTATTTTTTCTTTTGTTTCATAATATTCCTCCTTCTCCATATCGCGTATCTTGCAAGTGTTAACATAAAATTAAGAGCATGCTTGTTTTTGGCCTTCCCATTAAACCCAAATAAAAGCAGTACATCCCATTCTTCCAAATTAATCTTGTTATCATACAACAAATCACATACCATCTTTTTTAACATTATTAAGAAATCACTTAACTTTCTGCATTTTAAAAATAAATGCAAAACCCCTTCCTTCTTCTCTAAGCATACTTTACACATTTCATCTTGCGCTAACCGGCTTTTACATAAAATCATTTCTGTCATCATACAATTGTGTCTTAATAAAAAATCAAAATTTTCCAAGACCGGGCTTTTAAAATTCACTCTTACCTTTTTCCATATTTTCGAAGCATCAAAATGGTCAAATAACTTCTCCCAATACTTTATCGCTTTAGGTTTTAGAAAAACAGCCTTACGTAAACAGGTATAAAACATCTTGACAACACAATCATTTAAAACAATCTTATCATCCCGCATTTTCACAAAAGCCTTTGGTTTTTCATTCTCAGATTCTTTTCCGTTCTCCTCAATTGCAGAATGCTGGACTGACCACAGACTCATCATCTCCAAAGTCAACATGCGCATCCAGCCTATGTGGCGCCCTCAAGGCAAAAAGGCTAACAAGCGACTGAACGTGACCAAGCTGGAACAGCACTCTGTGCGTCAAAATCTCTGTGAGGACCTGGACAGCAAGCTGAGCCAACTCAACCTAGGCTCAAACAGCGCAGAAGAGGACTGGACAGCCTTCCGGGACACGGTGTATAGCACTTCTCTCACTCATCTGGGCCTGAATACTCGCAAACACCAGGACTGGTTCGATGAAAATGATGAAGCGATCCAGAAGCTGCTTGACGAGAAGCGCCAAGTCCACAGAGACTTTCAGCAAGACACTTCGTCTGCCTCCAAAAAAGCTGCTCTCTAATGGCAAGGCTCCCGGCTCCGACTCCATCCCAGCTGAAATTTACCAGGCAGGAGGACCAGTCCTGGTACACAAGCTAACTGAGCTCTTCCAAACTATGTGGCAACAGGAAGTCATCCCCCAGGAACTCAAGGATGCCTCCATTGTCCATCTCTACAAGAGGAAAGGAAATAGGCAGTCTTGCGATAACCACCGTGGAATCTCACTCCTTGCCATTGCCGGCAAGATCCTCACTAGAGTCCTCCTAAACCGACTCATACAGCACATGGAAGACGGACACCTGCCAGAGAGTCAATGTGGCTTCAGAAAAGGGCGTGGGACAGTTGACATGATCTTCGCCGCCCGTCAACTCCAGGAGAAGTGTCAGGAACAGAACAGAGATCTCTACACGACGTTCGTTGACCTGACCAAAGCCTTCGACACTGTCAGCCGTGAAGGACTCTGGAAGATCATGAGAAAATTTGGCTGTCCAGACAAGTTCATCAACATGGTACGTCAGTTCCACGATGGCATGCTTGCTCGAGTACTGGATGACGGTGATTCCTCTGATGCATTCCCAGTCACCAACGGAGTCAAGCAGGGCTGTGTTCTCGCGCCTACGCTCTTCAGCATGATGTTTTCGGTGATGCTGTCAGATGCTTTCTGCAATGACGAAGAAACCAACATTAAGATCAGGTTCAGGACCGATGGCAAACTGTTCAATCTACGGAGGCTACAAGCAAAGACCAAGGTGGAAGAGGACTCTGTGTGCGACTTCCTGTTCGCAGATGACTGTGCTCTCAATGCCGCCACAGTGGACAAGATGCAGCAGAGCATGAACTGCTTTTCCGCTGCCTGCAAAAGCTTTGGTCTCACCATTAGCACCAAGAAGACCGAAGTCTTACACCAACCCGCCCCGCAGAAACCATATGTAGAACCGGTCATCACTGTGGAAGGAGAACCCCTGAAAACTGTCGACAAGTTCACCTACCTTGGCAGCACGCTTTCCAGATCAGTGAACATTGATGATGAAGTTGAATTGCGGATAGCCAAGGCGAGCTCAGCATTTGGACGGCTACGTGTGTCAGTGTGGGAGAGGAGAGGCATCAAGTTGGCCACCAAGGTGAAAGTGTACAGAGCAGTTGTACTCCCCACCTTACTGTATGCTTGTGAGACATGGACAGTCTATGCACGTCATGCCAAGAAACTACACCACTTCCACATGAACTGTCTGAGAAAGCTTCTAAAAATCTCCTGGCAAGAAAAAGTTCCAGACACGGAGGTACTCTCTAGAGCCGATCTTCCCAGTGTTCATACCTTGTTGAGGAAGGCTCAAGTCAGATGGGCAGGACACCTGGTTCGGATGCCTGACACACGCCTCCCCAAGAGGCTCTTCTATGGTGAACTAGCAGAAGGCAAGCGCTCACACGGAGGTCAGAGAAAACGCTTCAAGGACACACTCAAAGCTGCTCTCAAGAGCTTTGAGATTAACCCCAACATCTGGGAGACAGTAGCGCTAGACCAACCCACCTGGCGCTGCCGCACAAGCCAAGGTGCCACCGCATACGAGCAAAGCAGGACTGTTGAGGCTCAAAGGAAACGCGAGCTGCGAAAGTCCAGAGCTAACATCTTGCCCTCAGCTACAGCAGACCACATATGCCCGACATGCGGCAGAGCCTTCCGTGGTCAAATCGGACTTATCAGCCACAGCAAGACACACACTACCCTATCTTCTTCACTACCTATGTGATGTTCTTGGTCATCGTCGACAACGACGGACGAACATCATCATAAAACATCTTGACAACACAATCATTTAAAACAATCTTATCATCCCGCATTTTCACAAAAGCCTTTGGTTTTTCATTCTCAGATTCTTTTCCGTTCTCCTCAATTGCTTTTATCCAGTGTTCTGGCAGTGCTGATTTTAATGTTGTATATTGTTCTTCAATTTTCCTTCTGTCTTCTATATCTTCCCTTTCCTCCAGTGAGTCGATTATTGCTTGCGTAGGTAAAAAAACAGGTTTCACTTCATATAATATGTCTTTAACCTGTCTAAAACCTACTGCGAACCAGCTCTCGTAAAACATTCGTTTTTTGCTTTTATTGTTTTGATTTAAAAACAGGGGTTGCCGTAGGTATTGTTTTCTCCCCTCGATCTCTACGTACACATAGTCATAAAACATTTTCCAAGTTCTCAACAGTTCTTTATAAAACTCTGGTATATTTCCTATCATATTATCCTTGAAAGCCATCCATAAAAAATCATCTCCTATTTGTCCACACTTATTAATAAAGTAGCTCATGACGCTTTTGCACGGGATGTCGTCTTCATTTAAAAACTTTTTTACCATTTTAATCCTCATACTTTTCATTCTCAGCCATGGATATCTAAGTCCTAATCCTCCATCTCCTACCTTTCCGATGATTGTGTTATATGCAATTTTACATGGCTTACCATCCCAAAGAAACTTTAAAATCAGAGTTTTTATTCTCTTATATACCCCCAGTGGTAAACTAACAACACTCAAAACGTACCACATTTTGGATAGAAAGAGAGAATTTAAGACAAGCACCTTCCCTTTCAGGAACAGTGCTCTCTGTTTCCAAAAATTTAATCTTTTTTCCATTTTGTTCATGACTTCGTCCCAATTTATTTGTCTAGTTATAATCTCATCATATCCAAGCGTTATGCCTAAAATTTTTGTTACTTTTTTGTTCTTTGAAGCGCCAATTGTTTTGTGGAACTTTCACTTTTCCCATCCTAATATATTCCGTTTTTCCCTCATTTACTTTTGCACCCGAACCTCGACAGTATTTATCAAAAATTCCCACAGCTTTTTCAACACTATTGAAATCTTTTAAAAACAAAGTGGTATCGTCCGCATACTGGAAGATTTTTTTGTTCTATTTCATTACCTTCTATTAAAACACCTTTTATTTCTTTTTCTCCATTTATCGCTAAACCTAACGGTTCAGCAACTAATGTGTATAGTAAAGCCGATAAGGGACATCCTTGCCTTATGGATCTAGAGATTCCTATGTAATCTGTTAAAAAACCATTTATTTTAAAACAACTAAAAATATCAGTGTAAAAACATTTCATCCACTTTATGAAGTTATTTCCAAAACCAAATCGTTTGAGCAAATCAAATAAATTTGTGTTCCATTCGATCAAACGCCTTTTCTAGATCTATGCTGAATAAGAAACCATCACCTCTTTTCTCTTTTATGTACCAAATTAAGTCTCTAATACTCGTTACCGTATCCGCTATGTCTCTTCCTAATACACTGTACGCTTGATTGGTCATGACAATGTGCGGGATTACTCTTTTGAGTCTATTAGCAAAAATCCTTGCTAATATGTTATAATCTGTATTAAGCATACTTAACGGTCTGTAGTTTCGCAAATCATCCTTATTCCCTTTCTTTTTATAAATTATTTTAATCATACCTTTCTTCATGCTCTCACTCAATTGTCCGTTCTGAAAGATGACTAAGAACAGATCTTTTAGAATTGGTATTAAGACATCTTTAAAAACCTTATAAAATTCGGATGATAAACCATCTAAACCAGGGCTTTTCCCATTACTTAATTGTGTTATGGCTTCATTTATCTCCTCTTCTGTTATATCACCATCACACAATTTTTTTTCATCTTCTTTTACTTTTACTTTGATTTGATTTAACAAAAATTCTTCATCTTCCTCATTAACTCCTTCCGTCCTAAATAAAACACCATAGAAATCTTGGACCGCTTTTAAGATCCCTTCTTTATCTTTTATATTTTTACCTTCCAGTGAAACATTCTTTATTAAGTCAGCTTTTTGTCTAGTCTTTTCTACATCGTAAAAGAACTTTGTACTTCTTTCTCCTTCCACCATATTTCTTATCTTGCTTCTTATTCTAGCACCCGTGCATTTGTCCTCTTCTATTTTTTTAAGTTTCTCTTCTAACACTACTATTTTCCTAATGTCCGTGTTTCCTTCAGTTACCTTTCTCATTTCATTTTCCCATTCTTTGTTTAATTGTCTTTCTTTATCTCTTGTAACTTTCTGTATTTTCTTAGAACATTCTATAGATAATTTTTTGATGTCTGATTTTATATTATCCCACCATACACATATTGCTTCATCATATAGATCATCATCTACACTGTTAATAATTAAGTTTTCCATTTCCATTTTATAAGAATCATTCTTTAAAAGTTCTGTGTTAACCACCCATACACCTGGTCCTCTTTCCACTCCACTGAAATCCATCGTTACGTATAGAAAATCATGGTCACTCCCACTGTATATTTTATAAAAAACTTTTGAAATGAAGTGCTCAAATCTTCTGTCACATAAAAGAAAATCTATTCTACTTTGTTTTAAAACGTTATTCACCCACTGTCTTCTTGAATATTCTCTTTTGACTCTTTCTATCTCTCCATACATCCACTAATTTGTGTTTATCCATCATACATTTCAATTCTTTTCTTCCAATATCAGCTCTGTACACCGTATGATCTTCAACGTCTATTCTTTCTAGAACGGTATTAAAATCCCCTATAACTATAACATTCTTCCATGCATTGATTAAAGCGCTCAGTTCTTTAAAAAATGTAACTCTTTCCGTATCTTCATTTGGAGCATGTATGTTACATATTGTTATTTCTTCCCCCCTATCCATGATTTTGACAGTTAAAATTCTTCCATTGTTATCTTTAAATAAAACATTCGTTGATTCTACTACTCCCCTTCTGATGAGTATCGCCAGGCCTTTTTTCTTATTTACATCATTACTATACCATATTTCTCCATCCCAACATTTTTTTAAATCATCAAGTATTGTTTCATGCCATCCAGTCTCTTGAATGCATATAATATCACTTTGCTTTGTTAAAGTGATCACATTTTCAAACTTCCATCTGGATGACAACCCTCTAACATTAACCGAGACCAAACATAAATTACTCATGATTAAATAAAAGAAAAAACACAAACCAATACAACCCATCATCCATATGTGGTCTCTCTTAAGATCTAAGAATTTAAATCTACTTTATCAGCATTTATCCTTGTTCTGTCTTCTCTTCTTAGCTTCTGTTTCTTTAATACTTATTCAATATTTATTTGCGCTACTCTTGTCTTTTTACATCTTCTGTTCATAATGTCCAATGCTGTACTTTCAACCTCAAGGTTAATTTCATCAGTTTCCTCATCGCTTACCTCCTCTTTATTCCGCCCAGCTGCGATTTCACTCGTTGTTGCGCATTCCTTCTTTTTCATGTGTCCATCATTAGTAATGGTTTGTTGTGTTTCACTCTCTGTTGTATGCACTTCAATTTCTTTATCTCCATTGTCCTCTCTCATCATGCAGTCCTCCTTTTCTTGCTTAAGTATATCCTCAGAGATTCCATTCACCTCCTGTATTTCGTCGTTCTTTTTGTTGTTGCTTGTCGCCCCCATGTGCTCCTGCACCTCAATCTCCATTTCTGTATTGTCCTCCTCTTCAGATTCACACGTGCACCTCATCCATGTCTTTTCACAGCTTTGGCACCGCGGGGCTTGGCAGTCCCGCGCAAAATGCCCCTGTTCCAGACATTCCCTGCAGGTATATTGAGGGCAATCTTTTTTTTTTTCATGATCTGTGCTAGCACATATTCTGCAAGTCTTTAGCTGACCATCATGAATCACTCTGAAGTATTTCGGTCCTTCCTCTGTGTCAAATCTCACGTTGTATGGCAAAGTCACAATGTCCTGTGGGAATTTTACTCTTAAAAACCTCGTTCCATCCGCAACAGTCGTGCCCGGATAATATCTCCTTCTTAGCGGGAGAATAGGATTTACTTGCCAATCCACCAGTTTTTGAATTATTTCATCATCTTTTATATAGTTGGGCAAATGCAGAAAAGAGACCATTCCTTCAGTTTTACATAGTTTTTTGATCTCACAAAATTGTCCATCAACCAGTAATCCATCTATTAATTTGTCACAATCCGTCTCATTTTCCATTGTTAGTTCATAATCCAAATTACTTTTTTTCCCCTCAGTCCATACAGCTTTCCAATTCCAGTTTTCTCTTCCACAGCCTTTATTATCATCATCAGTTATTTTCTCTGGATCATTAACAGTCATCGTTAGCGTTGCTTCTATTTTGTAGACTCCCTGATATTTCGATTGTCTATTTATCTTTTTCATTGTCTCATTTCGTTGGCCTGCTTCTCGCCTTCGAGCAGCATAATCTCTTGTTTGTTTACCTTGTAGCGCTTCTATTCCTCTACTGCTTACATCCATTCCATTCTTTTTTCTCCTTGTGGCAACCATTGCCCATGTTTCGTTGTCATCTTTGTCTTTTCCATTGTCCTTTTCGTTGTTCATTTCAGTGTAATCGTTATCCTCAGTCTCTTGACCAAATATCCGTTCCTGTTCCGTAAACGTAATATCCGTCATTTTGAAATGATAAAACCTCAGACAGTAAAAACTGTCTGAGGTTTAAACATTACTAAAATTAAATTAAACTTATCAACTTAAAGTATTTATCAAAAAAATACAATGTAGAAAAACAAAAATGAAGGAGAGCCTTTCCCTCCCAATTGCCAACTCTCACTTCCTGGTTCGTACCAACTCTGGGCGTGCTCAGGGAGGTGTGGCCGTAGGCGAGAAAGGTTGACAAATGGTGGCAATTCAAACAGTGTAAATAAGCTATGAATGGGTTGTTTATTGGTTATTTGTTTGTCTGGTTGGTTCTTTGTTTGATTGTTTGGTTGGTAGGTTGGTTCTTTGTTTGCTTGGTTCTTTGTTTGTTTGGTTGATGTGGTCCCTCTCAAAATGTATCCAATCTTTATCCCAAAATAGGATGTTGTTCTTAGACAATTAAAACACTAAAGCAATTAAAGGCCTAATTGAAAAGCTTACAGCACCTGGTATTCCCAGGCAGTCAAAACTGTATCCAATCTTTATCCAACAATAGGATATCGTTCTCACACAATCAAAAAACTAAAGCAATTGAAAAGCTTACAGCACCTGGTATTTCCAGGCAGTCTCCCACCCAAGTACTAACCAGGCCCAAATCGGTTAAGCTTGCGAGATCAGACAAGATTGGGCGTTGTCAGAGAGGTATGGCTGTAGGCGAGAAAAGTGGACAAATGGTGGCAATTCAAACAGTGTAAGTAAGCTATGAATGGGCTGATGATTGGTTCTTTGTTTGTTTGGTTCTTTGTTTGCTTGGTTGGTTCTTTATTTGTCTGGTTGGTTCTTTGTTTGTTTGTTTGAATGTTTGGTTGGTTGGTTGGTTTTTTGTTTGGTTCTTTGTTTGTTTGTTTGGTTCTGTTTGTTTGGTTCTTTGTTTATTTATTTGTTTGTTTGATTGTTTGGTTGGTCGGGTCACTCAAAACTGTATCCAATCTTTATCTCAAAATAGGATGTTGTTCTGAGACAATTAAAACACTAAAGCAACTGAAGGCCTAATTGAAAAGCTTACAGCACCTGGTATTCCCAGGCTGTCTCCCACCCAAGTACTAACCCGGCTGTTTGGTTGGTTCTTCGTTTGTTTGTTTGGTTCTTTGTTTGTTTGTTTGATTGTTTGGTTGGTTGGTTGGTTCCTTGTTTGCTTTGTTCTTTGTTTGGTTGGTTGGTTCTTTGTTTATTTGCTTGGTTCTTTGTTTGTTTGGTTGATGTGGTCCCTCTCAAAATGTATCCAATCTTTATCCCAAAATAGGATGTTGTTTTGAGACAATTAAAACACTAAAGCAATTAAAGGCCTAATTGAAAAGCTGGTATTTCCAGGTAGTCTCCCACCCAAGTTCTAACAAGGCCGTTTGGTTGGTTCATTGTTTGTTTGGTAGGTTCTTTGTTTGTTTGGTTGATCAGGTCCCTCTCAAAACTGTATCCAATCTTTATCCAACAATAGGATATCGTTCCCACACAATTAAAAAACTAAAGCAATTAAAGGCCTAATTGAAAAGCATACAGCACCTGGTATTCCCAGGCAGTCTCCCACCCAAGTACTAACGAGGCCCGAATCCGTTAAGCTTCCGAGATCAGACGAGATCGGGCGTTGTCAGAGAGGTATGGCCGTAGGTGCGAAAGATTGACAAATGGTGGCAATTCAAACAGTGTAAGTAAGCTATGAATGGGTTGTTTATTGGTTCTTTGTTTGTTTGTTTGGTTCTTTGTTTGTTTGTTTGGTCGGTTCTTTGTTTGTTTGGTTGATTGCGTCATCCTCAAAACTGTATCTAATCTTTATCTCAAAATAGAATCTTGTTCTGAGACAATTAAAACACTAAAGCAATTGAAGGCTTACAGCACCTGGTATTCCCAGGCTGTCTCCCACCCAAGTACTAACCAGGCTGTTTGGTTGGTTCTTTATTTGTCTTGTTGGTTCTTTGTTTGATTGTTTGGTTGGTTGGTTGCTTCTTTGTTTGCTTGATTCTTTGTTTGATTGGTTCTTTGTTTGTTTGGTTGGTTCTTCGTTTGTTTGGTTGGCTCTTCGTTTGATTGGTTGGTTCTTCATTTGTTTGGTTAATCGGGTCCCTCTCAAAACTGTATCCAATCTTTATCCCAAAATATGATGTTGTTCTTAGACAATTTTAACACTAAAGCAATTGAAGGCCTAATTGAAAAGCTTACAACACCTGGTATTTCCAGGTAGTCTCCCACCCAAGGTCTTACCAGACCGTTTGGATGGTTCGTTGTTTGTTTGGTTCTTCATTTGTCTGGTTGGTTCTTTGTTTGATTGTTTGGTTGGTTGGTTGGTTGGTTCTTTGTTTGCTTGGTTCTTTGTTTGTTTGCATGGTTCGTTGTTTGTTTGGTTGGTTCTTTGTTTGTCTGGTTGGTTCTTTGTTTATTTATTTGTTTTTATGATTGTTTGGTTGGTCGGATCTTTGTTTGTTTGGTTGATTGGGTCACTCGCAAAACTGTATCTAATCTTTATCTCAAAATGGAATGTTGTTCTGAGACAATTAAAACACTAAAGCAATTGAAGGCCTAATTTAAAAGCTTACAGCACCTGGTATTCCCAGGCAGTCAAAACTGTATCCAATCTTTATCCAACAATAGGATATCGTTCTCACACAATTAAAAAACTACAGCAATTGAAAAGCTTACAGCACCTGGTATTTCCAGGCAGTCTCCCACCCAAGTACTAACCAGGCCCAAATCTGTTAAGCTTCCGAGATCAGACGAGAGCGGGCGTTGTCAGAGAGGTATGGCTGTAGGCGAGAAAAGTTGACAAATGGTGGCAATTCCAACAGTGTAAGTAAGCTATGAATGGGTTGATGATTGGTTCTTTGTTTGTTTGTTTGGTTCTTTGTTTGGTTGATTGGTTCTTTGTTTGGTTGGTTGATCGGGTCACGCTCAAAACTGTATCCAATCTTTATCCCAAATTAGGATATCGTTCTCACACAATTAAAAAAGTAAAGCAATTGAAGGAATAATTGAAAAGCTTACAGCACCTGGCATTTCCAGGTAGTCTCCCACCCAAGTACTTAACAGACCCGAATCTGTTAAGCATCCGAGGTCAGACGAGATCGGGCGTTGTCAGAGAGGTATGGCCGTAGGCGAGAAAGGTTGACAAATGGTGGCAATTCAAACAGTGTAAGTAAGCTATGAATGGGCTGTTTCTTGGTTCTTTGTTTGTTTGGTTGGTTCTTTGTTTGTTTGGTTGGTTCTTTATTTGTCTTGTTGGTTCTTTGTTTGATTGTTTGGTTGGTTGGTTGCTTCTTTGTTTGCTTGATTCTTTGTTTGGTTGGTTCTTCGTTTGTTTGGATGGTTCTTCATTTGTTTGGTTGGCTCTTCGTTTGATTGGTTGGTTCTTCATTTGTTTGGTTGATCGGGTCCCTCTCACAACTGTATCCAATCTTTATCCCAAAATATGATGTTGTTCTGAGACAATTTTAACACTAAAGCAATTGAAGGCCTAATTGAAAAGCTTACAACACCTGGTATTTCCAGGTAGTCTCCCACCCAAGGTCTTACCAGACCGTTTGGATGGTTCGTTGTTTGTTTGTTTGGTTCTTTGTTTGTTTGTTTGGTTCTTCATTTGTCTGGTTGGTTCTTTGTTTGATTGTTTGGTTGGTTGGTTGGTTCTTTGTTTGTTTGGTTGGTTCTTTGTTTGTTTGCATGGTTCGTTGTTTGGTTGGTTGGTTCTTTGTTTGTTTGGTTGATGTGGTCCCTCTCAAAATGTATCCAATCTTTATCCCAAAATAGGATGTTGTTTTGAGACAATTAAAACACTAAAGCAATTAAAGGCCTAATTGAAAAGCTTACAGCACCTGGTATTTCCAGGCAGTCTCCCACCCAAGTACTAACCAGGCCCGAATCTGTTAAGCTTCCGAGATCAGACGAGAGCGGGCGTTGTCAGAGAGGTATGGCCGTAGGCGAGAAAAGTTGACAAATGGTGGCAATTCAAACAGTGTAAGTAAGCTATGAATGGGTTGATGATTGGTTCTTTGTTTGTTTGTTTGGTTCTTTGTTTATTTGGTTGGTTCTTTGTTTGTCTGGTTGGTTCTTTGTTTATTTATTTGTTTTTATGATTGTTTGGTTGGTCGGTTCTTTGTTTGTTTGGTTGATTGGGTCACTCTCAAAACTGTATCTAATCTTTATCTCAAAATAGAATGTTGTTCTGAGACAGTTAAAACACTAAAGCAATTGAAGGCCTAATTTAAAAGCTTACAGCACCTGGTATTCCCAGGCTTTCTCCCACCCAAGTACTAACCAGGCTGTTTGGTTGGTTCTTTGTTTGTTTGGTTGGTTCTTTATTTGTCTTGTTGCTTCTTTGTTTGATTGATTCTTTGTTTGCTTGGTTCTTTGTTTGTTTGGTTGGTTCTTCGTTTGTTTGGATGGTTCTTCATTTGTTTGGTTGGCTCTTCGTTTGATTGGTTGGTTCTTCATTTGTTTGGTTGATCGGGTCCCTCTCAAAACTGTATCCAATCTTTATCCCAAAATATGATGTTGTTCTGAGACAATTTTAACACTAAAGCAATTGAAGGCCTAACTGAAAATCTTACAACACCTGGTATTTCCAGGTAGTCTCCCACCCAAGGTCTTACCAGACCGTTTCGATGGTTCGTTGTTTGTTTGTTTGGTTGGTTCTTTGTTTGTTTGTTTGGTTCTTTGTTTGTTTGTTTGGTTCTTCATTTGTCTGGTTGGTTCTTTGTTTGGTTGGTTGGTTGGTTCTTTGTTTGCTTGGTTCTTTGTTTGTTTGGTTGGTTGGTTCTTTGTTTGTTTGCATGGTTCGTTGTTTGGTTGGTTGGTTCTTTGTTTGTTTGGTTGATGTGGTCCCTCTCAAAATGTATCCAATCTTTATCCCAAAATAGGATGTTGTTTTGAGACAATTAAAACACTAAAGCAATTAAAGGCCTAACTAAAAAGCTTACAGCACCTGGTATTCCCAGGCAGTCAAAACTGTATCCAATCTTTATCCAACAATAGGATATCGTTCTCACACAATTAAAAAAACTAAAGCAATTGAAAAGCTTACAGCATCTGGTATTTCCAGGCAGTCTCCCACCCAAGTACTAACCAGGCCCGAATCTGTTAAGCTTCCGAGATCAGACGAGAGCGGGCGTTGTCAGAGAGGTATGGCCGTAGGCGAGAAAAGCTTACAAATGGTAGCAATTCAAACAGTGTACGTAAGCTATGAATGGGTTGATGATTGGTTCTTTGTTTGTTTGGTTGGTTCTTTATTTGTCTGGTTGGTTCTTTGTTTGTTTGGTTGGTTCTTTGTTTATTTGGTTGGTTCTTTACTTGTCTGTTTGGTTCTTTGTTTATTTATTTGTTTGTTTGATTGTTTGTTTCGTTGGTTGGTTCTTTGTTTGCTTGGTTGGTTCTTTGTTTATTTGGTTGGTTCTTTACTTGTCTGTTTGGTTCTTTGTTTATTTATTTGTTTGTTTGATTGTTTGATTGGTTGGTTCTTTGTTTGTTTGGTTCTTTGTTTATTTGGTTGCTTCTTTATTTGTCTGGTTGATGTGGTCCCTCTCAAAATGTGTCCAATCTCTATCAAAATAGGATGTTGTTTTGAGACAATTAAACCACTAAAGCAATTAAAGGCCTAATTGATAAGCTTATGGCACCTGGTATTTCCAGGTAGTCTCCCGACCAAGTTCAAACTAGGCCGTTTGGTTGGTTCATTGTTTGGTTGTTTCTTTGTTTGTTTGGTAGGTTCTTTGTTTGTTTGGTTGATCGGGTCCCTCTCAAAACTGTATCCAATCTTTATCCAACAATAGGATATCGTTCTCACACAATTAAAAAACTAAAGGAATTGAAGGCCTAATTGAAAAGCTTACAGCACCTGGGATTTCCAGGCAGTCTCCCACCCAAGTACTAACCAGGCCCGAATCCGTTAAGCTTCCTAGATCAGATGAGATCGGGCGTTGTCAGAGAGGTATGGCGGTAAGCGAAAAAGATTGGCAAATGGTGGCAATTCAAACAGTGTAAGTAAGCTATGAATGGGTTGTTTATTGGTTATTTGTTTGTTTGTTTGGTTCTTTATTTGTTTGTTTTGTTCTTTGTTTGTTTGTTTGGTTCTTCATTTGTCTGGTTGGTTCTTTGTTTGATTGTTTGGTTGGTTGGTTGGTTCTTTGTTTGCTTGCTTCTTTGTTTGTATGCTTGGTTCTTTGTTTGTTTGGTTGGTTCTTTATTTGTCTGGTTGGTTCTTTGATTGTTTGTTTGATTTTTTGGTTGGTTGGTTGGTTGGTTCTTTGTTTGCTTGGTTCTTTGTCTGTTTGGTTGGTTGGTTCTTTGTTTGTTTGGTTCTTTGTTTGTTTGGTTGGTTCTTTATTTGTCTGGTTGGTTCTTTGTTTGTTTGGTTGATCTGGTCCCTCTGAAAATGTATCCAATCTTTATCCCAAAATAGGATGTTGTTCTGAGACAATTAAAACACTAAAGCAATTAAAGGCATAATTGAAAAGCTTACAGCACCTGGTATTTCCAGGCAGTCTCCCACCCAAGTACTAACCAGGCCTGAATCTGTTAAGCTTCCGAGATCAGACGAGATCGTCAGAGAGGTATGGTCGTAGGCGAAAAACTTTGACAAATGGTGGCAATTCAAACAGCGTAAGTAAGCTATGAATGGGTTGTTGATTGGTTCTTTGTTTGTTTGGTTGGTTGGTTCTTTGTTTGCATGGTACTTTGATTTTTGTTGGTTCTTTGTTTGTTTGTTTGGTTCTTTGTTTGTTTGGTTGGTTCTTTATTTGTCTGGTTGGTTGTTTGTTTGATTGTTTGGTTGGTTGGTTCTTTCTTTGCTTGGTTCTTTGTTTGTTTGGTTCTGTTTGTTTGCTTGGCTCTTTGTTTGTTTGGTTGATCTGGTACCTCTCAAAATGTATCCAATCTTTATCCCAAAATAGGATGTTGTTTTGAGACAATTAAAACACTAAAGCAATTAAAGGCCTAATTGAAAAGCTTACAGCACCTGGTATTTCCAGGCAGTCTCCCACCCAAGTACTAACCAGGCCCGAATCTGTTAAGCTTCCGAGATCAGACGAGAGCGGGCGTTGTCAGAGAGGTATGGCCGTAGGCGAGAAAAGTTGACAAATGGTGGCAATTCAAACAGTGTAAGTAAGCTATGAATGGGTTGATGATTGGTTCTTTGTTTGTTGGTTTGGTTCTTTGTTTATTTGGTTGGTTCTTTGTTTGGTTGGTCGGTTCTTTGTTTGTTTGGTTGATTGGGTCACTCTCAAAACTGTATCTAATCTTTATCTCAAAATAGAATGTTGTTCTGAGACAGTTAAAACACTAAAGCAATTGAAGGCCTAATTTAAAAGCTTACAGCACCTGGTATTCCCAGGCTTTCTCCCACCCAAGTACTAACCAGGCTGTTTGGTTGGTTCTTTGTTTGTTTGGTTGGTTCTTTATTTGTCTTGTTGCTTCTTTGTTTGATTGATTCTTTGTTTGCTTGGTTCTTTGTTTGTTTGGTTGGTTCTTCGTTTGTTTGGATGGTTCTTCATTTGTTTGGTTGGCTCTTCGTTTGATTGGTTGGTTCTTCATTTGTTTGGTTGATCGGGTCCCTCTCAAAACTGTATCCAATCTTTATCCCAAAATATGATGTTGTTCTGAGACAATTTTAACACTAAAGCAATTGAAGGCCTAACTGAAAATCTTACAACACCTGGTATTTCCAGGTAGTCTCCCACCCAAGGTCTTACCAGACCGTTTCGATGGTTCGTTGTTTGTTTGTTTGGTTGGTTCTTTGTTTGTTTGTTTGGTTCTTTGTTTGTTTGTTTGGTTCTTCATTTGTCTGGTTGGTTCTTTGTTTGGTTGGTTGGTTGGTTCTTTGTTTGCTTGGTTCTTTGTTTGTTTGGTTGGTTGGTTCTTTGTTTGTTTGCATGGTTCGTTGTTTGGTTGGTTGGTTCTTTGTTTGTTTGGTTGATGTGGTCCCTCTCAAAATGTATCCAATCTTTATCCCAAAATAGGATGTTGTTTTGAGACAATTAAAACACTAAAGCAATTAAAGGCCTAACTAAAAAGCTTACAGCACCTGGTATTCCCAGGCAGTCAAAACTGTATCCAATCTTTATCCAACAATAGGATATCGTTCTCACACAATTAAAAAAACTAAAGCAATTGAAAAGCTTACAGCATCTGGTATTTCCAGGCAGTCTCCCACCCAAGTACTAACCAGGCCCGAATCTGTTAAGCTTCCGAGATCAGACGAGAGCGGGCGTTGTCAGAGAGGTATGGCCGTAGGCGAGAAAAGCTTACAAATGGTAGCAATTCAAACAGTGTACGTAAGCTATGAATGGGTTGATGATTGGTTCTTTGTT
The DNA here is from genome assembly GCA_023630585.1 of Cranoglanis bouderius. Lineage (NCBI taxonomy): Eukaryota > Metazoa > Chordata > Actinopteri > Siluriformes > Cranoglanididae > Cranoglanis > Cranoglanis bouderius. The sequence goes on along the minus strand of CM042546.1, from coordinate 883,020 downwards.
TGTTTGGTTGGTTCTTTATTTGTCTGGTTGGTTCTTTGTTTGTTTGGTTGGTTCTTTGTTTATTTGGTTGGTTCTTTACTTGTCTGTTTGGTTCTTTGTTTATTTATTTGTTTGTTTGATTGTTTGTTTCGTTGGTTGGTTCTTTGTTTGCTTGGTTGGTTCTTTGTTTATTTGGTTGGTTCTTTACTTGTCTGTTTGGTTCTTTGTTTATTTATTTGTTTGTTTGATTGTTTGTTTGTTTGTTTCTTTGTTTGTTTGGTTCTTTGTTTATTTGGTTGCTTCTTTATTTGTCTGGTTGATGTGGTCCCTCTCAAAATGTGTCCAATCTCTATCAAAATAGGATGTTGTTTTGAGACAATTAAACCACTAAAGCAATTAAAGGCCTAATTGAAAAGCTTACGGCACCTGGTATTTCCAGTTAGTCTCCCGACCAAGTTCAAACCAGGCCGTTTGGTTGGTTCATTGTTTGGTTGTTTCTTTGTTTGTTTGGTAGGTTCTTTGTTTGTTTGGTTGATCGGGTCCCTCTCAAAACTGTATCCAATCTTTATCCAACAATAGGATATCGTTCTCACACAATTAAAAAACTAAAGGAATTGAAGGCCTAATTGAAAAGCTTACAGCACCTGGGATTTCCAGGCAGTCTCCCACGCAAGTACTAACCAGGCCCGAATTTGTTAAGCTTCCTAGATCAGACGAGATCGGGCGTTGTCAGAGAGGTATGGCCATAAGCGAAAAAGATTGGCAAATGGTGGCAATTCAAACAGTGTAAGTGAGCTATGAATGGGTTGTTTATTGGTTATTTGTTTGTTTGTTTGGTTCTTTATTTGTTTGTTTTGTTCTTTGTTTGTTTGTTTGGTTCTTCATTTGTCTGGTTGGTTCTTTGTTTGATTGTTTGGTTGGTTGGTTGGTTCTTTGTTTGCTTGCTTCTTTGTTTGTATGCTTGGTTCTTTGTTTGTTTGGTTGGTTCTTTATTTGTCTGGTTGGTTCTTTGATTGTTTGTTTGATTTTTTGGTTGGTTGGTTCTTTGTTTGCTTGGTTCTTTGTCTGTTTGGTTGGTTGGTTCTTTGTTTGTTTGGTTCTTTGTTTGTTTGGTTGGTTCTTTATTTGTCTGGTTGGTTCTTTGTTTGTTTGGTTGATCTGGTCCCTCTGAAAATGTATCCAATCTTTATCCCAAAATAGGATGTTGTTCTGAGACAATTAAAACACTAAAGCAATTAAAGGCATAATTGAAAAGCTTACAGCACCTGGTATTTCCAGGCAGTCTCCCACCCAAGTACTAACCAGGCCTGAATCTGTTAAGCTTCCGAGATCAGACGAGATCGTCAGAGAGGTATGGTCGTAGGCGAAAAACTTTGACAAATGGTGGCAATTCAAACAGCGTAAGTAAGCTATGAATGGGTTGTTGATTGGTTCTTTGTTTGTTTGGTTGGTTGGTTCTTTGTTTGCATGGTACTTTGATTTTTGTTGGTTCTTTGTTTGTTTGGTTGGTTCTTTGTTTGTTTGGTTGGTTCTTTATTTGTCTGGTTGGTTGTTTGTTTGTTTGTTTGGTTGGTTGGTTCTTTCTTTGCTTGGTTCTTTGTTTGTTTGGTTCTGTTTGTTTGCTTGGCTCTTTGTTTGTTTGGTTGATCTGGTCCCTCTCAAAATGTATCCAATCTTTATCCCAAATTAGGATGTTGTTCTGAGACAATTAAAACAGTAAAGCAATTGTAGGCCTAATTGAAAAGCTTACAACACCTGGTATTTCCAGGCAGTCTCCCACCCAAGTACTAACCAGGCTGTTTGTTTGGTTGGTTGTTTCTTCCTTTGTTTGTTTCTTTGTTTGTTTGTTTGTTTCTTTATTTGTTTGGTTGATCGGGTCCCTCTCAAAACTGTATCCAATCTTTATCCCACAATAGGATATCGTTGTCAAACAATTAAAAAACTAAAGCAGTTGAAAAGCTTACAGCACCTGGTATTTCCAGGCAGTCTCCCACCCAAGTACTAACCAGGCCCGAATCTGTTAAGCTTCCGAGATCAGACGAGATCGGGCGTTGTCAGAGAGGTATGGCTGTAGGCAAGATAAGTGGACAAATGCTGGCAATTCAAACAGTGTAAGTAAACTATGAATGGGTTGTTGGTTGTTTCTTTGTTTATTTGTTTGGTTCTTTGTTTGTTTTGGTTGGTTCGATATTTGTCTGGTTGGTTCTTTGTTTGCTTTGTTCTTTGTTTGTATGGTTGGTTCTCCGTTTGATTGGTTGGTTCTTCGTTTGTTTGGTTGATCGGGTCCCTCTCAAAACTGTATCCAATCTTTATCCCAAAATATGATGTTGTTCTGAGACAATTATAACACTAAAGCAATTGAAGGCCTAATTGAAAAGCTTACAACACCTGGAAATACCAGGTAGTCTCCCACCCACGGTCTTACCAGGCTGTTTTGCCGGCTCGTTGTTTGTTTGGTTGGTTCTTTATTTGTTTGGTTGATCGGGTCCCTCTCAAAACTGTATCCAATCTTTATCCAACAATAGGACATCGTTCTCACACAAAACACTAAAGCAATTGATGGCCTAATTGAAAAGCTTACAGCACCTGATATTCCCAGGAAGTGAAAACTGTATCCAATCTTTATCCAACAATAGGATATCGTTCTCACAAAATTAAAAAACTAAAGCACTTGAAGGCCTAATTGAAAAGCTTACAGCATCTGGTATTTCCAGGCAGTCTCCCACCCAAGTACTAACCAGGCCCGAATCTGTTAAGCTTCCGAGATCAGATGAGAGCGGGCGTTGTCAGAGTGGTATGGCCGTAGGCGAGAGAAGTTGACAAATGGTGGCAATTCAAACAGTGTAAGTAAGCTATGAAAGGATTGTCGATTGGTTCTTTGTTTGTTTGTTTGGTTCTTTGTTTGCTTGGTTGGTTCTTTATTTGTCTGGTTGGTTCTTTGTTTGTTTGTTTGATTGTTTGGTTGGTTGGTTGGTTCTTTGTTTGCTTGGTTCTTTGTTTATTTGGTTGGTTCTTTATTTGTCTGGTTGGTTCTTTGTTTATTTATTTGTTTGTTTGATTGTTTGGTTGGTCGGTTCTTTGTTTGTTTGGTTGATCGGGTCCCTCTCAAAACTGTATCCAATCTTTATCCCAAAATAGGATGTTGTTCTGAGACAATTAAAACACTAAAGCAATTAAAGGCCTAATTGAAAATCTTACAGCACCTGGTTTTCCCATGTAGTCTCCCACCCAACTTCTAACCAGGCTGTTTGGTTGGTTGTTTGTTTGGTTCTTCATTTGTTTGGTTGGTTCTTCATTTGTTTGGTTGGTTCTTCCATTGGTTGGTTGGTTCTTCGTTTGATTGGTTGGTTCTTCGTTTGTTTGGTTTTATCGGGTCCTTCTCAAAACTGTATCCAATCTTTATCCAACAATAGGATATCTTTCACACACAATTAAAACACTAAAGCAATTGAAGGCCTAATTGAAAAGCTTACAGCACCTGGTATTTCCAGGTAGTCTCCCACCCAAGTACTAACCAGGCCCGAATCTCTTAAGCTTCTGAGATCAGACGAGATTTTTTTTTTTTTTTTTAATTTTATTTATTTATTTTTTTTTTATTTCAAAATAAATACATTAAAAATTCATTACAAATACATAATCACAGTTTTTTAAACATTTCCCGGTATCCACACTTCGAATCCAGTCCCAGTTCTCACAACATACGGATTATCTTCTGTAATACATTTATCAAACATTTCCATATTTTCAAGCATTTTACAGTAATCATAAAAAACTTGTATTTCCTCCATCAAGATCTGCTTATATAACACTGCTATCGATATTTCTTTTTTCTTTTGTTTCATAATATTCCTCCTTCTCCATATCGCGTATCTTGCAAGTGTTAACATAAAATTAAGAGCATGCTTGTTTTTGGCCTTCCCATTAAACCCAAATAAAAGCAGTACATCCCATTCTTCCAAAGTAATCTTATCATACAGCAAATCACATACCATCTTTTTTAACATTAAGAAATCACTTAACTTTCTGCATTTTAAAAATAAATGCAAAACCCCTTCCTTCTTCTCTAAGCATACTTTACACATTTCATCTTGCGCTAACCGGCTTTTACATAAAATCATTTCCGTCATCATACAATTGTGTCTTAATAAAAAATCAAAATTTTCCAAGACCGGGCTTTTAAAATTCACTCTTATGTTTTTCCATATTTTCGAAGCATCAAAATGGTCAAATAACTTCTCCCAATACTTTATCGCTTTAGGTTTTACAAAAACAGCCTTACGTAAACAGGTATAAAACATCTTGATAACACAATCATTTAAAACAGTCTTGTCGTCCCCCATTTTCACAAAAACCTTTGGTTTTTCATTCTCAGATTCTTTTCCGTTCTCCTCAATTGCTTTTATCCAGTGCTCTGGCAGTGCTGATTTTAATGTTGTATATTGTTCTTCAATTTTCCTTCTGTCTTCTATATCTTCCCTTTCCTCCAATGAGTCGATTATTGCTTGCGTAGGTAGAAAACCAGGTTTCACTTCATATAATATGTCTTTAACCTGTCTAAAACCTACTGCGAACCAGCTCTCGTAAAACATTCGTTTTTTGCTTTTATTGTTTTGATTTAAAAACGGGTTGCCGTAGGTACTGTTTTCTCCCCTCAATCTCTACGTACACATAGTCATAAAACGTTTTCCAAGTTCTCAACAGTTCTTTATAAAACTCTGGTATATTTCCTATCATATTATCCTTGAAAGCCATCCATAAAAAGTCATCTCCTATTTGTCCACACTTATTAATAAAGTAGCTCATGACGCTTTTCCACGGGATGTCGTCTTCGTTTAAAAACTTTTTTACCATTTTAATCCTCATACTTTTCATTCTCAGCCATGGATCTATAAGTCCTAATCCTCCATCTTCTGCCTTTCCGATGATTGTGTTATATGCAATTTTAGATGGCTTACCATCCCAAAGAAACTTTAAAATAAGAGTTTTTATTCTCTTATATACCCCCATTGGTAAACTAACAACACTCAAAACGTACCACATTTTGGATAGAAAGAGAGAATTTAAGACAAGCACCTTCCCTTTCAGGAACAGTGCTCTCTGTTTCCAAAAATTTAATCTTCATCCCAATTTATTTGTCTAGTTATAATCTCATCATATCCAAGCGTTATGCCTAAAATTTTTATGTTACTTTTTTGTTCTTTGAAGCGCCAATTGTTTTGTGGAACTTTCACTTTTCCCATCCTAATGTATTCCGTTTTTTCCTCATTTACTTTTGCACCCGAACCTCGACAGTATTTATCAAAAATTCCCATAGCTTTTTCAACACTATTGAAATCTTTTAAAAACAAAGTGGTATCGTCCGCATACTGGAAGATTTTTTGTTCTATTTCATTGCCTTCTATTAAAACACCTTTTATTTCTTTTTCTCCATTTATCGCTAAACCTAACGGTTCAGCAACTAATGTGTATAGTAAAGCCGATAAGGGACATCCTTGCCTTATGGATCTAGAGATTCCTACGTAATCTGTTAAAAAACCATTTATTTTAAAACAACTAAAAATATCAGTGTAAAAACATTTCATCCACTTTATAAAGTTATTTCCAAAACCAAATCGTTTGAGCAGATCAAATAAATATTTGTGTTCCACTCGATCAAACGCTTTTTCTAGATCTATGCTGAATAAGAAACCATCACCTCTTTTCTCTTTTATGTACCAAATTAAGTCTCTAATACTTGTTACCGTATCCGCTATGTCTCTTCCTAATACACTGTACGCTTGATTGGTCATGACAATGTTCGGGATTACTCTTTTGAGTCTATTAGCAAAGATCTTTGCTAATATTTTATAATCTGTATTAAGCATACTTAACGGTCTGTAGTTTCGCAAATCATCCTTATTCCCTTTTTTTTTATAAATTATTTTAATCATACCTCTCTTCATACTCTCACTCAATTGTCCGTTCTGAAAGATGACTAAAAACAGATCTTTTAGAATTGGTATTAAGACATCTTTAAAAACCTTATAAAATTCGGATGATAAACCATCTAAACCAGGGCTTTTCCCATTACTTAATTGTGTTATGGCTTCATTTATCTCCTCTTCTGTTATATCACCATCACACAATTTTTTTTCATCTTCTTTTACTTTTACTTTGATTTGATTTAACAAAAATTCTTCATCTTCCTCATTAACTCCTTCCGTCCTAAATAAAACACCATAGAATTCCTGGACCGCTTTTAAGATCCCTTCTTTATCTTTTATATTTTTACCTTCCAGTGAAACATTCTTTATTAAGTCAGCTTTTTGTCTAGTCTTTTCTACATCGTAAAAGAACTTTGTACTTCTTTCTCCTTCCACCATATTTCTTATCTTGCTTCTTATTCTAGCACCCGTGCATTTGTCCTCTTCTATTTTTTTAAGTTTCTCTTCTAACACTACTATTTTCCTAATGTCCGTGTTTCCTTCAGTTACCTTTCTCATTTCATTTTCCCATTCTTTAATTGTCTTTCTTTATCTCTTTTAACTTTCTGTATTTTCTTAGAACATTCTATAGATAATTTTTTGATGTCTGATTTTATATTATCCCACCATACACATATTGCTTCATCATATAGATCATCATCTACACTGTTAATAATTAAGTTTTCCATTTCCATTTTATAAGAATCATTCTTTAAAAGTTCTGTGTTAAGCACCCATACACCTGGTCCTCTTTCCATTCCACTGAAATCCATCGTTACGTATAGAAAATCGTGGTCGCTCCCACTGTATATTTTATAAAAAACTTTTGAAATGAAGTGCTCAAATCTTCTGTCACATAAAAGAAAATCTATTCTACTTTGTTTTAAAACGTTATTCACCCACTGTCTTCTTGAATATTCTCTTTTGACTCTGTTTCTGTCTCTCCATACATCCACTAATTTGTGTTTATCCATCATACATTTCAATTCTTTTCTTCCAACATCAGCTCTGTACACCATATAATCTTCGACGTCTATTCTTTCTAGAACGGTATTAAAATCCCCTACAACTATAACATTCTTCCATGCATTGATTAAAGCGCTCAGTTCTTTAAAAAATGTAACTCTTTCCGTATCTTCATTTGGAGCATGTATGTTACATATTGTTATTTCTTCCCCCCTATCCATGATTTTGACAGTTAAAATTCTTCCATTGTTATCTTTAAATAAAACATTCGTTGATTCTACTACTCCCCTTCTGATGAGTATCGCCAGGCCTTTTTTCTTATTTACATCATTACTATAACATATTTCTCCATCCCAACATTTTTTTAAATCATCAAGTATTGTTTCATGCCATCCAGTCTCTTGAATGCATATAATATCACTTTGCTTTGTTAAAGTGATCACATTTTCAAACTTCCATCTGGATGACAAACCTCTAACATTAACCGAGACCAAACATAAATTACTCATGATTAAATAAAAGAAAAAAACACAAACCAATACAACCCATCATCCATATGTGGTCTCTCTTAAGATCTAAGAATTTAAATCTACTTTATCAGCATTTGTCCTTGTTCTGTCTTCTCTTCTTAGCTTCTGTTTCTTTAATACTTGTTCAATATTTATTTGCGCTACTCTTGTCTTTTTACGTCTTCTGTTCATAATGTCCAATGTTGTATTTTCAATCTCAAGGTTAGTTTCATCAATTTCCTCATCGCTTACCTCCTCTTTATTCCGCCCAGCTGCGATTTCACTCGTTGTTGCGCATTCCTTCTTTTTCATTTGTCCATCACTTGTAATAGGTTGTTGTGTCTCACTCTCTGTTGTATGCACTTCGATTTCTTGATCTCCATTGTCCTCTCTCGTCATGCAGTCCTCCGTCCCTTGCTTAGGTATATCCTCAGAGATTCCATTCACCTCCTGTATTTTGTCGTTCTTTTTGTTGTTGCTTGTCGCCCCCATGTGCTCCTGCACCTCCATCTCCATTCCTGTATTGTCCTCCTCTTCAGACTCACACGTGCACCTCATCCATGTCTTTTCACAGCTTTGGCACCGCGGGGCATGGCAGTCCCGCGCAAAATGCCCCTGTTCCAGACATTCCCTGCAGGTATATTGAGGGCAATCTTTTTTTTCATGATCTGTGCTGGCACATATTCTGCAAGTCTTTAGCTGACCATCATGAATCACTCTGAAGTATTTCGGTCCTTCTTCTGTGTCAAATCTCACGTTGTATGGCAAAGTCACAATGTCCTGTGGGAATTTTACTCTTAAAAACCTCGTTCCATCCGCAACAGTCGTGCCAGGATAATATCTCCTTCTTAGCGGGAGAATAGGATTTACTTCCCAATCCACCAGTTTTTGAATTATTTCATCATCTTTTATATAGTTGGGCAAATGCAGAAAAGAGACCATTCTTTCAGTTTTGCATAGTTTTTTGATCTCACAAAATTGCCCATCAACCAGTAATCCATCCATTAATTTGTCACAATCCGTCGCATTTTCCATTGTTAGTTCATAATCCAAATTACTTTTTTTCCTCAGTCCATACAGCTTTCCAATTCCAGTTTTCTCTTCCACAGCCTTTATTATCATCATCACAGTTATTTTCTCTGGATCATTAACAGTCATCGTTAGCGTTGCTTCTATTTTGTAGTCTCTCTGATATTTCGATTGTCTGATTATCTTTTTCATTGTCTCATTGCGTTGGCCTGCTTCTCGCCTTCGAGCAGCATAATCTCTTGTTTGTTTACCTTGTAGCGCTTCTATTCCTCTACTGCTTGCATCCATTCCATTCTTTTTTCCTCTTGTGGCAACCATTGCCCATGTTTCGTTGTCATCTTTGTCTTTTCCATTGTCCTTTTCATTGTTCATTTCAGTGTAATCGTTATCCTCAGTCTCTTGGCCAAATATCCGTTCCTGTTCCGTAAACGTAATATCCGTCATTTTGAAATGATAAAACCCCAGACAGTAAAAACTGTCTGAGGTTTAAACACTACTAAAATTAAATTAAACTTATCAACTTAAAGTAATTTTCAAAAAAAATACAATGTAGAAAAACAAAAATAAGGGAGAGCCTTTCCCTCCCAATTGCCAACTCTCACTTCCTGGTTCGTACCAACTCTGGGCGTGCTCAGGGAGGTGTGGCCGTAGGCGAGAAAGGTTGACAAATGGTGGCAATTCAAACAGTGTAAGTAAGCTATGAATGGGCTGTTTCTTGGTTCTTTGTTTGTTTGGTTGGTTCTTTGTTTGGTTGGTTGATTGGGTCACGCTCAAAACTGTATCCAATCTTTATCCCAAATTAGGATGTTGTTCTGAGGCAATTAAAACACTAAAGCAATTGAAGGCCTAATTGAAAAGCTTACAGCACCTGGTATTTCCAGGCAGTCTGCCACCCAAGTACTAACCAGGCCCAAATTTGTTCAGCTTCTGAGATCAGAAGAGATCGGGCGTTGTTAGAGAGGTATGGCCCTAGACAAAAAAACCTATCAAATGGTGCCAATTCAAACAGTGTAAGTAAACTATGAAAGGGTTGTTGGTTCGTTCTTTGTTTGTTTGGTTGTTACTTTGTTTGTTTGTTTGGTTCTTTGTTTGTTTGGTTCTTTATTTGTCTGTTTGGTTCTTTGTTGGTTTGTTTGTCTGATTGTTTGGTTGGTTGGTTGGTTCCTTGTTTGCTTGCATGCTTGGTTCTTTGTTTGTTTGGATTATCTGGTCCCTCTCAAAATGTATCCAATCTTTATGCGACAATAGGATATCGTTCTCACAGAATTAAAACACTAAAGCAATTGAAGGCCTAATTGAAAAGCTTACAACACCTGGTATTTCCAGGTAGTCTCCCACCCAAGGTCTTACCAGGCCGTTTGGATGGTTCATTGTTTGTTTGTTTGGTTCTTTGTTTGTTTGGTTGGTTCTTCATTTGTCTGGTTGGTTCTTTGTTTGATTGTTTGGTTGGTTGGTTCGTTGGTTGCTTGGTTCTTTGTTTGGTTGGTTGGTTCTTTGTTTGTTTGGTTGATGTGGTCCCTCTCAAAATGTATCCAATCTTTATCCCAAAATAGGATGTTGTTTTGAGACAATTAAAACACTAAAGCAATTAAAGGCCTAATTGAAAAGCTTACAGCACCTGGTATTTCCAGGCAGTCTCCCACCCAAGTACTAACCAGGCCCGAATCTGTTAAGCTTCCGAGATCAGACGAGAGCGGGCGTTGTCAGAGAGGTATGGCCGTAAGCGAGAGAAGTTGACAAATGGTGGCAATTCAAACAGTGTAAGTAAGCTATGAATGGGTTGATGATTGGTTCTTTGTTTGTTTGGTTGGTTCTTTGTTTGTTTGTTTAGTTCTTTGTTTGTTTGGTTGGTTCTTTATTTGTCTGGTTGGTTCTTTGTTTATTTATTTGTTTTTCTGATTGTTTGTTTGCTTGGTTCTTTGTTTGTTTGGTTGATCTGGTCCCTCTGAAAATGTATCCAATCTTTATCCCAAAATAGGATGTTGTTCTGAGACAATTATAACACTAAAGCAATTAAAGGCCTAATTGAAAAGATTACAGCACCTGGTATTTCCAGGCAGTCTCCCACCCAAGTACTAACCAGGCTCTTTGGTTGATTTTTTGTTTGTTTGGTTGTTTCTTCGTTTGTTTGGATGGTTCTTCATTTGCTTGGTTGGTTCTTCGTTTGATTGGTTGGTTCTTCGTTTGTTTGGTTGATCGGGTCCTTCTCAAAACTGTATCCAATCTTTATCCCAAAATAGGATGTTGTTCTGAGACAATTATAACACTAATGCAATTGAAGGCCTAATTGAAAAGCTTACAACACCTGGTATTTCCAGGTAGTCTCCCACCCAAGGCCTTACCAGGCCGTTTGGCTGGATCGTTGTTTGTTTGTTTGGTTCTTTGTTTGGTTCTTTGTTTGTTTGGTTGGTTCATTGTTTGTTTGGTTGATCGGGTCCCTCTCAAAACTGTATCCAATCTTTATCCAACAATAGGATATCGTTCTCACACAATTAAAACACTAAAGCAATCCAAAAGCTTACAGCACCTGGTATTTCTAGACAGTCTCCCACCCAAGTACTAACCAGGCCCAAATCTGTTAAGCTTCTGAGATCAGACGAAATCGGGCGTTGTCAGAGAGGTATGGCCGTAGGCGAGAAAAGTTGACAAATGGTAGGAATTCAAACAGTGTAAGTAAGCTATGAATGGGATCTTTCTTGGTTCTTTGTTTGTTTGATTGTTTGGTTGGTTGCATGGTTCATTGTTTGCTTGCTTGGTTCTTTGTTTGTTTGGTTGGTTGATTGGGTCATGCTCAAAACTGTATCCAATCTTTATCCCAAATTTGGATGTTGTTCTGAGACAATTAAAACACTAAAGCAATTGAAGGCCTAATTGAAAAGCTTACAGCACCTGGTATTTCTAGGCAGGCTCCCACCCAAGGTCTTACCAGACAGTTTGGATGGTTCGTTGTTTGTTTGTTTGGTTCTTTGTTTGCATGGTTGGTTCTTTATTTGTCTGGTTGGTTCTTTGATTGTTTGGTTGTTTGGTTGTTTCTTTGTTTGCTTGGTTGGTTCTTTGTTTATTTGGTTGGTTCTTTATTTGTCTGGTTGGATCTTTATTTATTTATTTTCTTTGTTTGATTGTTTGGTTGGTTGGGTCTTTGGTTGATCGGGTCACTCTCAAAACTGTATCCAATCTTTATCTCAAAATAGGATGTTGTTCTGAGACAATTAAAACACTAAAGCAATTGAAGGCCTAATTGAAAAGCTTACAGCACCTGGTATTCCCAGGCTGTCTCCCACCCAAGGTCTTACCAGGCTGTTTGGATGGTTCGTTGTTTGTTTGTTTGTTTCTTTGTTTGTTTGGTTCTTCATTTGTCTGGTAGGTTCTTTGTTTGATTGTTTGGTTGGTTGGTTGGTTCTTTGTTTGCTTGGTTCTTTGTTTGTTTGGTTGGTTCTTTGTTTGTTTGCATGGTTCGTTGTTTGGTTGGTTGGTTCTTTGTTTGTTTGGTTGATGTGGTCCCTCTCAAAATGTATCCAATCTTTATCCCAAAATAGGATGTTGTTTTGAGACAATTAAAACACTAAAGCAATTAAAGGCCTAATTGAAAAGCTTACAGCACCTGGTATTCCCAGGCAGTCAAAACTGTATCCAATCTTTATCCAACAATAGGATATCGTTCTCGCACAATTAAAAAACTGAAGCAATTGAAAAGCTTGCAGCACCTGGTATTTCCAGGCAGTCTCCCACCCAAGTACTAACCAGGCCCGAATCTGTTAAACTTCCGAGATCAGGCAAGAGCGGGTGTTGTCAGAGAGGTATGGCTGTAGGCGAGAAAAGTTGACAAATGGTGGCAATTCAAACAGTGTAAGTAAGCTATGAATGGGTTGATGATTGGTTCTTTGTTTGTTTGTTTGGTTCTTTGTTTGGTTGATTGGTTCTTTGTTTGGTTGGTTGATCGGGTCACGCTCAAAACTGTATCCAATCTTTATCCCAAATTAGGATATCGTTCTCACACAATTAAAAAACTAAAGCAATTGAAGGCCTAATTGAAAAGCTTACAGCACCTGGCATTTCCAGGTAGTCTCCCACCCAAGTACTTACCAGGCCTGAATCTGTTAAGCATCCGAGGTCAGACAAGATCAGGTGTTGTCAGAGAGGTATGGCTGTAGGCGAGAAAGGTTGACAAATGGTGGCAATTCAAACAGTGTAAGTAAGCTATGAATGGGCTCTTTCTTGGTTCTTTGTTTGTTTGGTTGGTTCTTTGTTTGTTTGATTGTTTGGTTGGTTGCTTGGTTCATTGTTTGCTTGGTTCTTTGTTTGGTTGGTTGATCGGGTCCCTCTCAAAACTGTATCCAATCTTTATCCCAAAATATGATGTTGTTCTGAGACAATTTTAACACTAAAGCAATTGAAGGCCTAACTGAAAAGCTTACAACACCTGGTATTTCCAGGTAGTCTCCCACCCAAGGTCTTACCAGACCGTTTGTTTGGTTCTTTGTTTGTTTCTTCATTTGTCTGGTTGGTTCTTTGTTTGATTGTTTGGTTGGTTGGTTGGTTCTTTGTTTGGTTGGTTCTTTGTTTGTTTGCTTGGTTCGTTGTTTGGTTGGTTGGTTCTTCGTTTGTTTGGTTGATGTGGTCCCTCTCAAAATGTATCCAATCTTTATCCCAAAATAGGATGTTGTTTTGAGACAATTACAACACTAAAGCAATTAAAGGCCAAATTGAAAAGCTTACAGCACCTGGTATTTCCAGGCAGTCTCCCACCCAAGTACTAACCAGGCCCGAATCTGTTAAGCTTCCGAGATCAGACGAGAGCGGGCGTTGTCAGAGAGGTATGGCCGTAGGCGAGAGAAGTTGACAAATGGTGGCAATTCAAACAGTGTAAGTAAGCTATGAATGGGTTGATGATTGGTTCTTTGTTTGTTTGGTTGGTTCTTTGTTTGTTTGTTTAGTTCTTTGTTTGTTTGTTTGGTTCTTTATTTGTCTGGTTGGTTCTTTGTTTATTTATTTCTTTTTTTGATTGTTTGGTTGGTCGGTTCTTTGTTTGTTTGGTTGATTGCTTCACTCTCAAAACTGTATCTAATCTTTATCTCAAAATAGAATGTTGTTCTGAGACAATTAAAACACTAAAGCAATTGAAGGCTTACAGCACCTGGTATTCCCAGGCTGTCTCCCACCCAAGTACTAACCAGGCTGTTTGGTTGGTTCTTTATTTGTCTTGTTGGTTCTTTGTTTGATTGTTTGGTTGGTTGGTTGCTTCTTTGTTTGCTTGATTCTTTGTTTGCTTGGTTCTTTGTTTGTTTGGTTCTTTGTTTGTTTGGTTGGTTCTTCGTTTGTTTGGATGGTTCTTCATTTGTTTGGTTGGCTCTTCGTTTGATTGGTTGGTTCTTCATTTGTTTGGTTGATCGGGTCCCTCTCACAACTGTATCCAATCTTTATCCCAAAATATGATGTTGTTCTGAGACAATTTTAACACTAAAGCAATTGAAGGCCTAACTGAAAAGCTTACAACACCTGGTATTTCCAGGTAGTCTCCCACCCAAGGTCTTACCAGACCGTTTGTTTGGTTCTTTGTTTGTTTCTTCATTTGTCTGGTTGGTTCTTTGTTTGATTGTTTGGTTGGTTGGTTGGTTCTTTGTTTGGTTGGTTCTTTGTTTGTTTGCTTGGTTCGTTGTTTGGTTGGTTGGTTCTTCGTTTGTTTGGTTGATGTGGTCCCTCTCAAAATGTATCCAATCTTTATCCCAAAATAGGATGTTGTTTTGAGACAATTAAAACACTAAAGCAATTAAAGGCCTAATTGAAAAGCTTACAGCACCTGGTTTTTCCAGTCAGTCTCCCACCCAAGTACTAACCAGGCCCGAATCTGTTAAGCTTCCGAGATCAGACGAGAGCGGGCGTTGTCAGAGAGGTATGGCCGTAGGCGAGAAAAGTTGACAAATGGTGGCAATTCAAACAGTGTAAGTAAGCTATGAATGGGTTGATGATTGCTTCTTTGTTTGTTTGTTTAGTTCTTTGTTGTTTGTTTGGTTCTTTATTTGTCTGGTTGGTTCTTTGTTTATTTATTTGTTTTTTTGATTGTTTGGTTGGTCGGTTCTTTGTTTGTTTGGTTGATTGCGTCACTCTCAAAACTGTATGTAATCTTTATCTCAAAATAGAATGTTGTTCTGAGACAATTAAAACACTGAAGCAATTGAAGGCTTACAGCACCTGGTATTCCCAGGCTGTCTCCCACCCAAGCACTAACTAGGCTGTTTGGTTGGTTCGTTGTTTGTTTGGTTGGTTCTTTATTTGTCTTGTTGGTTCTTTGTTTGATTGTTTGGTTGGTTGGTTGCTTCTTTGTTTGCTTGATTCTTTGTTTGCTTGGTTCTTTGTTTGTTTGGTTGGTTCTTCATTTGTTTGGATGGTTCTTCATTTGTTTGGTTGGTTCTTCATTTGTTTGGTTGATCGGGTCCCTCTCAAAACTGTATCCAATCTTTATCCCAAAATATGATGTTGTTCTGAGACAATTTTAACACTAAAGCAATTGAAGGCCTAATTGAAAAGCTTACAACACCTGGTATTTCCAGGTAGTCTCCCACCCAAGGTCTTACCAGACCGTTTGGATGGTTCGTTGTTTGTTTGTTTGGTTCTTCATTTGTCTGGTTGGTTCTTTGTTTGATTGTTTGGTTGGTTGGTTGGTTCTTTGTTTGCTTGGTTCTTTGTTTGTTTGGTTGGTTCTTTGTTTGTTTGCTTGGTTCGTTGTTTGGTTGGTTGGTTCTTTGTTTGTTTGGTTGATGTGGTCCCTCTCAAAGTGTATCCAATCTTTATCCCAAATTAGGATGTTGTTCTGAGGCAATTAAAACACTAAAGCAATTGAAGGCCTAATTGAAAAGCTTACAGCACCTGGTATTTCCAGGCAGTCTCCCACCCAAGTACTAACCAGGCCCGAATCTGTTAAGCTTCCGAGATCAGACGAGAGCGGGCGTTGTCAGAGAGGTATGGCTGAAGGCGAGAAAAGTTGACAAATGGTGGCAATTCAAACAGTGTAAGTAAGCTATGAATGGGTTGATGATTGGTTCTTTGTTTGTTTGTTTGGTTCTTTGTTTGGTTGATTGGTTCTTTGTTTGGTTGGTTGATCGGGTCACGCTCAAAACTGTATCCAATCTTTATCCCAAATTAGGATATCGTTCTCACACAATTTAAAAACTAAAGCAATTGAAAAGCTTACAGCACCTGGCGTTTCCAGGCAGTCTCCCACCCAAGTACTAACCAGGCCCGAATCTTTTAAGCTTCCGAGATCGGACGAGAGCGGGCATTGTCAGAGAGGTATGGCTGTAGGCAAGAAAAGTTGACAAATGGTGGCAATTCAAACAGTGTAAGTAAGCTATGAATGGGTTGATGATTGGTTCTTTGTTTGTCTGGTTGGTTCTTTGTTTGTTTGTTTAGTTCTTTGTTTGTTTGTTTGGTTCTTTATTTGTCTGGTTGGTTCTTTGTTTATTTATTTGTTTTTTTGATTGTTTGGTTGGTCGGTTCTTTGTTTGTTTGGTTGATTGCGTCACTCTCAAAACTGTATCTAATCTTTATCTCAAAATAGAATGTTGTTCTGAGACAATTAAAACACTAAAGCAATTGAAGGCTTACAGCACCTGGTATTCCCAGGCTGTCTCCCACCCAAGCACTAACCAGGCTGTTTGGTTGGTTCTTTGTTTGTTTGGATGGTTCTTCATTTGTTTGGTTGGCTCTTCGTTTGATTGGTTGGTTCTTCATTTGTTTGGTTGATCGGGTCCCTCTCAAAACTGTATCCAATCTTTATCCCAAAATATGATGTTGTTCTGAGACAATTTTAACACTAAAGCAATTGAAGGCCTAATTGAAAAGCTTACAACACCTGGTATTTCCAGGTAGTCTCCCACCCAAGGTCTTACCAGACCGTTTGTATGGTTCGTTGTTTGTTTGTTTGGTTCTTCATTTGTCTGGTTGGTTCTTTGTTTGATTGTTTGGTTGGTTGGTTGGTTCTTTGTTTGCTTGGTTCTTTGTTTGTTTGCTTGGTTCGTTGTTTGGTTGGTTGGTTCTTTGTTTGTTTGGTTGATGTGGTCCCTCTCAAAATGTATCCAATCTTTATCCCAAAATAGGATGTTGTTTTGAGACAATTACAACACTAAAGCAATTAAAGGCCAAATTGAAAAGCTTACAGCACCTGGTATTCCCAGGCAGTCAAAACTGTATCCAATCTTTATCCCAAAATAGGATGTTGTTTTGAGACAATTACAACACTAAAGCAATTAAAGGCCAAATTGAAAAGCTTACAGCACCTGGTATTTCCAGGCAGTCTCCCACCCAAGTACTAACCAGGCCCGAATCTGTTAAGCTTCCGAGATCAGACGAGAGCGGGCGTTGTCAGAGAGGTATGGCCGTAGGCAAAAAAACTTGACAAATGGTGGCAATTCAAGCAGTGTAAGAAAGCTATGAATGGGGTGATGATTGGTTCTTTGTTTGTTTGGTTGGTTCTTTGTTTGTTTGTTTAGTTCTTTGTTTGTTTGTTTGGTTCTTTATTTAACTGGTTGGTTCTTTGTTTATTTATTTGTTTTTTTTGATTGTTTGGTTGGTCGGTTATTTGTTTGTTTGGTTGATTGCGTCACTCTCAAAACTGTATCTAATCTTTATCTCAAAATAGAATGTTGTTCTGAGACAATTAAAACACTAAAGCAATTGAAGGCTTACAGCACCTGGTATTCCCAGGCTGTCTCCCACCCAAGCACTAACCAGGCTGTTTGGTTGGTTCTTTGTTTGTTTGGTTGGTTCTTTATTTGTCTTGTTGGTTCTTTGTTTGATTGTTTGGTTGGTTGGTTGCTTCTTTGTTTGCTTGATTCTTTGTTTGCTTGGTTCTTTGTTTGTTTGGTTGGTTCTTCATTTGTTTGGATGGTTCTTCATTTGTTTGGTTGGCTCTTCGTTTGATTGGTTGGTTCTTCATTTGTTTGGTTGATCGGGTCCCTCTCAAAACTGTATCCAATCTTTATCCCAAAATATGATGTTGTTCTGAGACAATTTTAACACTGAAGCAATTGAAGGCCTAACTGAAAAGCTTACAACACCTGGTATTTCCAGGTAGTCTCCCACCCAAGGTCTTACCAGACCGTTTGTTTGGTTCTTTGTTTGTTTGTTTGGTTCTTCATTTGTCTGGTTGGTTCTTTGTTTGATTGTTTGGTTGGTTGGTTGGTTCTTTGTTTGCTTGGTTCTTTGTTTGTTTGGTTGGTTCTTTGTTTGTTTGCTTGGTTCGTTGTTTGGTTGGTTGGTTCTTTGTTTGTTTGGTTGATGTGGTCCCTCTCAAAATGTATCCAATCTTTATGCAACAATAGGATATCGTTCTCACAGAATTAAAACACTAAAGTAATTAAAGGCCTAATTGAAAAGCTTACAGCACCTGGTATTTCCAGGCAGTCTCCCACCCAAGTACTAACCAGGCCCGAATCTGTTAAGCTTCCGAGATCAGACGAGAGCGGGCGTTGTCAGAGAGGTATGGCCGTAGGCGAGAGAAGTTGACAAATGGTGGCAATTCAAACAGTGTAAGTAAGCTATGAATTGGTTGATGATTGGTTCTTTGTTTGTTTGGTTGGTTCTTTGTTTGTTTGTTTAGTTCTTTGTTTGTTTGTTTGGTTCTTTATTTGTCTGGTTGGTTCTTTGTTTATTTATTTGTTTTTCTGATTGTTTGGTTGGTCGGTTCTTTGTTTGTTTGGTTGATTGCGTCACCCTCAAAACTGTATCTAATCTTTATCTCAAAATAGAATGTTGTTCTGAGACAATTAAAACACTAAAGCAATTGAAGGCTTACAGCTCCTGGTATTCCCAGGCTGTCTCCCACCCAAGTACTAACCAGGCTGTTTGGTTGGTTCTTTATTTGTCTTGTTGGTTCTTTGTTTGATTGTTTGGTTGGTTGGTTGCTTCTTTGTTTGCTTGATTCTTTGTTTGCTTGGTTCTTTGTTTGTTTGGTTGGTTCTTCGTTTGTTTGGATGGTTCTTCATTTGTTTGGTTGGCTCTTCATTTGATTGGTTGATCGGGTCCCTCTCAAAACTGTATCCAATCTTTATCCCAAAATATGATGTTGTTCTGAGACAATTTTAACACTAAAGCAATTGAAGGCCTAATTGAAAAGCTTGCAACACCTGGTATTTCCAGGTAGTCTCCCACCCAAGGTCTTACCAGACCGTTTGGATGGTTCGTTGTTTGTTTGTTTGTTTGGTTCTTTGTTTGTTTGTTTGGTTCTTCATTTGTCTGGTTGGTTCTTTGTTTGATTGTTTGGTTGGTTCTTTCTTTGCTTGGTTCTTTGTTTGTTTGGTTTGTTCTTTGTTTGTTTGCATGGTTCGTCGTTTGTTTGGTTGGTTCTTCGTTTGTTTGGTTGATGTGGTCCCTCTCAAAATGTATCCAATCTTTATCCCAAAATAGGATGTTGTTTTGAGACAATTAAAACACTAAAGCAATTAAAGGCCTAATTGAAAAGCTTACAGCACCTGGTATTTCCAGGCAGTCTCCCACCCAAGTACTAACCAGGCCCGAATCTGTTAAGCTTCCGAGATCAGACGAGAGCGGGCGTTGTCAGAGAGGTATGGCCGTAGGCGAGAAAAGTTGACAAATGGTGGCAATTCAAACAGTGTAAGTAAGCTATGAATGGGTTGATGATTGCTTCTTTGTTTGTTTGTTTAGTTCTTTGTTGTTTGTTTGGTTCTTTATTTGTCTGGTTGGTTCTTTGTTTATTTATTTGTTTTTTTGATTGTTTGGTTGGTCGGTTCTTTGTTTGTTTGGTTGATTGCGTCACTCTCAAAACTGTATGTAATCTTTATCTCAAAATAGAATGTTGTTCTGAGACAATTAAAACACTAAAGCAATTGAAGGCTTACAGCACCTGGTATTCCCAGGCTGTCTCCCACCCAAGCACTAACTAGGCTGTTTGGTTGGTTCGTTGTTTGTTTGGTTGGTTCTTTATTTGTCTTGTTGGTTCTTTGTTTGATTGTTTGGTTGGTTGGTTGCTTCTTTGTTTGCTTGATTCTTTGTTTGCTTGGTTCTTTGTTTGTTTGGTTGGTTCTTCATTTGTTTGGATGGTTCTTCATTTGTTTGGTTGGCTCTTCGTTTGATTGGTTGGTTCTTCATTTGTTTGGTTGATCGGGTCCCTCTCAAAACTGTATCCAATCTTTATCCCAAAATATGATGTTGTTCTGAGACAATTTTAACACTAAAGCAATTGAAGGCCTAATTGAAAAGCTTACAACACCTGGTATTTCCAGGTAGTCTCCCACCCAAGGTCTTACCAGACCGTTTGGATGGTACGTTGTTTGTTTGTTTGGTTCTTCATTTGTCTGGTTGGTTCTTTGTTTGATTGTTTGGTTGGTTGGTTGGTTCTTTGTTTGCTTGGTTCTTTGTTTGTTTGGTTGGTTCTTTGTTTGTTTGCTTGGTTCGTTGTTTGGTTGGTTGGTTCTTTGTTTGTTTGGTTGATGTGGTCCCTCTCAAAATGTATCCAATCTTTATGCAACAATAGGATATCGTTCTCACAGAATTAAAACACTAAAGTAATTAAAGGCCTAATTGAAAAGCTTACAGCACCTGGTATTTCCAGGCAGTCTCCCACCCAAGTACTAACCAGGCCCGAATCTGTTAAGCTTCCGAGATCAGACGAGAGCGGGCGTTGTCAGAGAGGTATGGCCGTAGGCGAGAGAAGTTGACAAATGGTGGCAATTCAAACAGTGTAAGTAAGCTATGAATTGGTTGATGATTGGTTCTTTGTTTGTTTGGTTGGTTCTTTGTTTGTTTGTTTAGTTCTTTGTTTGTTTGTTTGGTTCTTTATTTGTCTGGTTGGTTCTTTGTTTATTTATTTGTTTTTCTGATTGTTTGGTTGGTCGGTTCTTTGTTTGTTTGGTTGATTGCGTCACCCTCAAAACTGTATCTAATCTTTATCTCAAAATAGAATGTTGTTCTGAGACAATTAAAACACTAAAGCAATTGAAGGCTTACAGCACCTGGTATTCCCAGGCTGTCTCCCACCCAAGTACTAACCAGGCTGTTTGGTTGGTTCTTTATTTGTCTTGTTGGTTCTTTGTTTGATTGTTTGGTTGGTTGGTTGCTTCTTTGTTTGCTTGATTCTTTGTTTGCTTGGTTCTTTGTTTGTTTGGTTGGTTCTTCGTTTGTTTGGATGGTTCTTCATTTGTTTGGTTGGCTCTTCATTTGATTGGTTGATCGGGTCCCTCTCAAAACTGTATCCAATCTTTATCCCAAAATATGATGTTGTTCTGAGACAATTTTAACACTAAAGCAATTGAAGGCCTAATTGAAAAGCTTGCAACACCTGGTATTTCCAGGTAGTCTCCCACCCAAGGTCTTACCAGACCGTTTGGATGGTTCGTTGTTTGTTTGTTTGTTTGGTTCTTTGTTTGTTTGTTTGGTTCTTCATTTGTCTGGTTGGTTCTTTGTTTGATTGTTTGGTTGGTTCTTTCTTTGCTTGGTTCTTTGTTTGTTTGGTTTGTTCTTTGTTTGTTTGCATGGTTCGTCGTTTGTTTGGTTGGTTCTTCGTTTGTTTGGTTGATGTGGTCCCTCTCAAAATGTATCCAATCTTTATCCCAAAATAGGATGTTGTTTTGAGACAATTAAAACACTAAAGCAATTAAAGGCCTAATTGAAAAGCTTACAGCACCTGGTATTTCCAGGCAGTCTCCCACCCAAGTACTAACCAGGCCCGAATCTGTTAAGCTTCCGAGATCAGACGAGAGCGGGCGTTGTCAGAGAGGTATGGCCGTAGGCGAGAAAAGTTGACAAATGGTGGCAATTCAAACAGTGTAAGTAAGCTATGAATGGGTTGATGATTGCTTCTTTGTTTGTTTGTTTAGTTCTTTGTTGTTTGTTTGGTTCTTTATTTGTCTGGTTGGTTCTTTGTTTATTTATTTGTTTTTTTGATTGTTTGGTTGGTCGGTTCTTTGTTTGTTTGGTTGATTGCGTCACTCTCAAAACTGTATGTAATCTTTATCTCAAAATAGAATGTTGTTCTGAGACAATTAAAACACTAAAGCAATTGAAGGCTTACAGCACCTGGTATTCCCAGGCTGTCTCCCACCCAAGCACTAACTAGGCTGTTTGGTTGGTTCGTTGTTTGTTTGGTTGGTTCTTTATTTGTCTTGTTGGTTCTTTGTTTGATTGTTTGGTTGGTTGGTTGCTTCTTTGTTTGCTTGATTCTTTGTTTGCTTGGTTCTTTGTTTGTTTGGTTGGTTCTTCATTTGTTTGGATGGTTCTTCATTTGTTTGGTTGGCTCTTCGTTTGATTGGTTGGTTCTTCATTTGTTTGGTTGATCGGGTCCCTCTCAAAACTGTATCCAATCTTTATCCCAAAATATGATGTTGTTCTGAGACAATTTTAACACTAAAGCAATTGAAGGCCTAATTGAAAAGCTTACAACACCTGGTATTTCCAGGTAGTCTCCCACCCAAGGTCTTACCAGACCGTTTGGATGGTACGTTGTTTGTTTGTTTGGTTCTTCATTTGTCTGGTTGGTTCTTTGTTTGATTGTTTGGTTGGTTGGTTGGTTCTTTGTTTGCTTGGTTCTTTGTTTGTTTGGTTGGTTCTTTGTTTGTTTGCTTGGTTCGTTGTTTGGTTGGTTGGTTCTTTGTTTGTTTGGTTGATGTGGTCCCTCTCAAAATGTATCCAATCTTTATGCAACAATAGGATATCGTTCTCACAGAATTAAAACACTAAAGTAATTAAAGGCCTAATTGAAAAGCTTACAGCACCTGGTATTTCCAGGCAGTCTCCCACCCAAGTACTAACCAGGCCCGAATCTGTTAAGCTTCCGAGATCAGACGAGAGCGGGCGTTGTCAGAGAGGTATGGCCGTAGGCGAGAGAAGTTGACAAATGGTGGCAATTCAAACAGTGTAAGTAAGCTATGAATTGGTTGATGATTGGTTCTTTGTTTGTTTGGTTGGTTCTTTGTTTGTTTGTTTAGTTCTTTGTTTGTTTGTTTGGTTCTTTATTTGTCTGGTTGGTTCTTTGTTTATTTATTTGTTTTTCTGATTGTTTGGTTGGTCGGTTCTTTGTTTGTTTGGTTGATTGCGTCACCCTCAAAACTGTATCTAATCTTTATCTCAAAATAGAATGTTGTTCTGAGACAATTAAAACACTAAAGCAATTGAAGGCTTACAGCACCTGGTATTCCCAGGCTGTCTCCCACCCAAGTACTAACCAGGCTGTTTGGTTGGTTCTTTATTTGTCTTGTTGGTTCTTTGTTTGATTGTTTGGTTGGTTGGTTGCTTCTTTGTTTGCTTGATTCTTTGTTTGCTTGGTTCTTTGTTTGTTTGGTTGGTTCTTCGTTTGTTTGGATGGTTCTTCATTTGTTTGGTTGGCTCTTCATTTGATTGGTTGATCGGGTCCCTCTCAAAACTGTATCCAATCTTTATCCCAAAATATGATGTTGTTCTGAGACAATTTTAACACTAAAGCAATTGAAGGCCTAATTGAAAAGCTTGCAACACCTGGTATTTCCAGGTAGTCTCCCACCCAAGGTCTTACCAGACCGTTTGGATGGTTCGTTGTTTGTTTGTTTGTTTGGTTCTTTGTTTGTTTGTTTGGTTCTTCATTTGTCTGGTTGGTTCTTTGTTTGATTGTTTGGTTGGTTCTTTCTTTGCTTGGTTCTTTGTTTGTTTGGTTTGTTCTTTGTTTGTTTGCATGGTTCGTCGTTTGTTTGGTTGGTTCTTCGTTTGTTTGGTTGATGTGGTCCCTCTCAAAATGTATCCAATCTTTATCCCAAAATAGGATGTTGTTTTGAGACAATTAAAACACTAAAGCAATTAAAGGCCTAATTGAAAAGCTTACAGCACCTGGTATTTCCAGGCAGTCTCCCACCCAAGTACTAACCAGGCCCGAATCTGTTAAGCTTCCGAGATCAGACGAGAGCGGGCGTTGTCAGAGAGGTATGGCCGTAGGCGAGAAAAGTTGACAAATGGTGGCAATTCAAACAGTGTAAGTAAGCTATGAATGGGTTGATGATTGCTTCTTTGTTTGTTTGTTTAGTTCTTTGTTGTTTGTTTGGTTCTTTATTTGTCTGGTTGGTTCTTTGTTTATTTATTTGTTTTTTTGATTGTTTGGTTGGTCGGTTCTTTGTTTGTTTGGTTGATTGCGTCACTCTCAAAACTGTATGTAATCTTTATCTCAAAATAGAATGTTGTTCTGAGACAATTAAAACACTAAAGCAATTGAAGGCTTACAGCACCTGGTATTCCCAGGCTGTCTCCCACCCAAGCACTAACTAGGCTGTTTGGTTGGTTCGTTGTTTGTTTGGTTGGTTCTTTATTTGTCTTGTTGGTTCTTTGTTTGATTGTTTGGTTGGTTGGTTGCTTCTTTGTTTGCTTGATTCTTTGTTTGCTTGGTTCTTTGTTTGTTTGGTTGGTTCTTCATTTGTTTGGATGGTTCTTCATTTGTTTGGTTGGCTCTTCGTTTGATTGGTTGGTTCTTCATTTGTTTGGTTGATCGGGTCCCTCTCAAAACTGTATCCAATCTTTATCCCAAAATATGATGTTGTTCTGAGACAATTTTAACACTAAAGCAATTGAAGGCCTAATTGAAAAGCTTACAACACCTGGTATTTCCAGGTAGTCTCCCACCCAAGGTCTTACCAGACCGTTTGGATGGTACGTTGTTTGTTTGTTTGGTTCTTCATTTGTCTGGTTGGTTCTTTGTTTGATTGTTTGGTTGGTTGGTTGGTTCTTTGTTTGCTTGGTTCTTTGTTTGTTTGGTTGGTTCTTTGTTTGTTTGCTTGGTTCGTTGTTTGGTTGGTTGGTTCTTTGTTTGTTTGGTTGATGTGGTCCCTCTCAAAATGTATCCAATCTTTATCCCAAAATAGGATGTTGTTTTGAGACAATTACAACACTAAAGCAATTAAAGGCCAAATTGAAAAGCTTACAGCACCTGGTATTCCCAGGCAGTCAAAACTGTATCCAATCTTTATCCCAAATTAGGATGTTGTTCTGAGGCAATTAAAACACTAAAGCAATTGAAGGCCTAATTGAAAAGCTTACAGCACCTGGTATTTCCAGGCAGTCTCCCACCCAAGTACTAACCAGGCCCGAATCTGTTAAGCTTCCGAGATCAGACGAGAGCGGGCGTTGTCAGAGAGGTATGGCTGAAGGCGAGAAAAGTTGACAAATGGTGGCAATTCAAACAGTGTAAGTAAGCTATGAATGGGTTGATGATTGGTTCTTTGTTTGTTTGTTTGGTTCTTTGTTTGGTTGATTGGTTCTTTGTTTGGTTGGTTGATCGGGTCACGCTCAAAACTGTATCCAATCTTTATCCCAAATTAGGATATCGTTCTCACACAATTTAAAAACTAAAGCAATTGAAAAGCTTACAGCACCTGGCATTTCCAGGCAGTCTCCCACCCAAGTACTAACCAGGCCCGAATCTGTTAAGCTTCCGAGATCGGACGAGAGCGGGCATTGTCAGAGAGGTATGGCTGTAGGCAAGAAAAGTTGACAAATGGTGGCAATTCAAACAGTGTAAGTAAGCTATGAATGGGTTGATGATTGGTTCTTTGTTTGTCTGGTTGGTTCTTTGTTTGTTTGTTTAGTTCTTTGTTTGTTTGTTTGGTTCTTTATTTGTCTGGTTGGTTCTTTGTTTATTTATTTGTTTTTTTGATTGTTTGGTTGGTCGGTTCTTTGTTTGTTTGGTTGATTGCGTCACTCTCAAAACTGTATCTAATCTTTATCTCAAAATAGAATGTTGTTCTGAGACAATTAAAACACTAAAGCAATTGAAGGCTTACAGCACCTGGTATTCCCAGGCTGTCTCCCACCCAAGCACTAACCAGGCTGTTTGGTTGGTTCTTTGTTTGTTTGGATGGTTCTTCATTTGTTTGGTTGGCTCTTCGTTTGATTGGTTGGTTCTTCATTTGTTTGGTTGATCGGGTCCCTCTCAAAACTGTATCCAATCTTTATCCCAAAATATGATGTTGTTCTGAGACAATTTTAACACTAAAGCAATTGAAGGCCTAATTGAAAAGCTTACAACACCTGGTATTTCCAGGTAGTCTCCCACCCAAGGTCTTACCAGACCGTTTGGATGGTTCGTTGTTTGTTTGTTTGGTTCTTCATTTGTCTGGTTGGTTCTTTGTTTGATTGTTTGGTTGGTTGGTTGGTTCTTTGTTTGCTTGGTTCTTTGTTTGTTTGCTTGGTTCGTTGTTTGGTTGGTTGGTTCTTTGTTTGTTTGGTTGATGTGGTCCCTCTCAAAATGTATCCAATCTTTATCCCAAAATAGGATGTTGTTTTGAGACAATTACAACACTAAAGCAATTAAAGGCCAAATTGAAAAGCTTACAGCACCTGGTATTCCCAGGCAGTCAAAACTGTATCCAATCTTTATCCCAAATTAGGATGTTGTTCTGAGGCAATTAAAACACTAAAGCAATTGAAGGCCTAATTGAAAAGCTTACAGCACCTGGTATTCCCAGGCAGTCAAAACTGTATCCAATCTTTATCCAACAATAGGATATCGTTCTCACACAATTAAAAAACTAAAGCAATTGAAAAGCTTACAGCACCTGGTGTTTCCAGGCAGTCTCCCACCCAAGTACTAACCAGACCCGAATCTGTTAAGCTTCCGAGATCAGACGAGAGCGGGCGTTGTCAGAGAGGTATGGCCGTAGGCAAAAAAAGTTGACAAATGGTGGCAATTCAAGCAGTGTAAGAAAGCTATGAATGGGTTGATGATTGGTTCTTTATTTGTTTGGTTGGTTCTTTGTTTGTTTGTTTAGTTCTTTGTTTGTTTGTTTGGTTCTTTATTTAACTGGTTGGTTCTTTGTTTATTTATTTGTTTTTTTTGATTGTTTGGTTGGTCGGTTCTTTGTTTGTTTGGTTGATTGCGTCACTCTCAAAACTGTATCTAATCTTTATCTCAAAATAGAATGTTGTTCTGAGACAATTAAAACACTAAAGCAATTGAAGGCTTACAGCACCTGGTATTCCCAGGCTGTCTCCCACCCAAGCACTAACCAGGCTGTTTGGTTGGTTCTTTGTTTGTTTGGTTGGTTCTTTATTTGTCTTGTTGGTTCTTTGTTTGATTGTTTGGTTGGTTGGTTGCTTCTTTGTTTGCTTGATTCTTTGTTTGCTTGGTTCTTTGTTTGTTTGGTTGGTTCTTCATTTGTTTGGATGGTTCTTCATTTGTTTGGTTGGCTCTTCGTTTGATCGGTTGGTTCTTCATTTGTTTGGTTGATCGGGTCCCTCTCAAAACTGTATCCAATCTTTATCCCAAAATATGATGTTGTTCTGAGACAATTTTAACACTGAAGCAATTGAAGGCCTAACTGAAAAGCTTACAACACCTGGTATTTCCAAGTAGTCTCCCACCCAAGGTCTTACCAGACCGTTTGTTTGGTTCTTTGTTTGTTTGTTTGGTTCTTCATTTGTCTGGTTGGTTCTTTGTTTGATTGTTTGGTTGGTTGGTTGGTTCTTTGTTTGCTTGGTTCTTTGTTTGTTTGGTTGGTTCTTTGTTTGTTTGCTTGGTTCGTTGTTTGGTTGGTTGGTTCTTTGTTTGTTTGGTTGATGTGGTCCCTCTCAAAATGTATCCAATCTTTATGCAACAATAGGATATCGTTCTCACAGAATTAAAACACTAAAGTAATTAAAGGCCTAATTGAAAAGCTTACAGCACCTGGTATTTCCAGGCAGTCTCCCACCCAAGTACTAACCAGGCCCGAATCTGTTAAGCTTCCGAGATCAGACGAGAGCGGGCGTTGTCAGAGAGGTATGGCCGTAGGCGAGAGAAGTTGACAAATGGTGGCAATTCAAACAGTGTAAGTAAGCTATGAATTGGTTGATGATTGGTTCTTTGTTTGTTTGGTTGGTTCTTTGTTTGTTTGTTTAGTTCTTTGTTTGTTTGTTTGGTTCTTTATTTGTCTGGTTGGTTCTTTGTTTATTTATTTGTTTTTCTGATTGTTTGGTTGGTCGGTTCTTTGTTTGTTTGGTTGATTGCGTCACCCTCAAAACTGTATCTAATCTTTATCTCAAAATAGAATGTTGTTCTGAGACAATTAAAACACTAAAGCAATTGAAGGCTTACAGCACCTGGTATTCCCAGGCTGTCTCCCACCCAAGTACTAACCAGGCTGTTTGGTTGGTTCTTTATTTGTCTTGTTGGTTCTTTGTTTGATTGTTTGGTTGGTTGGTTGCTTCTTTGTTTGCTTGATTCTTTGTTTGCTTGGTTCTTTGTTTGTTTGGTTGGTTCTTCGTTTGTTTGGATGGTTCTTCATTTGTTTGGTTGGCTCTTCATTTGATTGGTTGATCGGGTCCCTCTCAAAACTGTATCCAATCTTTATCCCAAAATATGATGTTGTTCTGAGACAATTTTAACACTAAAGCAATTGAAGGCCTAATTGAAAAGCTTGCAACACCTGGTATTTCCAGGTAGTCTCCCACCCAAGGTCTTACCAGACCGTTTGGATGGTTCGTTGTTTGTTTGTTTGTTTGGTTCTTTGTTTGTTTGTTTGGTTCTTCATTTGTCTGGTTGGTTCTTTGTTTGATTGTTTGGTTGGTTCTTTCTTTGCTTGGTTCTTTGTTTGTTTGGTTTGTTCTTTGTTTGTTTGCATGGTTCGTCGTTTGTTTGGTTGGTTCTTCGTTTGTTTGGTTGATGTGGTCCCTCTCAAAATGTATCCAATCTTTATCCCAAAATAGGATGTTGTTTTGAGACAATTAAAACACTAAAGCAATTAAAGGCCTAATTGAAAAGCTTACAGCACCTGGTATTTCCAGGCAGTCTCCCACCCAAGTACTAACCAGGCCCGAATCTGTTAAGCTTCCGAGATCAGACGAGAGCGGGCGTTGTCAGAGAGGTATGGCCGTAGGCGAGAAAAGTTGACAAATGGTGGCAATTCAAACAGTGTAAGTAAGCTATGAATGGGTTGATGATTGCTTCTTTGTTTGTTTGTTTAGTTCTTTGTTGTTTGTTTGGTTCTTTATTTGTCTGGTTGGTTCTTTGTTTATTTATTTGTTTTTTTGATTGTTTGGTTGGTCGGTTCTTTGTTTGTTTGGTTGATTGCGTCACTCTCAAAACTGTATGTAATCTTTATCTCAAAATAGAATGTTGTTCTGAGACAATTAAAACACTAAAGCAATTGAAGGCTTACAGCACCTGGTATTCCCAGGCTGTCTCCCACCCAAGCACTAACTAGGCTGTTTGGTTGGTTCGTTGTTTGTTTGGTTGGTTCTTTATTTGTCTTGTTGGTTCTTTGTTTGATTGTTTGGTTGGTTGGTTGCTTCTTTGTTTGCTTGATTCTTTGTTTGCTTGGTTCTTTGTTTGTTTGGTTGGTTCTTCATTTGTTTGGATGGTTCTTCATTTGTTTGGTTGGCTCTTCGTTTGATTGGTTGGTTCTTCATTTGTTTGGTTGATCGGGTCCCTCTCAAAACTGTATCCAATCTTTATCCCAAAATATGATGTTGTTCTGAGACAATTTTAACACTAAAGCAATTGAAGGCCTAATTGAAAAGCTTACAACACCTGGTATTTCCAGGTAGTCTCCCACCCAAGGTCTTACCAGACCGTTTGGATGGTACGTTGTTTGTTTGTTTGGTTCTTCATTTGTCTGGTTGGTTCTTTGTTTGATTGTTTGGTTGGTTGGTTGGTTCTTTGTTTGCTTGGTTCTTTGTTTGTTTGGTTGGTTCTTTGTTTGTTTGCTTGGTTCGTTGTTTGGTTGGTTGGTTCTTTGTTTGTTTGGTTGATGTGGTCCCTCTCAAAATGTATCCAATCTTTATGCAACAATAGGATATCGTTCTCACAGAATTAAAACACTAAAGTAATTAAAGGCCTAATTGAAAAGTTTACAGCACCTGGTATTTCCAGGCAGTCTCCCACCCAAGTACTAACCAGGCCCGAATCTGTTAAGCTTCCGAGATCAGACGAGAGCGGGCGTTGTCAGAGAGGTATGGCCGTAGGCGAGAGAAGTTGACAAATGGTGGCAATTCAAACAGTGTAAGTAAGCTATGAATTGGTTGATGATTGGTTCTTTGTTTGTTTGGTTGGTTCTTTGTTTGTTTGTTTAGTTCTTTGTTTGTTTGTTTGGTTCTTTATTTGTCTGGTTGGTTCTTTGTTTATTTATTTGTTTTTCTGATTGTTTGGTTGGTCGGTTCTTTGTTTGTTTGGTTGATTGCGTCACCCTCAAAACTGTATCTAATCTTTATCTCAAAATAGAATGTTGTTCTGAGACAATTAAAACACTAAAGCAATTGAAGGCTTACAGCACCTGGTATTCCCAGGCTGTCTCCCACCCAAGTACTAACCAGGCTGTTTGGTTGGTTCTTTATTTGTCTTGTTGGTTCTTTGTTTGATTGTTTGGTTGGTTGGTTGCTTCTTTGTTTGCTTGATTCTTTGTTTGCTTGGTTCTTTGTTTGTTTGGTTGGTTCTTCGTTTGTTTGGATGGTTCTTCATTTGTTTGGTTGGCTCTTCATTTGATTGGTTGATCGGGTCCCTCTCAAAACTGTATCCAATCTTTATCCCAAAATATGATGTTGTTCTGAGACAATTTTAACACTAAAGCAATTGAAGGCCTAATTGAAAAGCTTGCAACACCTGGTATTTCCAGGTAGTCTCCCACCCAAGGTCTTACCAGACCGTTTGGATGGTTCGTTGTTTGTTTGTTTGTTTGGTTCTTTGTTTGTTTGTTTGGTTCTTCATTTGTCTGGTTGGTTCTTTGTTTGATTGTTTGGTTGGTTCTTTCTTTGCTTGGTTCTTTGTTTGTTTGGTTTGTTCTTTGTTTGTTTGCATGGTTCGTCGTTTGTTTGGTTGGTTCTTCGTTTGTTTGGTTGATGTGGTCCCTCTCAAAATGTATCCAATCTTTATCCCAAAATAGGATGTTGTTTTGAGACAATTAAAACACTAAAGCAATTAAAGGCCTAATTGAAAAGCTTACAGCACCTGGTATTTCCAGGCAGTCTCCCACCCAAGTACTAACCAGGCCCGAATCTGTTAAGCTTCCGAGATCAGACGAGAGCGGGCGTTGTCAGAGAGGTATGGCCGTAGGCGAGAAAAGTTGACAAATGGTGGCAATTCAAACAGTGTAAGTAAGCTATGAATGGGTTGATGATTGCTTCTTTGTTTGTTTGTTTAGTTCTTTGTTGTTTGTTTGGTTCTTTATTTGTCTGGTTGGTTCTTTGTTTATTTATTTGTTTTTTTGATTGTTTGGTTGGTCGGTTATTTGTTTGTTTGGTTGATTGCGTCACTCTCAAAACTGTATGTAATCTTTATCTCAAAATAGAATGTTGTTCTGAGACAATTAAAACACTAAAGCAATTGAAGGCTTACAGCACCTGGTATTCCCAGGCTGTCTCCCACCCAAGCACTAACTAGGCTGTTTGGTTGGTTCGTTGTTTGTTTGGTTGGTTCTTTATTTGTCTTGTTGGTTCTTTGTTTGATTGTTTGGTTGGTTGGTTGCTTCTTTGTTTGCTTGATTCTTTGTTTGCTTGGTTCTTTGTTTGTTTGGTTGGTTCTTCATTTGTTTGGATGGTTCTTCATTTGTTTGGTTGGCTCTTCGTTTGATTGGTTGGTTCTTCATTTGTTTGGTTGATCGGGTCCCTCTCAAAACTGTATCCAATCTTTATCCCAAAATATGATGTTGTTCTGAGACAATTTTAACACTAAAGCAATTGAAGGCCTAATTGAAAAGCTTACAACACCTGGTATTTCCAGGTAGTCTCCCACCCAAGGTCTTACCAGACCGTTTGGATGGTACGTTGTTTGTTTGTTTGGTTCTTCATTTGTCTGGTTGGTTCTTTGTTTGATTGTTTGGTTGGTTGGTTGGTTCTTTGTTTGCTTGGTTCTTTGTTTGTTTGGTTGGTTCTTTGTTTGTTTGCTTGGTTCGTTGTTTGGTTGGTTGGTTCTTTGTTTGTTTGGTTGATGTGGTCCCTCTCAAAATGTATCCAATCTTTATGCAACAATAGGATATCGTTCTCACAGAATTAAAACACTAAAGTAATTAAAGGCCTAATTGAAAAGCTTACAGCACCTGGTATTTCCAGGCAGTCTCCCACCCAAGTACTAACCAGGCCCGAATCTGTTAAGCTTCCGAGATCAGACGAGAGCGGGCGTTGTCAGAGAGGTATGGCCGTAGGCGAGAGAAGTTGACAAATGGTGGCAATTCAAACAGTGTAAG
The DNA here is from genome assembly GCA_023630585.1 of Cranoglanis bouderius. Taxonomy (NCBI): domain Eukaryota; kingdom Metazoa; phylum Chordata; class Actinopteri; order Siluriformes; family Cranoglanididae; genus Cranoglanis; species Cranoglanis bouderius. The sequence continues at coordinate 851,454 of CM042546.1, read as the reverse complement.
TAAGCTATGAATGGGTTGATGATTGGTTCTTTGTTTGTTTGGTTGGTTCTTTGTTTGTTTGTTTAGTTCTTTGTTTGTTTGTTTGGTTCTTTATTTGTCTGGTTGGTTCTTTGTTTATTTATTTGTTTTTCTGATTGTTTGGTTGGTCGGTTCTTTGTTTGTTTGGTTGATTGCGTCACCCTCAAAACTGTATCTAATCTTTATCTCAAAATAGAATGTTGTTCTGAGACAATTAAAACACTAAAGCAATTGAAGGCTTACAGCACCTGGTATTCCCAGGCTGTCTCCCACCCAAGTACTAACCAGGCTGTTTGGTTGGTTCTTTATTTGTCTTGTTGGTTCTTTGTTTGATTGTTTGGTTGGTTGGTTGCTTCTTTGTTTGCTTGATTCTTTGTTTGCTTGGTTCTTTGTTTGTTTGGTTGGTTCTTCGTTTGTTTGGATGGTTCTTCATTTGTTTGGTTGGCTCTTCATTTGATTGGTTGATCGGGTCCCTCTCAAAACTGTATCCAATCTTTATCCCAAAATATGATGTTGTTCTGAGACAATTTTAACACTAAAGCAATTGAAGGCCTAATTGAAAAGCTTGCAACACCTGGTATTTCCAGGTAGTCTCCCACCCAAGGTCTTACCAGACCGTTTGGATGGTTCGTTGTTTGTTTGTTTGTTTGGTTCTTTGTTTGTTTGTTTGGTTCTTCATTTGTCTGGTTGGTTCTTTGTTTGATTGTTTGGTTGGTTCTTTCTTTGCTTGGTTCTTTGTTTGTTTGGTTTGTTCTTTGTTTGTTTGCATGGTTCGTCGTTTGTTTGGTTGGTTCTTCGTTTGTTTGGTTGATGTGGTCCCTCTCAAAATGTATCCAATCTTTATCCCAAAATAGGATGTTGTTTTGAGACAATTAAAACACTAAAGCAATTAAAGGCCTAATTGAAAAGCTTACAGCACCTGGTATTTCCAGGCAGTCTCCCACCCAAGTACTAACCAGGCCCGAATCTGTTAAGCTTCCGAGATCAGACGAGAGCGGGCGTTGTCAGAGAGGTATGGCCGTAGGCGAGAAAAGTTGACAAATGGTGGCAATTCAAACAGTGTAAGTAAGCTATGAATGGGTTGATGATTGCTTCTTTGTTTGTTTGTTTAGTTCTTTGTTGTTTGTTTGGTTCTTTATTTGTCTGGTTGGTTCTTTGTTTATTTATTTGTTTTTTTGATTGTTTGGTTGGTCGGTTCTTTGTTTGTTTGGTTGATTGCGTCACTCTCAAAACTGTATGTAATCTTTATCTCAAAATAGAATGTTGTTCTGAGACAATTAAAACACTAAAGCAATTGAAGGCTTACAGCACCTGGTATTCCCAGGCTGTCTCCCACCCAAGCACTAACTAGGCTGTTTGGTTGGTTCGTTGTTTGTTTGGTTGGTTCTTTATTTGTCTTGTTGGTTCTTTGTTTGATTGTTTGGTTGGTTGGTTGCTTCTTTGTTTGCTTGATTATTTGTTTGCTTGGTTCTTTGTTTGTTTGGTTGGTTCTTCATTTGTTTGGATGGTTCTTCATTTGTTTGGTTGGCTCTTCGTTTGATTGGTTGGTTCTTCATTTGTTTGGTTGATCGGGTCCCTCTCAAAACTGTATCCAATCTTTATCCCAAAATATGATGTTGTTCTGAGACAATTTTAACACTAAAGCAATTGAAGGCCTAATTGAAAAGCTTACAACACCTGGTATTTCCAGGTAGTCTCCCACCCAAGGTCTTACCAGACCGTTTGGATGGTACGTTGTTTGTTTGTTTGGTTCTTCATTTGTCTGGTTGGTTCTTTGTTTGATTGTTTGGTTGGTTGGTTGGTTCTTTGTTTGCTTGGTTCTTTGTTTGTTTGGTTGGTTCTTTGTTTGTTTGCTTGGTTCGTTGTTTGGTTGGTTGGTTCTTTGTTTGTTTGGTTGATGTGGTCCCTCTCAAAATGTATCCAATCTTTATCCCAAAATAGGATGTTGTTTTGAGACAATTACAACACTAAAGCAATTAAAGGCCAAATTGAAAAGCTTACAGCACCTGGTATTCCCAGGCAGTCAAAACTGTATCCAATCTTTATCCCAAATTAGGATGTTGTTCTGAGGCAATTACAACACTAAAGCAATTGAAGGCCTAATTGAAAAGCTTACAGCACCTGGTATTTCCAGGCAGTCTCCCACCCAAGTACTAACCAGACCCGAATCTGTTAAGCTTCCGAGATCAGACGAGAGCGGGCGTTGTCAGAGAGGTATGGCCGTAGGCAAAAAAAGTTGACAAATGGTGGCAATTCAAGCAGTGTAAGAAAGCTATGAATGGGTTGATGATTGGTTCTTTATTTGTTTGGTTGGTTCTTTGTTTGTTTGTTTAGTTCTTTGTTTGTTTGTTTGGTTCTTTATTTAACTGGTTGGTTCTTTGTTTATTTATTTGTTTTTTTTGATTGTTTGGTTGGTCGGTTCTTTGTTTGTTTGGTTGATTGCGTCACTCTCAAAACTGTATCTAATCTTTATCTCAAAATAGAATGTTGTTCTGAGACAATTAAAACACTAAAGCAATTGAAGGCTTACAGCACCTGGTATTCCCAGGCTGTCTCCCACCCAAGCACTAACCAGGCTGTTTGGTTGGTTCTTTGTTTGTTTGGTTGGTTCTTTATTTGTCTTGTTGGTTCTTTGTTTGATTGTTTGGTTGGTTGGTTGCTTCTTTGTTTGCTTGATTCTTTGTTTGCTTGGTTCTTTGTTTGTTTGGTTGGTTCTTCATTTGTTTGGATGGTTCTTCATTTGTTTGGTTGGCTCTTCGTTTGATCGGTTGGTTCTTCATTTGTTTGGTTGATCGGGTCCCTCTCAAAACTGTATCCAATCTTTATCCCAAAATATGATGTTGTTCTGAGACAATTTTAACACTGAAGCAATTGAAGGCCTAACTGAAAAGCTTACAACACCTGGTATTTCCAAGTAGTCTCCCACCCAAGGTCTTACCAGACCGTTTGTTTGGTTCTTTGTTTGTTTGTTTGGTTCTTCATTTGTCTGGTTGGTTCTTTGTTTGATTGTTTGGTTGGTTGGTTGGTTCTTTGTTTGCTTGGTTCTTTGTTTGTTTGGTTGGTTCTTTGTTTGTTTGCTTGGTTCGTTGTTTGGTTGGTTGGTTCTTTGTTTGTTTGGTTGATGTGGTCCCTCTCAAAATGTATCCAATCTTTATGCAACAATAGGATATCGTTCTCACAGAATTAAAACACTAAAGTAATTAAAGGCCTAATTGAAAAGCTTACAGCACCTGGTATTTCCAGGCAGTCTCCCACCCAAGTACTAACCAGGCCCGAATCTGTTAAGCTTCCGAGATCAGACGAGAGCGGGCGTTGTCAGAGAGGTATGGCCGTAGGCGAGAGAAGTTGACAAATGGTGGCAATTCAAACAGTGTAAGTAAGCTATGAATTGGTTGATGATTGGTTCTTTGTTTGTTTGGTTGGTTCTTTGTTTGTTTGTTTAGTTCTTTGTTTGTTTGTTTGGTTCTTTATTTGTCTGGTTGGTTCTTTGTTTATTTATTTGTTTTTCTGATTGTTTGGTTGGTCGGTTCTTTGTTTGTTTGGTTGATTGCGTCACCCTCAAAACTGTATCTAATCTTTATCTCAAAATAGAATGTTGTTCTGAGACAATTAAAACACTAAAGCAATTGAAGGCTTACAGCACCTGGTATTCCCAGGCTGTCTCCCACCCAAGTACTAACCAGGCTGTTTGGTTGGTTCTTTATTTGTCTTGTTGGTTCTTTGTTTGATTGTTTGGTTGGTTGGTTGCTTCTTTGTTTGCTTGATTCTTTGTTTGCTTGGTTCTTTGTTTGTTTGGTTGGTTCTTCGTTTGTTTGGATGGTTCTTCATTTGTTTGGTTGGCTCTTCATTTGATTGGTTGATCGGGTCCCTCTCAAAACTGTATCCAATCTTTATCCCAAAATATGATGTTGTTCTGAGACAATTTTAACACTAAAGCAATTGAAGGCCTAATTGAAAAGCTTGCAACACCTGGTATTTCCAGGTAGTCTCCCACCCAAGGTCTTACCAGACCGTTTGGATGGTTCGTTGTTTGTTTGTTTGTTTGGTTCTTTGTTTGTTTGTTTGGTTCTTCATTTGTCTGGTTGGTTCTTTGTTTGATTGTTTGGTTGGTTCTTTCTTTGCTTGGTTCTTTGTTTGTTTGGTTTGTTCTTTGTTTGTTTGCATGGTTCGTCGTTTGTTTGGTTGGTTCTTCGTTTGTTTGGTTGATGTGGTCCCTCTCAAAATGTATCCAATCTTTATCCCAAAATAGGATGTTGTTTTGAGACAATTAAAACACTAAAGCAATTAAAGGCCTAATTGAAAAGCTTACAGCACCTGGTATTTCCAGGCAGTCTCCCACCCAAGTACTAACCAGGCCCGAATCTGTTAAGCTTCCGAGATCAGACGAGAGCGGGCGTTGTCAGAGAGGTATGGCCGTAGGCGAGAAAAGTTGACAAATGGTGGCAATTCAAACAGTGTAAGTAAGCTATGAATGGGTTGATGATTGCTTCTTTGTTTGTTTGTTTAGTTCTTTGTTGTTTGTTTGGTTCTTTATTTGTCTGGTTGGTTCTTTGTTTATTTATTTGTTTTTTTGATTGTTTGGTTGGTCGGTTCTTTGTTTGTTTGGTTGATTGCGTCACTCTCAAAACTGTATGTAATCTTTATCTCAAAATAGAATGTTGTTCTGAGACAATTAAAACACTAAAGCAATTGAAGGCTTACAGCACCTGGTATTCCCAGGCTGTCTCCCACCCAAGCACTAACTAGGCTGTTTGGTTGGTTCGTTGTTTGTTTGGTTGGTTCTTTATTTGTCTTGTTGGTTCTTTGTTTGATTGTTTGGTTGGTTGGTTGCTTCTTTGTTTGCTTGATTCTTTGTTTGCTTGGTTCTTTGTTTGTTTGGTTGGTTCTTCATTTGTTTGGATGGTTCTTCATTTGTTTGGTTGGCTCTTCGTTTGATTGGTTGGTTCTTCATTTGTTTGGTTGATCGGGTCCCTCTCAAAACTGTATCCAATCTTTATCCCAAAATATGATGTTGTTCTGAGACAATTTTAACACTAAAGCAATTGAAGGCCTAATTGAAAAGCTTACAACACCTGGTATTTCCAGGTAGTCTCCCACCCAAGGTCTTACCAGACCGTTTGGATGGTACGTTGTTTGTTTGTTTGGTTCTTCATTTGTCTGGTTGGTTCTTTGTTTGATTGTTTGGTTGGTTGGTTGGTTCTTTGTTTGCTTGGTTCTTTGTTTGTTTGGTTGGTTCTTTGTTTGTTTGCTTGGTTCGTTGTTTGGTTGGTTGGTTCTTTGTTTGTTTGGTTGATGTGGTCCCTCTCAAAATGTATCCAATCTTTATGCAACAATAGGATATCGTTCTCACAGAATTAAAACACTAAAGTAATTAAAGGCCTAATTGAAAAGTTTACAGCACCTGGTATTTCCAGGCAGTCTCCCACCCAAGTACTAACCAGGCCTGAATCTGTTAAGCTTCCGAGATCAGACGAGAGCGGGCGTTGTCAGAGAGGTATGGCCGTAGGCGAGAGAAGTTGACAAATGGTGGCAATTCAAACAGTGTAAGTAAGCTATGAATTGGTTGATGATTGGTTCTTTGTTTGTTTGGTTGGTTCTTTGTTTGTTTGTTTAGTTCTTTGTTTGTTTGTTTGGTTCTTTATTTGTCTGGTTGGTTCTTTGTTTATTTATTTGTTTTTCTGATTGTTTGGTTGGTCGGTTCTTTGTTTGTTTGGTTGATTGCGTCACCCTCAAAACTGTATCTAATCTTTATCTCAAAATAGAATGTTGTTCTGAGACAATTAAAACACTAAAGCAATTGAAGGCTTACAGCACCTGGTATTCCCAGGCTGTCTCCCACCCAAGTACTAACCAGGCTGTTTGGTTGGTTCTTTATTTGTCTTGTTGGTTCTTTGTTTGATTGTTTGGTTGGTTGGTTGCTTCTTTGTTTGCTTGATTCTTTGTTTGCTTGGTTCTTTGTTTGTTTGGTTGGTTCTTCGTTTGTTTGGATGGTTCTTCATTTGTTTGGTTGGCTCTTCATTTGATTGGTTGATCGGGTCCCTCTCAAAACTGTATCCAATCTTTATCCCAAAATATGATGTTGTTCTGAGACAATTTTAACACTAAAGCAATTGAAGGCCTAATTGAAAAGCTTGCAACACCTGGTATTTCCAGGTAGTCTCCCACCCAAGGTCTTACCAGACCGTTTGGATGGTTCGTTGTTTGTTTGTTTGTTTGGTTCTTTGTTTGTTTGTTTGGTTCTTCATTTGTCTGGTTGGTTCTTTGTTTGATTGTTTGGTTGGTTCTTTCTTTGCTTGGTTCTTTGTTTGTTTGGTTTGTTCTTTGTTTGTTTGCATGGTTCGTCGTTTGTTTGGTTGGTTCTTCGTTTGTTTGGTTGATGTGGTCCCTCTCAAAATGTATCCAATCTTTATCCCAAAATAGGATGTTGTTTTGAGACAATTAAAACACTAAAGCAATTAAAGGCCTAATTGAAAAGCTTACAGCACCTGGTATTTCCAGGCAGTCTCCCACCCAAGTACTAACCAGGCCCGAATCTGTTAAGCTTCCGAGATCAGACGAGAGCGGGCGTTGTCAGAGAGGTATGGCCGTAGGCGAGAAAAGTTGACAAATGGTGGCAATTCAAACAGTGTAAGTAAGCTATGAATGGGTTGATGATTGCTTCTTTGTTTGTTTGTTTAGTTCTTTGTTGTTTGTTTGGTTCTTTATTTGTCTGGTTGGTTCTTTGTTTATTTATTTGTTTTTTTGATTGTTTGGTTGGTCGGTTCTTTGTTTGTTTGGTTGATTGCGTCACTCTCAAAACTGTATGTAATCTTTATCTCAAAATAGAATGTTGTTCTGAGACAATTAAAACACTAAAGCAATTGAAGGCTTACAGCACCTGGTATTCCCAGGCTGTCTCCCACCCAAGCACTAACTAGGCTGTTTGGTTGGTTCGTTGTTTGTTTGGTTGGTTCTTTATTTGTCTTGTTGGTTCTTTGTTTGATTGTTTGGTTGGTTGGTTGCTTCTTTGTTTGCTTGATTCTTTGTTTGCTTGGTTCTTTGTTTGTTTGGTTGGTTCTTCATTTGTTTGGATGGTTCTTCATTTGTTTGGTTGGCTCTTCGTTTGATTGGTTGGTTCTTCATTTGTTTGGTTGATCGGGTCCCTCTCAAAACTGTATCCAATCTTTATCCCAAAATATGATGTTGTTCTGAGACAATTTTAACACTAAAGCAATTGAAGGCCTAATTGAAAAGCTTACAACACCTGGTATTTCCAGGTAGTCTCCCACCCAAGGTCTTACCAGACCGTTTGGATGGTACGTTGTTTGTTTGTTTGGTTCTTCATTTGTCTGGTTGGTTCTTTGTTTGATTGTTTGGTTGGTTGGTTGGTTCTTTGTTTGCTTGGTTCTTTGTTTGTTTGGTTGGTTCTTTGTTTGTTTGCTTGGTTCGTTGTTTGGTTGGTTGGTTCTTTGTTTGTTTGGTTGATGTGGTCCCTCTCAAAATGTATCCAATCTTTATGCAACAATAGGATATCGTTCTCACAGAATTAAAACACTAAAGTAATTAAAGGCCTAATTGAAAAGTTTACAGCACCTGGTATTTCCAGGCAGTCTCCCACCCAAGTACTAACCAGGCCCGAATCTGTTAAGCTTCCGAGATCAGACGAGAGCGGGCGTTGTCAGAGAGGTATGGCCGTAGGCGAGAGAAGTTGACAAATGGTGGCAATTCAAACAGTGTAAGTAAGCTATGAATTGGTTGATGATTGGTTCTTTGTTTGTTTGGTTGGTTCTTTGTTTGTTTGTTTAGTTCTTTGTTTGTTTGTTTGGTTCTTTATTTGTCTGGTTGGTTCTTTGTTTATTTATTTGTTTTTCTGATTGTTTGGTTGGTCGGTTCTTTGTTTGTTTGGTTGATTGCGTCACCCTCAAAACTGTATCTAATCTTTATCTCAAAATAGAATGTTGTTCTGAGACAATTAAAACACTAAAGCAATTGAAGGCTTACAGCACCTGGTATTCCCAGGCTGTCTCCCACCCAAGTACTAACCAGGCTGTTTGGTTGGTTCTTTATTTGTCTTGTTGGTTCTTTGTTTGATTGTTTGGTTGGTTGGTTGCTTCTTTGTTTGCTTGATTCTTTGTTTGCTTGGTTCTTTGTTTGTTTGGTTGGTTCTTCGTTTGTTTGGATGGTTCTTCATTTGTTTGGTTGGCTCTTCATTTGATTGGTTGATCGGGTCCCTCTCAAAACTGTATCCAATCTTTATCCCAAAATATGATGTTGTTCTGAGACAATTTTAACACTAAAGCAATTGAAGGCCTAATTGAAAAGCTTGCAACACCTGGTATTTCCAGGTAGTCTCCCACCCAAGGTCTTACCAGACCGTTTGGATGGTTCGTTGTTTGTTTGTTTGTTTGGTTCTTTGTTTGTTTGTTTGGTTCTTCATTTGTCTGGTTGGTTCTTTGTTTGATTGTTTGGTTGGTTCTTTCTTTGCTTGGTTCTTTGTTTGTTTGGTTTGTTCTTTGTTTGTTTGCATGGTTCGTCGTTTGTTTGGTTGGTTCTTCGTTTGTTTGGTTGATGTGGTCCCTCTCAAAATGTATCCAATCTTTATCCCAAAATAGGATGTTGTTTTGAGACAATTAAAACACTAAAGCAATTAAAGGCCTAATTGAAAAGCTTACAGCACCTGGTATTTCCAGGCAGTCTCCCACCCAAGTACTAACCAGGCCCGAATCTGTTAAGCTTCCGAGATCAGACGAGAGCGGGCGTTGTCAGAGAGGTATGGCCGTAGGCGAGAAAAGTTGACAAATGGTGGCAATTCAAACAGTGTAAGTAAGCTATGAATGGGTTGATGATTGCTTCTTTGTTTGTTTGTTTAGTTCTTTGTTGTTTGTTTGGTTCTTTATTTGTCTGGTTGGTTCTTTGTTTATTTATTTGTTTTTTTGATTGTTTGGTTGGTCGGTTCTTTGTTTGTTTGGTTGATTGCGTCACTCTCAAAACTGTATGTAATCTTTATCTCAAAATAGAATGTTGTTCTGAGACAATTAAAACACTAAAGCAATTGAAGGCTTACAGCACCTGGTATTCCCAGGCTGTCTCCCACCCAAGCACTAACTAGGCTGTTTGGTTGGTTCGTTGTTTGTTTGGTTGGTTCTTTATTTGTCTTGTTGGTTCTTTGTTTGATTGTTTGGTTGGTTGGTTGCTTCTTTGTTTGCTTGATTCTTTGTTTGCTTGGTTCTTTGTTTGTTTGGTTGGTTCTTCATTTGTTTGGATGGTTCTTCATTTGTTTGGTTGGCTCTTCGTTTGATTGGTTGGTTCTTCATTTGTTTGGTTGATCGGGTCCCTCTCAAAACTGTATCCAATCTTTATCCCAAAATATGATGTTGTTCTGAGACAATTTTAACACTAAAGCAATTGAAGGCCTAATTGAAAAGCTTACAACACCTGGTATTTCCAGGTAGTCTCCCACCCAAGGTCTTACCAGACCGTTTGGATGGTACGTTGTTTGTTTGTTTGGTTCTTCATTTGTCTGGTTGGTTCTTTGTTTGATTGTTTGGTTGGTTGGTTGGTTCTTTGTTTGCTTGGTTCTTTGTTTGTTTGGTTGGTTCTTTGTTTGTTTGCTTGGTTCGTTGTTTGGTTGGTTGGTTCTTTGTTTGTTTGGTTGATGTGGTCCCTCTCAAAATGTATCCAATCTTTATCCCAAAATAGGATGTTGTTTTGAGACAATTACAACACTAAAGCAATTAAAGGCCAAATTGAAAAGCTTACAGCACCTGGTATTCCCAGGCAGTCAAAACTGTATCCAATCTTTATCCCAAATTAGGATGTTGTTCTGAGGCAATTAAAACACTAAAGCAATTGAAGGCCTAATTGAAAAGCTTACAGCACCTGGTATTTCCAGGCAGTCTCCCACCCAAGTACTAACCAGGCCCGAATCTGTTAAGCTTCCGAGATCAGACGAGAGCGGGCGTTGTCAGAGAGGTATGGCTGAAGGCGAGAAAAGTTGACAAATGGTGGCAATTCAAACAGTGTAAGTAAGCTATGAATGGGTTGATGATTGGTTCTTTGTTTGTTTGTTTGGTTCTTTGTTTGGTTGATTGGTTCTTTGTTTGGTTGGTTGATCGGGTCACGCTCAAAACTGTATCCAATCTTTATCCCAAATTAGGATATCGTTCTCACACAATTTAAAAACTAAAGCAATTGAAAAGCTTACAGCACCTGGCATTTCCAGGCAGTCTCCCACCCAAGTACTAACCAGGCCCGAATCTGTTAAGCTTCCGAGATCGGACGAGAGCGGGCATTGTCAGAGAGGTATGGCTGTAGGCAAGAAAAGTTGACAAATGGTGGCAATTCAAACAGTGTAAGTAAGCTATGAATGGGTTGATGATTGGTTCTTTGTTTGTCTGGTTGGTTCTTTGTTTGTTTGTTTAGTTCTTTGTTTGTTTGTTTGGTTCTTTATTTGTCTGGTTGGTTCTTTGTTTATTTATTTGTTTTTTTGATTGTTTGGTTGGTCGGTTCTTTGTTTGTTTGGTTGATTGCGTCACTCTCAAAACTGTATCTAATCTTTATCTCAAAATAGAATGTTGTTCTGAGACAATTAAAACACTAAAGCAATTGAAGGCTTACAGCACCTGGTATTCCCAGGCTGTCTCCCACCCAAGCACTAACCAGGCTGTTTGGTTGGTTCTTTGTTTGTTTGGATGGTTCTTCATTTGTTTGGTTGGCTCTTCGTTTGATTGGTTGGTTCTTCATTTGTTTGGTTGATCGGGTCCCTCTCAAAACTGTATCCAATCTTTATCCCAAAATATGATGTTGTTCTGAGACAATTTTAACACTAAAGCAATTGAAGGCCTAATTGAAAAGCTTACAACACCTGGTATTTCCAGGTAGTCTCCCACCCAAGGTCTTACCAGACCGTTTGGATGGTACGTTGTTTGTTTGTTTGGTTCTTCATTTGTCTGGTTGGTTCTTTGTTTGATTGTTTGGTTGGTTGGTTGGTTCTTTGTTTGCTTGGTTCTTTGTTTGTTTGCTTGGTTCGTTGTTTGGTTGGTTGGTTCTTTGTTTGTTTGGTTGATGTGGTCCCTCTCAAAATGTATCCAATCTTTATCCCAAAATAGGATGTTGTTTTGAGACAATTACAACACTAAAGCAATTAAAGGCCAAATTGAAAAGCTTACAGCACCTGGTATTCCCAGGCAGTCAAAACTGTATCCAATCTTTATCCCAAATTAGGATGTTGTTCTGAGGCAATTAAAACACTAAAGCAATTGAAGGCCTAATTGAAAAGCTTACAGCACCTGGTATTCCCAGGCAGTCAAAACTGTATCCAATCTTTATCCAACAATAGGATATCGTTCTCACACAATTAAAAAACTAAAGCAATTGAAAAGCTTACAGCACCTGGTATTTCCAGGCAGTCTCCCACCCAAGTACTAACCAGACCCGAATCTGTTAAGCTTCCGAGATCAGACGAGAGCGGGCGTTGTCAGAGAGGTATGGCCGTAGGCAAAAAAAAGTTGACAAATGGTGGCAATTCAAGCAGTGTAAGAAAGCTATGAATGGGTTGATGATTGGTTCTTTGTTTGTTTGGTTGGTTCTTTGTTTGTTTGTTTAGTTATTTGTTTGTTTGTTTGGTTCTTTATTTAACTGGTTGGTTCTTTGTTTATTTATTTGTTTTTTTTGATTGTTTGGTTGGTCGGTTCTTTGTTTGTTTGGTTGATTGCGTCACTCTCAAAACTGTATCTAATCTTTATCTCAAAATAGAATGTTGTTCTGAGACAATTAAAACACTAAAGCAATTGAAGGCTTACAGCACCTGGTATTCCCAGGCTGTCTCCCACCCAAGCACTAACCAGGCTGTTTGGTTGGTTCTTTGTTTGTTTGGTTGGTTCTTTATTTGTCTTGTTGGTTCTTTGTTTGATTGTTTGGTTGGTTGGTTGCTTCTTTGTTTGCTTGATTCTTTGTTTGCTTGGTTCTTTGTTTGTTTGGTTGGTTCTTCATTTGTTTGGATGGTTCTTCATTTGTTTGGTTGGCTCTTCGTTTGATTGGTTGGTTCTTCATTTGTTTGGTTGATCGGGTCCCTCTCAAAACTGTATCCAATCTTTATCCCAAAATATGATGTTGTTCTGAGACAATTTTAACACTGAAGCAATTGAAGGCCTAACTGAAAAGCTTACAACACCTGGTATTTCCAGGTAGTCTCCCACCCAAGGTCTTACCAGACCGTTTGTTTGGTTCTTTGTTTGTTTGTTTGGTTCTTCATTTGTCTGGTTGGTTCTTTGTTTGATTGTTTGGTTGGTTGGTTGGTTCTTTGTTTGCTTGGTTCTTTGTTTGTTTGGTTGGTTCTTTGTTTGTTTGCTTGGTTCGTTGTTTGGTTGGTTGGTTCTTTGTTTGTTTGGTTGATGTGGTCCCTCTCAAAATGTATCCAATCTTTATGCAACAATAGGATATCGTTCTCACAGAATTAAAACACTAAAGCAATTGAAGGCCTAATTGAAAAGCTTACAACACCTGGTATTTCCAGGTAGTCTCCCACCCAAGGTCTTACCAGGCCGTTTGGATGGTTCGTTGTTTGTTTGTTTGGTTCTTTGTTTGGTTGTTTCTTTGTTTGTTTGTTTGGTTCTTTGTTTGTTTGGTTGGTTCTTCATTTGTCTGGTTGGTTCTTTGTTTGATTGTTTGGTTGGTTGGTTCGTTGTTTGCTTGGTTCTTTGTTTGGTTGGTTGGTTCTTTGTTTGTTTGGTTGATGTGGTCCCTCTCAAAATGTATCCAATCTTTATCCCAAAATAGGATGTTGTTTTGAGACAATTAAAACACTAAAGCAATTAAAGGCCTAATTGAAAAGCTTACAGCACCTGGTATTTCCAGGCAGTCTCCCACCCAAGTACTAACCAGGCCCGAATCTGTTAAGCTTCCGAGATCAGACGAGAGCGGGCGTTGTCAGAGAGGTATGGCCGTAGGCGAGAGAAGTTGACAAATGATGGCAATTCAAACAGTGTAAGTAAGCTATGAATGGGTTGATGATTGGTTGTTTGTTTGTCTGGTTGGTTCTTTGTTTGTTTGTTTAGTTCTTTGTTTGTTTGTTTGGTTCTTTATTTGTCTGGTTGGTTCTTTGTTTATTTATTTGTTTTTTTGATTGTTTGGTTGGTCGGTTCTTTGTTTGTTTGGTTGATTGCGTCACTCTCAAAACTGTATCTAATCTTTATCTCAAAATAGAATGTTGTTCTGAGACAATTAAAACACTAAAGCAATTGAAGGCTTACAGCACCTGGTATTCCCAGGCTGTCTCCCACCCAAGCACTAACCAGGCTGTTTGGTTGGTTCATTATTTGTCTTGTTGGTTCTTTGTTTGATTGTTTGGTTGGTTGGTTGCTTCTTTGTTTGCTTGATTCTTTGTTTGCTTGGTTCTTTGTTTGTTTGGTTGGTTCTTCGTTTGTTTGGATGGTTCTTCATTTGTTTGGTTGGTTCTTCATTTGTTTGGTTGATCGGGTCCCTCTCAAAACTGTATCCAATCTTTATCCCAAAATATGATGTTGTTCTGTGACAATTTTAACACTAAAGCAATTGAAGGCCTAATTGAAAAGCTTGCAACACCTGGTATTTCCAGGTAGTCTCCCACCCAAGGTCTTACCAGACCGTTTGGATGGTTCGTTGTTTGTTTGTTTGTTTGGTTCTTTGTTTGTTTGTTTGGTTCTTCATTTGTCTGGTTGGTTCTTTGTTTGATTGTTTGGTTGGTTGGTTGGTTCTTTGTTTGCTTGGTTCTTTGTTTGTTTGGTTGGTTCTTTGTTTGTTTGCATGGTTCGTCGTTTGGTTGGTTGGTTCTTTGTTTGTTTGGTTGATGTGGTCCCTCTCAAAATGTATCCAATCTTTATCCCAAAATAGGATGTTGTTTTGAGACAATTAAAACACTAAAGCAATTAAAGGCCTAATTGAAAAGCTTACAGCACCTGGTATTTCCAGGCAGTCGCCCACCCAAGTACTAACCAGGCCCGAATCTGTTAAGCTTCCGAGATCAGACGAGAGCGGGCGTTGTCAGAGAGGTATGGCCGTAGGCGAGAGAAGTTGACAAATGATGGCAATTCAAACAGTGTAAGTAAGCTATGAATGGGTTGATGATTGGTTGTTTGTTTGTCTGGTTGGTTCTTTGTTTGTTTGTTTAGTTCTTTGTTTGTTTGTTTGGTTCTTTATTTGTCTGGTTGGTTCTTTGTTTATTTATTTGTTTTTTTGATTGTTTGGTTGGTCGGTTCTTTGTTTGTTTGGTTGATTGCGTCACTCTCAAAACTGTATCTAATCTTTATCTCAAAATAGAATGTTGTTCTGAGACAATTAAAACACTAAAGCAATTGAAGGCTTACAGCACCTGGTATTCCCAGGCTGTCTCCCACCCAAGCACTAACCAGGCTGTTTGGTTGGTTCATTATTTGTCTTGTTGGTTCTTTGTTTGATTGTTTGGTTGGTTGGTTGCTTCTTTGTTTGCTTGATTCTTTGTTTGCTTGGTTCTTTGTTTGTTTGGTTGGTTCTTCGTTTGTTTGGATGGTTCTTCATTTGTTTGGTTGGCTCTTCGTTTGATTGGTTGATCGGGTCCCTCTCAAAACTGTATCCAATCTTTATCCCAAAATATGATGTTGTTCTGAGACAATTTTAACACTAAAGCAATTGAAGGCCTAATTGAAAAGCTTGCAACACCTGGTATTTCCAGGTAGTCTCCCACCCAAGGTCTTACCAGACCGTTTGGATGGTTCGTTGTTTGTTTGTTTGTTTGGTTCTTTGTTTGTTTGTTTGGTTCTTCATTTGTCTGGTTGGTTCTTTGTTTGATTGTTTGGTTGGTTGGTTGGTTCTTTGTTTGCTTGGTTCTTTGTTTGTTTGGTTGGTTCTTTGTTTGTTTGCATGGTTCGTCGTTTGGTTGGTTGGTTCTTTGTTTGTTTGGTTGATGTGGTCCCTCTCAAAATGTATCCAATCTTTATCCCAAAATAGGATGTTGTTTTGAGACAATTAAAACACTAAAGCAATTAAAGGCCTAATTGAAAAGCTTACAGCACCTGGTATTTCCAGGCAGTCGCCCACCCAAGTACTAACCAGGCCCGAATCTGTTAAGCTTCCGAGATCAGACGAGAGCGGGCGTTGTCAGAGAGGTATGGCCGTAGGTGAGAGAAGTTGACAAATGGTGGCAATTCAAACAGTGTAAGTAAGCTATGAATGGGTTGATGATTGGTTCTTTGTTTGTTTGGTTGGTTCTTTGTTTGTTTGTTTAGTTCTTTGTTTGTTTGTTTGGTTCTTTATTTGTCTGGTTGGTTCTTTGTTTATTTATTTGTTTTTTTGATTGTTTGGTTGGTCGGTTCTTTGTTTGTTTGGTTGATTGCGTCACTCTCAAAACTGTATCTAATCTTTATCTCAAAATAGAATGTTGTTCTGAGACAATTAAAACACTAAAGCAATTGAAGGCTTACAGCACCTGGTATTCCCAGGCTGTCTCCCACCCAAGTACTAACCAGGCTGTTTGGTTGGTTCTTTATTTGTCTTGTTGGTTCTTTGTTTGATTGTTTGGTTGGTTGGTTGCTTCTTTGTTTGCTTGATTCTTTGTTTGCTTGATTCTTTGTTTGTTTGGTTGGTTCTTCGTTTGTTTGGATGGTTCTTCCTTTGTTTGGTTGGCTCTTCGTTTGATTGGTTGGTTCTTCATTTGTTTGGTTGATCGGGTCCCTCTCAAAACTGTATCCAATCTTTATCCCAAAATATGATGTTGTTCTGAGACAATTTTAACACTAAAGCAATTGAAGGCCTAATTGAAAAGCTTGCAACACCTGGTATTTCCAGGTAGTCTCCCACCCAAGGTCTTACCAGACCGTTTGGATGGTTCGTTGTTTGTTTGTTTGTTTGGTTCTTTGTTTGTTTGTTTGGTTCTTCATTTGTCTGGTTGGTTCTTTGTTTGATTGTTTGGTTGGTTGGTTGGTTCTTTGTTTGCTTGGTTCTTTGTTTGTTTGGTTGGTTCTTTGTTTGTTTGCATGGTTCGTCGTTTGGTTGGTTGGTTGTTTGTTTGTTTGGTTGATGTGGTCCCTCTCAAAATGTATCCAATCTTTATCCCAAAATAGGATGTTGTTTTGAGACAATTAAAACACTAAAGCAATTAAAGGCCTAATTGAAAAGCTTACAGCACCTGGTATTTCCAGGCAGTCTCCCACCCAAGTACTAACCAGGCCCGAATCTGTTAAGCTTCCGAGATCAGACGAGAGCGGGCGTTGTCAGAGAGGTATGGCTGTAGGCGAGAAAAGTTGACAAATTGTGGCAATTCAAACAGTGTAAGTAAGCTATGAATTGGTTGATGATTGGTTCTTTGTTTGTTTGTTTGGTTCTTTGTTTGTTTGTTTGGTTCTTTGTTTGGTTGATTGGTTCTTTGTTTGGTTGGTTGATCGGGTCACGCTCAAAACTGTATCCAATCTTTATCCCAAATTAGGATATCGTTCTCACACAATTAAAAAACTAAAGCAATTGAAGGCCTAATTGAAAAGCTTACAGCACCTGGCATTTCCAGGCAGTCTCCCACCAAAGTACTTACCAGGCCCGAATCTGTTAAGCATCCGAGGTCAGACAAGATCGGGCGTTGTCAGAGAGGTATGGCCGTAGGCGAGAAACATTGACAAATGGTGGCAATTCAAACAGTGTAAGTAAGCTATGAATGGGCTGTTTCTTGGTTCTTTGTTTGTTTGGTTGGTTCTTTGTTTGTTTGATTGTTTGGTTGGTTGCTTGGTTCATTGTTTCCTTGGTTCTTTGTTTGTTTGGTTGGTTCTTTGTTTGTTTGATTGTTTGGTTGGTTGCTTGGTTCATTGTTTGCTTGGTTCTTTGTTTGTTTGGTTGGTTCTTTGTTTGGTTGGTTGATTGGGTCACGCTCAAAACTGTATCCAATCTTTATCCCAAATTAGGATGTTGTTCTGAGGCAATTAAAACACTAAAGCAATTGAAGGCCTAATTGAAAAGCTTACAGCACCTGGTATTTCCAGGCAGTCTGCCACCCAAGTACTAACCAGGCCCAAATTTGTTCAGCTTCTGAGATCAGAAGAGATCGGGCGTTGTTAGAGAGGTATGGCCCTAGACAAAAAAACCTGTCAAATGGTGCCAATTCAAACAGTGTAAGTAAGCTATGAATGGGTTGATGATTGCTTCTTTGTTTGTTTGTTTAGTTCTTTGTTGTTTGTTTGGTTCTTTATTTGTCTGGTTGGTTCTTTATTTATTTGTTTTTTTGATTGTTTGGTTGGTCGGTTCTTTGTTTGTTTGGTTGATTGCGTCACTCTCAAAACTGTATGTAATCTTTATCTCAAAATAGAATGTTGTTCTGAGACAATTAAAACACTAAAGCAATTGAAGGCTTACAGCACCTGGTATTCCCAGGCTGTCTCCCACCCAAGCACTAACTAGGCTGTTTGGTTGGTTCGTTGTTTGTTTGGTTGGTTCTTTATTTGTCTTGTTGGTTCTTTGTTTGATTGTTTGGTTGGTTGGTTGCTTCTTTGTTTGCTTGATTCTTTGTTTGCTTGGTTCTTTGTTTGTTTGGTTGGTTCTTCATTTGTTTGGATGGTTCTTCATTTGTTTGGTTGGCTCTTCGTTTGATTGGTTGGTTCTTCATTTGTTTGGTTGATCGGGTCCCTCTCAAAACTGTATCCAATCTTTATCCCAAAATATGATGTTGTTCTGAGACAATTTTAACACTAAAGCAATTGAAGGCCTAATTGAAAAGCTTACAACACCTGGTATTTCCAGGTAGTCTCCCACCCAAGGTCTTACCAGACCGTTTGGATGGTTCGTTGTTTGTTTGTTTGGTTCTTCATTTGTCTGGTTGGTTCTTTGTTTGATTGTTTGGTTGGTTGGTTGGTTCTTTGTTTGCTTGGTTCTTTGTTTGTTTGGTTGGTTCTTTGTTTGTTTGCTTTGTTCGTTGTTTGGTTGGTTGGTTCTTTGTTTGTTTGGTTGATGTGGTCCCTCTCAAAATGTATCCAATCTTTATCCCAAAATAGGATGTTGTTTTGAGACAATTACAACACTAAAGCAATTAAAGGCCAAATTGAAAAGCTTACAGCACCTGGTATTCCCAGGCAGTCAAAACTGTATCCAATCTTTATCCCAAATTAGGATGTTGTTCTGAGGCAATTAAAACAATAAAGCAATTGACGGCCTAATTGAAAAGCTTACAGCACCTGGTATTTCCAGGCAGTCTCCCACCCAAGTACTAACCAGGCCCGAATCTGTTAAGCTTCCGAGATCAGACGAGAGCGGGCGTTGTCAGAGAGGTATGGCTGAAGGCGAGAAAAGTTGACAAATGGTGGCAATTCAAACAGTGTAAGTAAGCTATGAATGGGTTGATGATTGGTTCTTTGTTTGTTTGTTTGGTTCTTTGTTTGGTTGATTGGTTCTTTGTTTGGTTGGTTGATCGGGTCACGCTCAAAACTGTATCCAATCTTTATCCCAAATTAGGATATCGTTCTCACACAATTTAAAAACTAAAGCAATTGAAAAGCTTACAGCACCTGGCATTTCCAGGCAGTCTCCCACCCAAGTACTAACCAGGCCCGAATCTGTTAAGCTTCCGAGATCGGACGAGAGCGGGCATTGTCAGAGAGGTATGGCTGTAGGCAAGAAAAGTTGACAAATGGTGGCAATTCAAACAGTGTAAGTAAGCTATGAATGGGTTGATGATTGGTTCTTTGTTTGTCTGGTTGGTTCTTTGTTTGTTTGTTTAGTTCTGTTTGTTTGTTTGGTTCTTTATTTGTCTGGTTGGTTCTTTGTTTATTTATTTGTTTTTTTGATTGTTTGGTTGGTCGGTTCTTTGTTTGTTTGGTTGATTGGGTCACCCTCAAAACTGTATCTAATCTTTATCTCAAAATAGAATGTTGTTCTGAGACAATTAAAACACTAAAGCAATTGAAGGCTTACAGCACCTGGTATTCCCAGGCTGTCTCCCACCCAAGTACTAACCAGGCTGTTTGGTTGGTTCTTTATTTGTCTTGTTGGTTCTTTGTTTGATTGTTTGGTTGGTTGGTTGCTTCTTTGTTTGCTTGATTCTTTTTTTGCTTGGTTCTTTGTTTGTTTGGTTGGTTCTTCGTTTGTTTGGATGGTTCTTCCTTTGTTTGGTTGGCTCTTCGTTTGATTGGTTGGTTCTTCATTTGTTTGGTTGATCGGGTCCCTCTCAAAACTGTATCCAATCTTTATCCCAAAATATGATGTTGTTCTGAGACAATTTTAACACTAAAGCAATTGAAGGCCTAATTGAAAAGCTTGCAACACCTGGTATTTCCAGGTAGTCTCCCACCCAAGGTCTTACCAGACCGTTTGGATGGTTCGTTGTTTGTTTGTTTGTTTGGTTCTTTGTTTGTTTGTTTGGTTCTTCATTTGTCTGGTTGGTTCTTTGTTTGATTGTTTGGTTGGTTGGTTGGTTCTTTGTTTGCTTGGTTCTTTGTTTGTTTGGTTGGTTCTTTGTTTGTTTGCATGGTTCGTCGTTTGGTTGGTTGGTTCTTTGTTTGTTTGGTTGATGTGGTCCCTCTCAAAATGTATCCAATCTTTATCCCAAAATAGGATGTTGTTTTGAGACAATTAAAACACTAAAGCAATTAAAGGCCTAATTGAAAAGCTTACAGCACCTGGTATTTCCAGGCAGTCTCCCACCCAAGTACTAACCAGGCCCGAATCTGTTAAGCTTCCGAGATCAGACGAGAGCAGGCGTTGTCAGAGAGGTATGGCTGTAGGCGAGAAAAGTTGACAAATTGTGGCAATTCAAACAGTGTAAGTAAGCTATGAATTGGTTGATGATTGGTTCTTTGTTTGTTTGTTTGGTTCTTTGTTTGTTTGTTTGGTTCTTTGTTTGGTTGATTGGTTCTTTGTTTGGTTGGTTGATCGGGTCACGCTCAAAACTGTATCCAATCTTTATCCCAAATTAGGATATCGTTCTCACACAATTAAAAAACTAAAGCAATTGAAGGCCTAATTGAAAAGCTTACAGCACCTGGCATTTCCAGGCAGTCTCCCACCAAAGTACTTACCAGGCCCGAATCTGTTAAGCATCCGAGGTCAGACAAGATCGGGCGTTGTCAGAGAGGTATGGCCGTAGGCGAGAAACATTGACAAATGGTGGCAATTCAAACAGTGTAAGTAAGCTATGAATGGGCTGTTTCTTGGTTCTTTGTTTGTTTGGTTGGTTCTTTGTTTGTTTGATTGTTTGGTTGGTTGCTTGGTTCATTGTTTCCTTGGTTCTTTGTTTGTTTGGTTGGTTCTTTGTTTGTTTGATTGTTTGGTTGGTTGCTTGGTTCATTGTTTGCTTGGTTCTTTGTTTGTTTGGTTGGTTCTTTGTTTGGTTGGTTGATTGGGTCACGCTCAAAACTGTATCCAATCTTTATCCCAAATTAGGATGTTGTTCTGAGGCAATTAAAACACTAAAGCAATTGAAGGCCTAATTGAAAAGCTTACAGCACCTGGTATTTCCAGGCAGTCTGCCACCCAAGTACTAACCAGGCCCAAATTTGTTCAGCTTCTGAGATCAGAAGAGATCGGGCGTTGTTAGAGAGGTATGGCCCTAGACAAAAAAACCTGTCAAATGGTGCCAATTCAAACAGTGTAAGTAAACTATGAAAGGGTTGTTGGTTCGTTCTTTGTTTGTTTGGTTGTTACTTTGTTTGTTTGTTTGGTTCTTTCTTTGTTTGGTTCTTTATTTGTCTGTTTGGTTCTTTGTTGGTTTGTTTGTCTGATTGTTTGGTTGGTTGGTTGGTTCCTTGTTTGCTTGCATGCTTGGTTCTTTGTTTGTTTGGATTATCTGGTCCCTCTCAAAATGTATCCAATCTTTATGCGACAATAGGATATCGTTCTCACAGAATTAAAACACTAAAGCAATTGAAGGCCTAATTGAAAAGCTTACAACACCTGGTATTTCCAGGTAGTCTCCCACCCAAGGTCTTACCAGGCCGTTTGGATGGTTCATTGTTTGTTTGTTTGGTTCTTTGTTTGTTTGGTTGGTTCTTCATTTGTCTGGTTGGTTCTTTGTTTGATTGTTTGGTTGGTTGGTTCGTTGGTTGCTTGGTTCTTTGTTTGGTTGGTTGGTTCTTTGTTTGTTTGGTTGATGTGGTCCCTCTCAAAATGTATCCAATCTTTATCCCAAAATAGGATGTTGTTTTGAGACAATTAAAACACTAAAGCAATTAAAGGCCTAATTGAAAAGCTTACAGCACCTGGTATTTCCAGGCAGTCTCCCACCCAAGTACTAACCAGGCCCGAATCTGTTAAGCTTCCGAGATCAGACGAGAGCGGGCGTTGTCAGAGAGGTATGGCCGTAGGCGAGAGAAGTTGACAAATGGTGGCAATTCAAACAGTGTATGTAAGCTATGAATGGGTTGATGATTGGTTCTTTGTTTGTTTGGTTGGTTCTTTGTTTGTTTGTTTAGTTCTTTGTTTGTTTGTTTGGTTCTTTATTTGTCTGGTTGGTTCTTTGTTTATTTATTTGTTTTTCTGATTGTTTGGTTGGTCGGTTCTTTGTTTGTTTGGTTGATTGCGTCACCCTCAAAACTGTATCTAATCTTTATCTCAAAATAGAATGTTGTTCTGAGACAATTAAAACACTAAAGCAATTGAAGGCTTACAGCACCTGGTATTCCCAGGCTGTCTCCCACCCAAGTACTAACCAGGCTGTTTGGTTGGTTCTTTATTTGTCTTGTTGGTTCTTTGTTTGATTGTTTGGTTGGTTGGTTGCTTCTTTGTTTGCTTGATTCTTTGTTTGCTTGGTTCTTTGTTTGTTTGGTTGGTTCTTCGTTTGTTTGGATGGTTCTTCATTTGTTTGGTTGGCTCTTCATTTGATTGGTTGATCGGGTCCCTCTCAAAACTGTATCCAATCTTTATCCCAAAATATGATGTTGTTCTGAGACAATTTTAACACTAAAGCAATTGAAGGCCTAATTGAAAAGCTTGCAACACCTGGTATTTCCAGGTAGTCTCCCACCCAAGGTCTTACCAGACCGTTTGGATGGTTCGTTGTTTGTTTGTTTGTTTGGTTCTTTGTTTGTTTGTTTGGTTCTTCATTTGTCTGGTTGGTTCTTTGTTTGATTGTTTGGTTGGTTCTTTGTTTGCTTGGTTCTTTGTTTGTTTGGTTTGTTCTTTGTTTGTTTGCATGGTTCGTCGTTTGTTTGGTTGGTTCTTCGTTTGTTTGGTTGATGTGGTCCCTCTCAAAATGTATCCAATCTTTATCCCAAAATAGGATGTTGTTTTGAGACAATTAAAACACTAAAGCAATTAAAGGCCTAATTGAAAAGCTTACAGCACCTGGTATTTCCAGGCAGTCTCCCACCCAAGTACTAACCAGGCCCGAATCTGTTAAGCTTCCGAGATCAGACGAGAGCGGGCGTTGTCAGAGAGGTATGGCCGTAGGCGAGAAAAGTTGACAAATGGTGGCAATTCAAACAGTGTAAGTAAGCTATGAATGGGTTGATGATTGCTTCTTTGTTTGTTTGTTTAGTTCTTTGTTGTTTGTTTGGTTCTTTATTTGTCTGGTTGGTTCTTTATTTATTTGTTTTTTTGATTGTTTGGTTGGTCGGTTCTTTGTTTGTTTGGTTGATTGCGTCACTCTCAAAACTGTATGTAATCTTTATCTCAAAATAGAATGTTGTTCTGAGACAATTAAAACACTAAAGCAATTGAAGGCTTACAGCACCTGGTATTCCCAGGCTGTCTCCCACCCAAGCACTAACTAGGCTGTTTGGTTGGTTCGTTGTTTGTTTGGTTGGTTCTTTATTTGTCTTGTTGGTTCTTTGTTTGATTGTTTGGTTGGTTGGTTGCTTCTTTGTTTGCTTGATTCTTTGTTTGCTTGGTTCTTTGTTTGTTTGGTTGGTTCTTCATTTGTTTGGATGGTTCTTCATTTGTTTGGTTGGCTCTTCGTTTGATTGGTTGGTTCTTCATTTGTTTGGTTGATCGGGTCCCTCTCAAAACTGTATCCAATCTTTATCCCAAAATATGATGTTGTTCTGAGACAATTTTAACACTAAAGCAATTGAAGGCCTAATTGAAAAGCTTACAACACCTGGTATTTCCAGGTAGTCTCCCACCCAAGGTCTTACCAGACCGTTTGGATGGTTCGTTGTTTGTTTGTTTGGTTCTTCATTTGTCTGGTTGGTTCTTTGTTTGATTGTTTGGTTGGTTGGTTGGTTCTTTGTTTGCTTGGTTCTTTGTTTGTTTGGTTGGTTCTTTGTTTGTTTGCTTTGTTCGTTGTTTGGTTGGTTGGTTCTTTGTTTGTTTGGTTGATGTGGTCCCTCTCAAAATGTATCCAATCTTTATCCCAAAATAGGATGTTGTTTTGAGACAATTACAACACTAAAGCAATTAAAGGCCAAATTGAAAAGCTTACAGCACCTGGTATTCCCAGGCAGTCAAAACTGTATCCAATCTTTATCCCAAATTAGGATGTTGTTCTGAGGCAATTAAAACAATAAAGCAATTGACGGCCTAATTGAAAAGCTTACAGCACCTGGTATTTCCAGGCAGTCTCCCACCCAAGTACTAACCAGGCCCGAATCTGTTAAGCTTCCGAGATCAGACGAGAGCGGGCGTTGTCAGAGAGGTATGGCTGAAGGCGAGAAAAGTTGACAAATGGTGGCAATTCAAACAGTGTAAGTAAGCTATGAATGGGTTGATGATTGGTTCTTTGTTTGTTTGTTTGGTTCTTTGTTTGGTTGATTGGTTCTTTGTTTGGTTGGTTGATCGGGTCACGCTCAAAACTGTATCCAATCTTTATCCCAAATTAGGATATCGTTCTCACACAATTTAAAAACTAAAGCAATTGAAAAGCTTACAGCACCTGGCATTTCCAGGCAGTCTCCCACCCAAGTACTAACCAGGCCCGAATCTGTTAAGCTTCCGAGATCGGACGAGAGCGGGCATTGTCAGAGAGGTATGGCTGTAGGCAAGAAAAGTTGACAAATGGTGGCAATTCAAACAGTGTAAGTAAGCTATGAATGGGTTGATGATTGGTTCTTTGTTTGTCTGGTTGGTTCTTTGTTTGTTTGTTTAGTTCTGTTTGTTTGTTTGGTTCTTTATTTGTCTGGTTGGTTCTTTGTTTATTTATTTGTTTTTTTGATTGTTTGGTTGGTCGGTTCTTTGTTTGTTTGGTTGATTGGGTCACCCTCAAAACTGTATCTAATCTTTATCTCAAAATAGAATGTTGTTCTGAGACAATTAAAACACTAAAGCAATTGAAGGCTTACAGCACCTGGTATTCCCAGGCTGTCTCCCACCCAAGTACTAACCAGGCTGTTTGGTTGGTTCTTTATTTGTCTTGTTGGTTCTTTGTTTGATTGTTTGGTTGGTTGGTTGCTTCTTTGTTTGCTTGATTCTTTTTTTGCTTGGTTCTTTGTTTGTTTGGTTGGTTCTTCGTTTGTTTGGATGGTTCTTCCTTTGTTTGGTTGGCTCTTCGTTTGATTGGTTGGTTCTTCATTTGTTTGGTTGATCGGGTCCCTCTCAAAACTGTATCCAATCTTTATCCCAAAATATGATGTTGTTCTGAGACAATTTTAACACTAAAGCAATTGAAGGCCTAATTGAAAAGCTTGCAACACCTGGTATTTCCAGGTAGTCTCCCACCCAAGGTCTTACCAGACCGTTTGGATGGTTCGTTGTTTGTTTGTTTGGTTGGTTCTTTGTTTGTTTGTTTGGTTCTTCATTTGTCTGGTTGGTTCTTTGTTTGATTGTTTGGTTGGTTGGTTGGTTCTTTGTTTGCTTGGTTCTTTGTTTGTTTGGTTGGTTCTTTGTTTGTTTGCATGGTTCGTCGTTTGGTTGGTTGGTTGTTTGTTTGTTTGGTTGATGTGGTCCCTCTCAAAATGTATCCAATCTTTATCCCAAAATAGGATGTTGTTTTGAGACAATTAAAACACTAAAGCAATTAAAGGCCTAATTGAAAAGCTTACAGCACCTGGTATTTCCAGGCAGTCTCCCACCCAAGTACTAACCAGGCCCGAATCTGTTAAGCTTCCGAGATCAGACAAGAGCGGGCATTGTCAGAGAGGTATGGCTGTAGGCGAGAAAAGTTGACAAATTGTGGCAATTCAAACAGTGTAAGTAAGCTATGAATTGGTTGATGATTGGTTCTTTGTTTGTTTGTTTGGTTCTTTGTTTGTTTGTTTGGTTCTTTGTTTGGTTGATTGGTTCTTTGTTTGGTTGGTTGATCGGGTCACGCTCAAAACTGTATCCAATCTTTATCCCAAATTAGGATATCGTTCTCACACAATTAAAAAACTAAAGCAATTGAAGGCCTAATTGAAAAGCTTACAGCACCTGGCATTTCCAGGCAGTCTCCCACCAAAGTACTTACCAGGCCCGAATCTGTTAAGCATCCGAGGTCAGACAAGATCGGGCGTTGTCAGAGAGGTATGGCCGTAGGCGAGAAACATTGACAAATGGTGGCAATTCAAACAGTGTAAGTAAGCTATGAATGGGCTGTTTCTTGGTTCTTTGTTTGTTTGGTTGGTTCTTTGTTTGTTTGATTGTTTGGTTGGTTGCTTGGTTCATTGTTTCCTTGGTTCTTTGTTTGTTTGGTTGGTTCTTTGTTTGTTTGATTGTTTGGTTGGTTGCTTGGTTCATTGTTTGCTTGGTTCTTTGTTTGTTTGGTTGGTTCTTTGTTTGGTTGGTTGATTGGGTCACGCTCAAAACTGTATCCAATCTTTATCCCAAATTAGGATGTTGTTCTGAGGCAATTAAAACACTAAAGCAATTGAAGGCCTAATTGAAAAGCTTACAGCACCTGGTATTTCCAGGCAGTCTGCCACCCAAGTACTAACCAGGCCCAAATTTGTTCAGCTTCTGAGATCAGAAGAGATCGGGCGTTGTTAGAGAGGTATGGCCCTAGACAAAAAAACCTGTCAAATGGTGCCAATTCAAACAGTGTAAGTAAACTATGAAAGGGTTGTTGGTTCGTTCTTTGTTTGTTTGGTTGTTACTTTGTTTGTTTGTTTGGTTCTTTCTTTGTTTGGTTCTTTATTTGTCTGTTTGGTTCTTTGTTGGTTTGTTTGTCTGATTGTTTGGTTGGTTGGTTGGTTCCTTGTTTGCTTGCATGCTTGGTTCTTTGTTTGTTTGGATTATCTGGTCCCTCTCAAAATGTATCCAATCTTTATGCGACAATAGGATATCGTTCTCACAGAATTAAAACACTAAAGCAATTGAAGGCCTAATTGAAAAGCTTACAACACCTGGTATTTCCAGGTAGTCTCCCACCCAAGGTCTTACCAGGCCGTTTGGATGGTTCATTGTTTGTTTGTTTGGTTCTTTGTTTGTTTGGTTGGTTCTTCATTTGTCTGGTTGGTTCTTTGTTTGATTGTTTGGTTGGTTGGTTCGTTGGTTGCTTGGTTCTTTGTTTGGTTGGTTGGTTCTTTGTTTGTTTGGTTGATGTGGTCCCTCTCAAAATGTATCCAATCTTTATCCCAAAATAGGATGTTGTTTTGAGACAATTAAAACACTAAAGCAATTAAAGGCCTAATTGAAAAGCTTACAGCACCTGGTATTTCCAGGCAGTCTCCCACCCAAGTACTAACCAGGCCCGAATCTGTTAAGCTTCCGAGATCAGACGAGAGCGGGCGTTGTCAGAGAGGTATGGCCGTAGGCGAGAGAAGTTGATAAATGGTGGCAATTCAAACAGTGTAAGTAAGCTATGAATGGGTTGATGATTGGTTCTTTGTTTGTTTGGTTGGTTCTTTGTTTGTTTGTTTAGTTCTTTGTTTGTTTGTTTGGTTCTTTATTTGTCTGGTTGGTTCTTTGTTTATTTATTTGTTTTTCTGATTGTTTGGTTGGTCGGTTCTTTGTTTGTTTGGTTGATTGCGTCACCCTCAAAACTGTATCTAATCTTTATCTCAAAATAGAATGTTGTTCTGAGACAATTAAAACACTAAAGCAATTGAAGGCTTACAGCACCTGGTATTCCCAGGCTGTCTCCCACCCAAGTACTAACCAGGCTGTTTGGTTGGTTCTTTATTTGTCTTGTTGGTTCTTTGTTTGATTGTTTGGTTGGTTGGTTGCTTCTTTGTTTGCTTGATTCTTTGTTTGCTTGGTTCTTTGTTTGTTTGGTTGGTTCTTCGTTTGTTTGGATGGTTCTTCATTTGTTTGGTTGGCTCTTCATTTGATTGGTTGATCGGGTCCCTCTCAAAACTGTATCCAATCTTTATCCCAAAATATGATGTTGTTCTGAGACAATTTTAACACTAAAGCAATTGAAGGCCTAATTGAAAAGCTTGCAACACCTGGTATTTCCAGGTAGTCTCCCACCCAAGGTCTTACCAGACCGTTTGGATGGTTCGTTGTTTGTTTGTTTGTTTGGTTCTTTGTTTGTTTGTTTGGTTCTTCATTTGTCTGGTTGGTTCTTTATTTATTTGTTTTTTTGATTGTTTGGTTGGTCGGTTCTTTGTTTGTTTGGTTGATTGCGTCACTCTCAAAACTGTATGTAATCTTTATCTCAAAATAGAATGTTGTTCTGAGACAATTAAAACACTAAAGCAATTGAAGGCTTACAGCACCTGGTATTCCCAGGCTGTCTCCCACCCAAGCACTAACTAGGCTGTTTGGTTGGTTCGTTGTTTGTTTGGTTGGTTCTTTATTTGTCTTGTTGGTTCTTTGTTTGATTGTTTGGTTGGTTGGTTGCTTCTTTGTTTGCTTGATTCTTTGTTTGCTTGGTTCTTTGTTTGTTTGGTTGGTTCTTCATTTGTTTGGATGGTTCTTCATTTGTTTGGTTGGCTCTTCGTTTGATTGGTTGGTTCTTCATTTGTTTGGTTGATCGGGTCCCTCTCAAAACTGTATCCAATCTTTATCCCAAAATATGATGTTGTTCTGAGACAATTTTAACACTAAAGCAATTGAAGGCCTAATTGAAAAGCTTACAACACCTGGTATTTCCAGGTAGTCTCCCACCCAAGGTCTTACCAGACCGTTTGGATGGTTCGTTGTTTGTTTGTTTGGTTCTTCATTTGTCTGGTTGGTTCTTTGTTTGATTGTTTGGTTGGTTGGTTGGTTCTTTGTTTGCTTGGTTCTTTGTTTGTTTGGTTGGTTCTTTGTTTGTTTGCTTGGTTCGTTGTTTGGTTGGTTGGTTCTTTGTTTGTTTGGTTGATGTGGTCCCTCTCAAAATGTATCCAATCTTTATCCCAAAATAGGATGTTGTTTTGAGACAATTACAACACTAAAGCAATTAAAGGCCAAATTGAAAAGCTTACAGCACCTGGTATTCCCAGGCAGTCAAAACTGTATCCAATCTTTATCCCAAATTAGGATGTTGTTCTGAGGCAATTAAAACAATAAAGCAATTGACGGCCTAATTGAAAAGCTTACAGCACCTGGTATTTCCAGGCAGTCTCCCACCCAAGTACTAACCAGGCCCGAATCTGTTAAGCTTCCGAGATCAGACGAGAGCGGGCGTTGTCAGAGAGGTATGGCTGAAGGCGAGAAAAGTTGACAAATGGTGGCAATTCAAACAGTGTAAGTAAGCTATGAATGGGTTGATGATTGGTTCTTTGTTTGTTTGTTTGGTTCTTTGTTTGGTTGATTGGTTCTTTGTTTGGTTGGTTGATCGGGTCACGCTCAAAACTGTATCCAATCTTTATCCCAAATTAGGATATCGTTCTCACACAATTTAAAAACTAAAGCAATTGAAAAGCTTACAGCACCTGGCATTTCCAGGCAGTCTCCCACCCAAGTACTAACCAGGCCCGAATCTGTTAAGCTTCCGAGATCGGACGAGAGCGGGCATTGTCAGAGAGGTATGGCTGTAGGCAAGAAAAGTTGACAAATGGTGGCAATTCAAACAGTGTAAGTAAGCTATGAATGGGTTGATGATTGGTTCTTTGTTTGTCTGGTTGGTTCTTTGTTTGTTTGTTTAGTTCTGTTTGTTTGTTTGGTTCTTTATTTGTCTGGTTGGTTCTTTGTTTATTTATTTGTTTTTTTGATTGTTTGGTTGGTCGGTTCTTTGTTTGTTTGGTTGATTGCGTCACTCTCAAAACTGTATCTAATCTTTATCTCAAAATAGAATGTTGTTCTGAGACAATTAAAACACTAAAGCAATTGAAGGCTTACAGCACCTGGTATTCCCAGGCTGTCTCCCACCCAAGCACTAACCAGGCTGTTTGGTTGGTTCTTTGTTTGTTTGGATGGTTCTTCATTTGTTTGGTTGGCTCTTCGTTTGATTGGTTGGTTCTTCATTTGTTTGGTTGATCGGGCCCCTCTCAAAACTGTATCCAATCTTTATCCCAAAATATTATGTTGTTCTGAGACAATTTTAACACTAAAGCAATTGAAGGCCTAATTGAAAAGCTTACAACACCTGGTATTTCCAGGTAGTCTCCCACCCAAGGTCTTACCAGACCGTTTGGATGGTTCGTTGTTTGTTTGTTTGGTTCTTCATTTGTCTGGTTGGTTCTTTGTTTGATTGTTTGATTGTTTGGTTGGTTCTTTGTTTGCTTGGTTCTTTGTTTGTTTGCTTGGTTCGTTGTTTGGTTGGTTGGTTCTTTGTTTGTTTGGTTGATGTGGTCCCTCTCAAAATGTATCCAATCTTTATCCCAAAATAGGATGTTGTTTTGAGACAATTACAACACTAAAGCAATTAAAGGCCAAATTGAAAAGCTTACAGCACCTGGTATTCCCAGGCAGTCAAAACTGTATCCAATCTTTATCCCAAATTAGGATGTTGTTCTGAGGCAATTAAAACACTAAAGCAATTGAAGGCCTAATTGAAAAGCTTACAGCACCTGGTATTCCCAGGCAGTCAAAACTGTATCCAATCTTTATCCAACAATAGGATATCGTTCTCACACAATTAAAAAACTTAAGCAATTGAAAAGCTTACAGCACCTGGTATTTCCAGGCAGTCTCCCACCCAAGTACTAACCAGACCCGAATCTGTTAAGCTTCCGAGATCAGACGAGAGCGGGCGTTGTCAGAGAGGTATGGCCATAGGCAAAAAAAAGTTGACAAATGGTGGCAATTCAAGCAGTGTAAGAAAGCTATGAATGGGTTGATGATTGGTTCTTTGTTTGTTTGGTTGGTTCTTTGTTTGTTTGTTTAGTTCTTTGTTTGTTTGTTTGGTTCTTTATTTAACTGGTTGGTTCTTTGTTTATTTATTTGTTTTTTTTGATTGTTTGGTTGGTCGGTTCTTTGTTTGTTTGGTTGATTGCGTCACTCTCAAAACTGTATCTAATCTTTATCTCAAAATAGAATGTTGTTCTGAGACAATTAAAACACTAAAGCAATTGAAGGCTTACAGCACCTGGTATTCCCAGGCTGTCTCCCACCCAAGCACTAACCAGGCTGTTTGGTTGGTTCTTTGTTTGTTTGGTTGGTTCTTTATTTGTCTTGTTGGTTCTTTGTTTGATTGTTTGGTTGGTTGGTTGCTTCTTTGTTTGCTTGATTCTTTGTTTGCTTGGTTCTTTGTTTGTTTGGTTGGTTCTTCGTTTGTTTGGATGGTTCTTCATTTGTTTGGTTGGCTCTTCGTTTGATTGGTTGGTTCTTCATTTGTTTGGTTGATCGGGTCCCTCTCAAAACTGTATCCAATCTTTATCCCAAAATATGATGTTGTTCTGAGACAATTTTAACACTGAAGCAATTGAAGGCCTAACTGAAAAGCTTACAACACCTGGTATTTCCAGGTAGTCTCCCACCAAAGGTCTTACCAGACTGTTTGTTTGGTTCTTTGTTTGTTTGTTTGGTTCTTCATTTGTCTGGTTGGTTCTTTGTTTGATTGTTTGGTTGGTTGGTTGGTTCTTTGTTTGCTTGGTCCTTTGTTTGTTTGGTTGGTTCTTTGTTTGTTTGCTTGGTTCGTTGTTTGGTTGGTTGGTTCTTCGTTTGTTTGGTTGATGTGGTCCCTCTCAAAATGTATCCAATCTTTATGCAACAATAGGATATCGTTCTCACAGAATTAAAACACTAAAGCAATTGAAGGCCTAATTGAAAAGCTTACAACACCTGGTATTTCCAGGTAGTCTCCCACCCAAGGTCTTACCAGGCCGTTTGGATGGTTCGTTGTTTGTTTGTTTGGTTCTTTGTTTGGTTGTTTCTTTGTTTGTTTGTTTGGTTCTTTGTTTGTTTGGTTGGTTCTTCATTTGTCTGGTTGGTTCTTTGTTTGATTGTTTGGTTGGTTGGTTCGTTGTTTGCTTGGTTCTTTGTTTGGTTGGTTGGTTGTTTGTTTGTTTGGTTGATGTGGTCCCTCTCAAAATGTATCCAATCTTTATCCCAAAATAGGATGTTGTTTTGAGACAATTAAAACACTAAAGCAATTAAAGGCCTAATTGAAAAGCTTACAGCACCTGGTATTCCCAGGCAGTCAAAACTGTATCCAATCTTTATCCAACAATAGGATATCGTTCTCGCACAATTAAAAAACTAAAGCAATTGAAAAGCTTACAGCACCTGGTATTTCCAGGCAGTCTCCCACCCAAGTACTAACCAGGCCCGAATCTGTTAAGCTTCCGAGATCAGACGAGAGCGGGCGTTGTCAGAGAGGTATGGCCGTAGGCGAGAGAAGTTGACAAATGGAGGCAATTCAAACAGTGTAAGTAAGCTATGAATGGGTTGATGATTGGTTGTTTGTTTGTTTGGTTGGTTCTTTGTTTGTTTGTTTAGTTCTTTGTTTGTTTGTTTGGTTCTTTATTTGTCTGGTTGGTTCTTTGTTTATTTATTTGTTTTTTTGATTGTTTGGTTGGTCGGTTCTTTGTTTGTTTGGTTGATTGCGTCACTCTCAAAACTGTATCTAATCTTTATCTCAAAATAGAATGTTGTTCTGAGACAATTAAAACACTAAAGCAATTGAAGGCTTACAGCACCTGGTATTCCCAGGCTGTCTCCCACCCAAGCACTAACCAGGCTGTTTGGTTGGTTCATTATTTGTCTTGTTGGTTCTTTGTTTGATTGTTTGGTTGGTTGGTTGCTTCTTTGTTTGCTTGATTCTTTGTTTGCTTGGTTCTTTGTTTGTTTGGTTGGTTCTTCGTTTGTTTGGATGGTTCTTCATTTGTTTGGTTGGCTCTTCGTTTGATTGGTTGGTTCTTCATTTGTTTGGTTGATCGGGTCCCTCTCAAAACTGTATCCAATGTTTATCCCAAAATATGATGTTATTCTGAGACAATTTTAACACTAAAGCAATTGAAGGCCTAATTGAAAAGCTTGCAACACCTGGTATTTCCAGGTAGTCTCCCACCCAAGGTCTTACCAGACCGTTTGGATGGTTCGTTGTTTGTTTGTTTGTTTGGTTCTTTGTTTGTTTGTTTGGTTCTTCATTTGTCTGGTTGGTTCTTTGTTTGATTGTTTGGTTGGTTGGTTGGTTCTTTGTTTGCTTGGTTCTTTGTTTGTTTGGTTGGTTCTTTGTAGTTTGCATGGTTCGTTGTTTGGATGGTTGGTTCTTTGTTTGTTTGGTTGATGTGGACCCTCTCAAAATGTATCCAATCTTTATCCCAAAATAGGATGTTGTTTTGAGACAATTAAAACACTAAAGCAATTAAAGGCCTCATTGAAAAGCTTACAGCACCTGGCATTTCCAGGCAGTCTCCCACCCAAGTACTAACCAGGCCCGAATGTGTTAAGCTTCCGAGATCAGACGAGAGCGGGCGTTGTCAGAGTGGTATGGCCATAGGCGAGAGAAGTTGACAAATGGTGGCAATTCAAACAGTGTAAGTAAGCTTATGAATGGGTTGATGATTGGTTCTTTGTTTGTTTGTTTGGTTCTTTGTTTGTTTGGTTGGTTCTTTGTTTATTTGGTTGGTTCTTTGTTTGTCTGGTTGGTTCTTTGTTTATTTATTTGTTTTTCTGATTGTTTGGTTGGTCGGTTCTTTGTTTGTTTGGTTGATTGGGTCACCCTCAAAACTGTATCTAATCTTTATCTCAAAATAGAATGTTGTTCTGAGACAATTAAAACACTAAAGCAATTGAAGGCTTACAGCACCTGGTATTCCCAGGCTGTCTCCCACCCAAGTACTAACCAGGCTGTTTGGTTGGTTCTTTATTTGTCTTGTTGGTTCTTTGTTTGATTGTTTGGTTGGTTGGTTGCTTCTTTGTTTGCTTGATTCTTTGTTTGCTTGGTTCTTTGTTTGTTTGGTTGGTTCTTCGTTTGTTTGGATGGTTCTTCATTTGTTTGGTTGGCTCTTCATTTGATTGGTTGATCGGGTCCCTCTCAAAACTGTATCCAATCTTTATCCCAAAATATGATGTTGTTCTGAGACAATTTTAACACTAAAGCAATTGAAGGCCTAATTGAAAAGCTTGCAACACCTGGTATTTCCAGGTAGTCTCCCACCCAAGGTCTTACCAGACCGTTTGGATGGTTCGTTGTTTGTTTGTTTGTTTGGTTCTTTGTTTGTTTGTTTGGTTCTTCATTTGTCTGGTTGGTTCTTTGTTTGATTGTTTGGTTGGTTCTTTGTTTGCTTGGTTCTTTGTTTGTTTGGTTTGTTCTTTGTTTGTTTGCATGGTTCGTCGTTTGTTTGGTTTGTTCTTCGTTTGTTTGGTTGATGTGGTCCCTCTCAAAATGTATCCAATCTTTATCCCAAAATAGGATGTTGTTTTGAGACAATTAAAACACTAAAGCAATTAAAGGCCTAATTGAAAAGCTTACAGCACCTGGTATTTCCAGGCAGTCTCCCACCCAAGTACTAACCAGGCCCGAATCTGTTAAGCTTCCGAGATCAGACGAGAGCGGGCGTTGTCAGAGAGGTATGGCCGTAGGCGAGAAAAGTTGACAAATGGTGGCAATTCAAACAGTGTAAGTAAGCTATGAATGGGTTGATGATTGCTTCTTTGTTTGTTTGTTTAGTTCTTTGTTGTTTGTTTGGTTCTTTATTTGTCTGGTTGGTTCTTTATTTATTTGTTTTTTTGATTGTTTGGTTGGTCGGTTCTTTGTTTGTTTGGTTGATTGCGTCACTCTCAAAACTGTATGTAATCTTTATCTCAAAATAGAATGTTGTTCTGAGACAATTAAAACACTAAAGCAATTGAAGGCTTACAGC
Source organism: Cranoglanis bouderius (assembly GCA_023630585.1). Lineage (NCBI taxonomy): Eukaryota > Metazoa > Chordata > Actinopteri > Siluriformes > Cranoglanididae > Cranoglanis > Cranoglanis bouderius. The sequence goes on along the minus strand of CM042546.1, from coordinate 817,507 downwards.
ACCTGGTATTCCCAGGCTGTCTCCCACCCAAGCACTAACTAGGCTGTTTGGTTGGTTCGTTGTTTGTTTGGTTGGTTCTTTATTTGTCTTGTTGGTTCTTTGTTTGATTGTTTGGTTGGTTGGTTGCTTCTTTGTTTGCTTGATTCTTTGTTTGCTTGGTTCTTTGTTTGTTTGGTTGGTTCTTCATTTGTTTGGATGGTTCTTCATTTGTTTGGTTGGCTCTTCGTTTGATTGGTTGGTTCTTCATTTGTTTGGTTGATCGGGTCCCTCTCAAAACTGTATCCAATCTTTATCCCAAAATATGATGTTGTTCTGAGACAATTTTAACACTAAAGCAATTGAAGGCCTAACTGAAAAGCTTACAACACCTGGTATTTCCAGGTAGTCTCCCACCCAAGGTCTTACCAGACCGTTTGGATGGTTCGTTGTTTGTTTGTTTGGTTCTTCATTTGTCTGGTTGGTTCTTTGTTTGATTGTTTGGTTGGTTGGTTGGTTCTTTGTTTGCTTGGTTCTTTGTTTGTTTGGTTGGTTCTTTGTTTGTTTGCTTGGTTCGTTGTTTGGTTGGTTGGTTCTTTGTTTGTTTGGTTGATGTGGTCCCTCTCAAAATGTATCCAATCTTTATCCCAAAATAGGATGTTGTTTTGAGACAATTACAACACTAAAGCAATTAAAGGCCAAATTGAAAAGCTTACAGCACCTGGTATTCCCAGGCAGTCAAAACTGTATCCAATCTTTATCCCAAATTAGGATGTTGTTCTGAGGCAATTAAAACACTAAAGCAATTGAAGGCCTAATTGAAAAGCTTACAGCACCTGGTATTTCCAGGCAGTCTCCCACCCAAGTACTAACCAGGCCCGAATCTGTTAAGCTTCCGAGATCAGACGAGAGCGGGCGTTGTCAGAGAGGTATGGCTGAAGGCGAGAAAAATTGACAAATGGTGGCAATTCAAACAGTGTAAGTAAGCTATGAATGGGTTGATGATTGGTTCTTTGTTTGTTTGTTTGGTTCTTTGTTTGGTTGATTGGTTCTTTGTTTGGTTGGTTGATCGGGTCACGCTCAAAACTGTATCCAATCTTTATCCCAAATTAGGATATCGTTCTCACACAATTTAAAAACTAAAGCAATTGAAAAGCTTACAGCACCTGGCATTTCCAGGCAGTCTCCCACCCAAGTACTAACCAGGCCCGAATCTGTTAAGCTTCCGAGATCGGACGAGAGCGGGCATTGTCAGAGAGGTATGGCTGTAGGCAAGAAAAATTGACAAATGGTGGCAATTCAAACAGTGTAAGTAAGCTATGAATGGGTTGATGATTGGTTCTTTGTTTGTCTGGTTGGTTCTTTGTTTGTTTGTTTAGTTCTGTTTGTTTGTTTGGTTCTTCATTTGTCTGGTTGGTTCTTTGTTTGATTGTTTGGTTGGTTGGTTGGTTCTTTGTTTGCTTGGTTCTTTGTTTGTTTGCTTGGTTCGTTGTTTGGTTGGTTGGTTCTTTGTTTGTTTGGTTGATGTGGTCCCTCTCAAAATGTATCCAATCTTTATCCCAAAATAGGATGTTGTTTTGAGACAATTACAACACTAAAGCAATTAAAGGCCAAATTGAAAAGCTTACAGCACCTGGTATTCCCAGGCAGTCAAAACTGTATCCAATCTTTATCCCAAATTAGGATGTTGTTCTGAGGCAATTAAAACACTAAAGCAATTGAAGGCCTAATTGAAAAGCTTACAGCACCTGGTATTCCCAGGCAGTCAAAACTGTATCCAATCTTTATCCAACAATAGGATATCGTTCTCACACAATTAAAAAACTAAAGCAATTGAAAAGCTTACAGCACCTGATATTTCCAGGCAGTCTCCCACCCAAGTACTAACCAGACCCGAATCTGTTAAGCTTCCGAGATCAGACGAGAGCGGGCGTTGTCAGAGAGGTATGGCCATAGGCAAAAAAAGTTGACAAATGGTGGCAATTCAAGCAGTGTAAGAAAGCTATGAATGGGTTGATGATTGGTTCTTTGTTTGTTTGGTTGGTTCTTTGTTTGTTTGTTTAGTTCTTTGTTTGTTTGTTTGGTTCTTTATTTAACTGGTTGGTTCTTTGTTTATTTATTTGTTTTTTTTGATTGTTTGGTTGGTCGGTTCTTTGTTTGTTTGGTTGATTGCGTCACTCTCAAAACTGTATCTAATCTTTATCTCAAAATAGAATGTTGTTCTGAGACAATTAAAACACTAAAGCAATTGAAGGCTTACAGCACCTGGTATTCCCAGGCTGTCTCCCACCCAAGCACTAACCAGGCTGTTTGGTTGGTTCTTTGTTTGTTTGGTTGGTTCTTTATTTGTCTTGTTGGTTCTTTGTTTGATTGTTTGGTTGGTTGGTTGCTTCTTTGTTTGCTTGATTCTTTGTTTGCTTGGTTCTTTGTTTGTTTGGTTGGTTCTTCGTTTGTTTGGATGGTTCTTCATTTGTTTGGTTGGCTATTCGTTTGATTGGTTGGTTCTTCATTTGTTTGGTTGATCGGGTCCCTCTCAAAACTGTATCCAATCTTTATCCCAAAATATGATGTTGTTCTGAGACAATTTTAACACTGAAGCAATTGAAGGCCTAACTGAAAAGCTTACAACACCTGGTATTTCCAGGTAGTCTCCCACCAAAGGTCTTACCAGACCGTTTGTTTGGTTCTTTGTTTGTTTGTTTGGTTCTTCATTTGTCTGGTTGGTTCTTTGTTTGATTGTTTGGTTGGTTGGTTGGTTCTTTGTTTGCTTGGTTCTTTGTTTGTTTGGTTGGTTCTTTGTTTGTTTGCTTGGTTCGTTGTTTGGTTGGTTGGTTCTTTGTTTGTTTGGTTGATGTGGTCCCTCTCAAAATGTATCCAATCTTTATGCAACAATAGGATATCGTTCTCACAGAATTAAAACACTAAAGCAATTGAAGGCCTAATTGAAAAGCTTACAACACCTGGTATTTCCAGGTAGTCTCCCACCCAAGGTCTTACCAGGCCGTTTGGATGGTTCGTTGTTTGTTTGTTGGTTCTTTGTTTGGTTGTTTCTTTGTTTGTTTGTTTGGTTCTTTGTTTGTTTGGTTGGTTCTTCATTTGTCTGGTTGGTTCTTTGTTTGATTGTTTGGTTGGTTGGTTCGTTGTTTGCTTGGTTCTTTGTTTGGTTGGTTGGTTCTTTGTTTGTTTGGTTGATGTGGTCCCTCTCAAAATGTATCCAATCTTTATCCCAAAATAGGATGTTGTTTTGAGACAATTAAAACACTAAAGCAATTAAAGGCCTAATTGAAAAGCTTACAGCACCTGGTATTCCCAGGCAGTCAAAACTGTATCCAATCTTTATCCAACAATAGGATATCGTTCTCGCACAATTAAAATACTAAAGCAATTGAAAAGCTTACAGCACCTGGTATTTCCAGGCAGTCTCCCACCCAAGTACTAACCAGGCCCGAATCTGTTAAGCTTCCGAGATCAGACGAGAGCGGGCGTTGTCAGAGAGGTATGGCCGTAGGCGAGAGAAGTTGACAAATGGAGGCAATTCAAACAGTGTAAGTAAGCTATGAATGGGTTGATGATTGGTTGTTTGTTAGTTTGGTTGGTTCTTTGTGTGTTTGTTTAGTTCTTTGTTTGTTTGTTTGGTTCTTTATTTGTCTGGTTGGTTCTTTGTTTATTTATTTGTTTTTTTGATTGTTTGGTTGGTCGGTTCTTTGTTTGTTTGGTTGATTGCGTCACTCTCAAAACTGTATCTAATCTTTATCTCAAAATAGAATGTTGTTCTGAGACAATTAAAACACTAAAGCAATTGAAGGCTTACAGCACCTGGTATTCCCAGGCTGTCTCCCACCCAAGCACTAACCAGGCTGTTTGGTTGGTTCATTATTTGTCTTGTTGGTTCTTTGTTTGATTGTTTGGTTGGTTGGTTGCTTCTTTGTTTGCTTGATTCTTTGTTTGCTTGATTCTTTGTTTGCTTGATTCTTTGTTTGCTTGGTTCTTTGTTTGTTTGGTTGGTTCTTCGTTTGTTTGGATGGTTCTTCATTTGTTTGGTTGGCTCTTCGTTTGATTGGTTGGTTCTTCATTTGTTTGGTTGATCGGGTCCCTCTCAAAACTGTATCCAATGTTTATCCCAAAATATGATGTTATTCTGAGACAATTTTAACACTAAAGCAATTGAAGGCCTAATTGAAAAGCTTGCAACACCTGGTATTTCCAGGTAGTCTCCCACCCAAGGTCTTACCAGACCGTTTGGATGGTTCGTTGTTTGTTTGTTTGTTTGGTTCTTTGTTTGTTTGTTTGGTTCTTCATTTGTCTGGTTGGTTCTTTGTTTGGTTGGTTGGTTGGTTCTTTGTTTGCTTGGTTCTTTGTTTGTTTGGTTGGTTCTTTGTTTGTTTGCATGGTTCGTTGTTTGGATGGTTGGTTCTTTGTTTGTTTGGTTGATGTGGTCCCTCTCAAAATGTATCCAATCTTTATCCCAAAATAGGATGTTGTTTTGAGACAATTAAAACACTAAAGCAATTAAAGGCCTAATTGAAAAGCTTACAGCACCTGACATTTCCAGGCAGTCTCCCACCCAAGTACTAACCAGGCCCGAATGTGTTAAGCTTCCGAGATCAGACGAGAGCGGGCGTTGTCAGAGTGGTATGGCCATAGGCGAGAGAAGTTGACAAATGGTGGCAATTCAAACAGTGTAAGTAAGCTTATGAATGGGTTGATGATTGGTTCTTTGTTTGTTTGTTTGGTTCTTTGTTTGTTTGGTTGGTTCTTTGTTTATTTGGTTGGTTCTTTGTTTGTCTGGTTGGTTCTTTGTTTATTTATTTGTTTTTCTGATTGTTTGGTTGGTCGGTTCTTTGTTTGTTTGGTTGATTGGGTCACCCTCAAAACTGTATCTAATCTTTATCTCAAAATAGAATGTTGTTCTGAGACAATTAAAACACTAAAGCAATTGAAGGCTTACAGCACCTGGTATTCCCAGGCTGTCTCCCACCCAAGTACTAACCAGGCTGTTTGGTTGGTTCTTTATTTGTCTTGTTGGTTCTTTGTTTGATTGTTTGGTTGGTTGGTTGCTTCTTTGTTTGCTTGATTCTTTGTTTGCTTGGTTCTTTGTTTGTTTGGTTGGTTCTTCGTTTGTTTGGATGGTTCTTCCTTTGTTTGGTTGGCTCTTCGTTTGATTGGTTGGTTCTTCATTTGTTTGGTTGATCGGGTCCCTCTCAAAACTGTATCCAATCTTTATCTCAAAATATGATGTTGTTCTGAGACAATTTTAACACTAAAGCAATTGAAGGCCTAATTGAAAAGCTTGCAACACCTGGTATTTCCAGGTAGTCTCCCACCCAAGGTCTTACCAGACCGTTTGGATGGTTCGTTGTTTGTTTGTTTGTTTGGTTCTTTGTTTGTTTGTTTGGTTCTTCATTTGTCTGGTTGGTTCTTTGTTTGATTGTTTGGTTGGTTGGTTGGTTCTTTGTTTGCTTGGTTCTTTGTTTGTTTGGTTGGTTCTTTGTTTGTTTGCATGGTTCGTCGTTTGGTTGGTTGGTTCTTTGTTTGTTTGGTTGATGTGGTCCCTCTCAAAATGTATCCAATCTTTATCCCAAAATAGGATGTTGTTTTGAGACAATTAAAACACTAAAGCAATTAAAGGCCTAATTGAAAAGCTTACAGCACCTGGTATTTCCAGGCAGTCTCCCACCCAAGTACTAACCAGGCCCGAATCTGTTAAGCTTCCGAGATCAGACGAGAGCGGGCGTTGTCAGAGAGGTATGGCCGTAGGCGAGAAAAGTTGACAAATGGTGGCAATTCAAACAGTGTAAGTAAGCTATGAATGGGTTGATGATTGGTTCTTTGTTTGTTTGGTTGGTTCTTTGTTTGTTTGTTTAGTTCTTTGTTTGTTTGTTTGGTTCTTTATTTGTCTGGTTGGTTCTTTGTTTATTTATTTGTTTTTCTGATTGTTTGGTTGGTCGGTTCTTTGTTTGTTTCGTTGATTGCGTCACCCTCAAAACTGTATCTAATCTTTATCTCAAAATAGAATGTTGTTCTGAGACAATTAAAACACTAAAGCAATTGAAGGCTTACAGCACCTGGTATTCCCAGGCTGTCTCCCACCCAAGTACTAACCAGGCTGTTTGGTTGGTTCTTTATTTGTCTTGTTGGTTATTTGTTTGATTGTTTGGTTGGTTGGTTGCTTCTTTGTTTGCTTGATTCTTTGTTTGCTTGGTTCTTTGTTTGTTTTGTTGGTTCTTCGTTTGTTTGGATGGTTCTTCATTTGTTTGGTTGGCTCTTCATTTGATTGGTTGATCGGGTCCCTCTCAAAACTGTATCCAATCTTTATCCCAAAATATGATGTTGTTCTGAGACAATTTTAACACTAAAGCAATTGAAGGCCTAATTGAAAAGCTTGCAACACCTGGTATTTCCAGGTCGTCTCCCACCCAAGGTCTTACCAGACCGTTTGGATGGTTCGTTGTTTGTTTGTTTGTTTGGTTCTTTGTTTGTTTGTTTGGTTCTTCATTTGTCTGGTTGGTTCTTTGTTTGATTGTTTGGTTGGTTCTTTGTTTGCTTGGTTCTTTGTTTGTTTGGTTGGTTCTTTGTTTGTTTGCATGGTTCGTCGTTTGGTTGGTTGGTTCTTTGTTTGTTTGGTTGATGTGGTCCCTCTCAAAATGTATCCAATCTTTATCCTAAAATAGGATGTTGTTTTGAGACAATTAAAACACTAAAGCAATTAAAAGCCTAATTGAAAAGCTTACAGCACCTGGTATTTCCAGGCAGTCTCCCACCCAAGTACTAACCAGGCCCGAATCTGTTAAGCTTCCGAGATCAGACGAGAGCGGGCTTTGTCAGAGAGGTATGGCTGTAGGTGAGAAAAGTTGACAAATGGTGGCAATTCAAACAGTGTAAGTAAGCTATGAATGGGTTGATGATTGGTTCTTTGTTTGTTTGGTTCTTTGTTTGGTTGATTGGTTCTTTGTTTGGTTGGTTGATCGGGTCACGCTCAAAACTGTATCCAATCTTTATCCCAAATTAGGATATCGTTCTCACACAATTAAAAAACTAAAGCAATTGAAGGCCTAATTGAAAAGCTTACAGCACCTGGCATTTCCAGGTAGTCTCCCACCCAAGTACTTACCAGGCCCGAATCTGTTAAGCATCCAAGGTCAGACGAGACCGGGCGTTGTCAGAGAGGTATGGCCGTAGGCGAGAAAAGTTGACAAATGGTGGCAATTCAAACAGTGTAAGTAAGCTATGAATGGGTTGATGATTGGTTCTTTGTTTGTTTGTTTGGTTCTTTGTTTGGTTGATTGGTTCTTTGTTTGGTTGGTTGATCGGGTCACGCTCAAAACTGTATCCAATCTTTATCCCAAATTAGGATGTTGTTCTGAGGCAATTAAAACACTAAAGCAATTGAAGGCCTAATTGAAAAGCTTACAGCACCTGGTATTTCCAGGCAGTCTGCCACCCAAGTACTAACCAGGCCCAAATTTGTTCAGCTTCTGAGATCAGAAGAGATCGGGCGTTGTTAGAGAGGTATGGCCCTAGACAAAAAAACCTGTCAAATGGTGCCAATTCAAACAGTGTAAGTAAACTATGAAAGGGTTGTTGGTTCGTTCTTTGTTTGTTTGGTTGTTACTTTGTTTGTTTGTTTGGTTCTTTGTTTGTTTGGTTCTTTATTTGTCTGTTTGGTTCTTTGTTGGTTTGTTTGTCTGATTGTTTGGTTGGTTGGTTGGTTCCTTGTTTGCTTGCTTGCTTGGTTCTTTGTTTGTTTGGATTATCTGGTCCCTCTCAAAATGTATCCAATCTTTATGCAACAATAGGATATTGTTCTCACAGATTTAAAACACTAAAGCTATTGAAGGCCTAATTGAAAAGCTTACAACACCTGGTATTTCCATGTAGTCTCCCACCCAAGGTCTTACCAGGCCGTTTGGATGGTTCGTTGTTTGTTTGTTTGGTTCTTTGTTTGGTTGTTTCTTTGTTTGTTTGTTTGGTTCTTTGTTTGTTTGGTTGGTTCTTCATTTGTCTGGTTGGTTCTTTGTTTGATTGTTTGGTTGGTTGGTTCGTTGGTTGCTTGGTTATTTGTTTGGTTGGTTGGTTCTTTGTTTGTTTGGTTGATGTGGTCCCTCTCAAAATGTATCCAATCTTTATCCCAAAATAGGATGTTGTTTTGAGACAATTAAAACACTAAAGCAATTAAAGGCCTAATTGAAAAGCTTACAGCACCTGGTATTCCCAGGCAGTCAAAACTGTATCCAATCTTTATCCAACAATAGGATATCGTTCTCGCACAATTAAAAAACTAAAGCAATTGAAAAGCTTACAGCACCTGGTATTTCCAGGCAGTCTCCCACCCAAGTACTAACCAGGCCCGAATCTGTTAAGCTTCCGAGATCAGACGAGAGCGGGCGTTGTCAGAGAGGTATGGCCGTAGGCGAGAGAAGTTGACAAATGGTGGCAATTCAAACAGTGTAAGTAAGCTATGAATGGGTTGATGATTGGTTCTTTGTTTGTTTGGTTGGTTCTTTGTTTGTTTGTTTAGTTCTTTGTTTGTTTGTTTGGTTCTTTATTTGTCTGGTTGGTTCTTTGTTTATTTATTTGTTTTTCTGATTGTTTGGTTGGTCGGTTCTTTGTTTGTTTGGTTGATTGCGTCACTCTCAAACCTGTATCTAATCTTTATCTCAAAATAGAATGTTGTTCTGAGACAATTAAAACACTAAAGCAATTGAAGGCTTACAGCACCTGGTATTCCCAGGCAGTCTCCCACCCAAGTACTAACCAGGCTGTTTGGTTGGTTCTTTATTTGTCTTGTTGGTTCTTTGTTTGATTGTTTGGTTGGTTGGTTGCTTCTTTGTTTGCTTGATTCTTTGTTTGCTTGGTTCTTTGTTTGTTTGGTTGGTTCTTCGTTTGTTTGGATGGTTCTTCATCTGTTTGGTTGGCTCTTCGTTTGATTGGTTGGTTCTTCATTTGTTTGGTTGATCGGGTCCCTCTCAAAACTGTATCCAATCTTTATCCCAAAATATGATGTTGTTCTGAGACAATTTTAACACTAAAGCAATTGAAGGCCTAATTGAAAAGCTTGCAACACCTGGTATTTCCAGGTAGTCTCCCACCCAAGGTCTTACCAGACCGTTTGGATGGTTCGTTGTTTGTTTGTTTGTTTGGTTCTTTGTTTGTTTGTTTGGTTCTTCATTTGTCTGGTTGGTTCTTTGTTTGATTGTTTGGTTGGTTGGTTGGTTCTTTGTTTGCTTGGTTCTTTGTTTGTTTGGTTGGTTCTTTGTTTGTTTGCATGGTTCATCGTTTGGTTGGTTGGTTCTTTGTTTGTTTGATTGATGTGGTCCCTCTCAAAATGTATCCAATCTTTATCCCAAAATAGGATGTTGTTTTGAGACAATTAAAACACTAAAGCAATTGAAGGCCTAATTGAAAAGATTACAGCACCTGGTATTTCCAGGTAGTCTCCCACCCAAGTTCGAACCAGGCCGTTTGTTTGGTTGGTTCTTTGTTTGGTTGGTTCTTTGTTTGTTTGTTTGGTTGATCGGGTCCCTCTCAAAACTGTATCCAATCTTATCCAAAAATAGGATATCGTTCTCACACAGTTAAAACACTAAAGCAACTAAAGGCCTAATTGAAAAGCTTACAGCACCTGGTATTTCCAGGTAGTCTCCCATCCAAGTACTAACCAGGCCTGAATCTGCTAAGTTTCCGAGATCAGACGAGATTGTCATAGAGGTATGGCCATAGGTAAAAAGAAGTGACAAATGGTGCCAAGTGTAAGTAAGCTATGAATGGGTTGTTGGTTGGTTCTTTGTTTGTTTGGTTGGTTCTTTGTTTGTTTGATTGTTTGGTTGGTTGCTTGGTTTATTGTTTGCTTGGTTCTTTGTTTATTTGGTTAGTACTTTGTTTCGTTGGTTGGTTCTTTGGTTGTTTGGCTGGTTCTTTATTTGTCTGGTTGGTTCTTTGTTTGTTTGTTTGATTGTTTGGTTTGTTGGTTCGTTGTTTGTTTGGTTGATCGGTTCACTCTCAAAACTGTATCCAATCATTATCCAAAAATAGGATATCATTCTGACACAATTAAAACCCTAAAGCAATTGAAGGCATAATTGAAAAGCTTACAGCTCCTGGTATTCCCATGCAGTCTCCCACCCAATTACTAACGAGGGCCGATTCTGCTAAGCAGCAGAGATCAGACGAGATCAGGTGTTGTTAGAGATGTATGGCAATAGGCACGAAAGGTTGCCAAATGGTGCCAATTCAAACAGTTTACGCAAGCTATGAATGGGTTGTTGATTGGTTCTTTGTTTGGTTCTTTGTTTGTTTGGTTGGTTCTTTGTTTGTTTGGTTGATCTGGTCCTTCTCAAAATGTATCCAATCTTTATCCCAAAATAGGATGTTGTTCTGAGACAATTAAAACACTAAAGCCCTAATTGAAAAGCTTACAGCACCTGATATTCCCAGGCAGTCTACCATCCAAGTACTAACCAGGCCAGAATCTGCTAAGCTTCCCAGATCAAACAAGATCAAGCTTTGTCAGAAAGATATGGCTGTAGATGAAAAGAGCTGACAAATGGTGCCAATTCAAACAGTGTAAGTAAGCTATGAATGGGTTGTTGATTGGTTCTTTGTTTGTTTGTTTGGTTCTTTGTTTGTTTGGTTGGTTGTTTATTTGTCTGGTTGAATCTTTGTTTGTTTGTTTGATTGTTTGTTTGGTTGGTTGGTTCTTTGTTTGCTTGGTTCTTTGTTTGTTTGGTTGATCTGGTCCCTCTCAAAATGTATCCAATCTTTATCCCAAAATAGGATGTTGTTCTGAGACAATTAAAACACTAAAGCAATTGAAGGCCTAATTGAAAAGCTTACAGCCCCTGGTATTCCCAAGCAGCCTCCCATCCAAGTACTAACCAGACCTGAATCTACTAAGCTTCTGAGATAAGACAAGATTGGGTATTGTTAGAGAGGTATGGCCATAGACAAGAACAGCTGACAAATGGTCCCAATTCAAATGGTGTAAGTAAGCTATGAAAGGGTTGTTGGTTGGTTCTTTCTTTGTTTGGTTGGTTGGTTCTTTGGTTGTTTGTTTGTTTGATTGTTTGTTTGGTTGGTTCTTTGTTTGTTTGGTTGATCGGGTCACTCTCAAAACTGTATCCAATCTTTATCCCAAAATAGGATGTTGTTCTGAGACAATTAAAACACTAAAGCAATTGAAGGCCTAATTGAAAAGCTTACAGCACCTGGTATTCCCAGGCAGTCTCCCACCCAAGTACAACCCATTCATACCTTACTTACACTGGTTGAATTGGTACCATTTGTCAGCCCTTCTTGCCAACGGGCTTATCTCTCTGTCAACGCCTGATGTCGTCTGATCTCGGAAGCTTAGCAGATTCAGGCCTCGTTAGTCCTTGGGTGGGAGACTGCCTGGGAATACCAGGTGCTGTAAGCTTTTCAATTGCTTTAGTGTTTTAATTGTCTCAGACCAACATCATATTTTGGGATAAAGATTGGATACAGTTTTGAGACGGACCCGATCGACCAAACAAAGAAACAAAGGACCAAACAAACATAGGATCAACCAAACTAACAAAGGACCAAACAAAAACCAATTCATAGCTTACTTACACTGTTTGAATTGTCACCATTTGTGAGTTCTTTGCGCCTATGGTCACACCTGTCTGACAACGCCCGATCTTGTTTGATCTTGGAAGCTTAGCAGATTCAGTCCTGGTTAGGACTTGGGTGGGAGACTTCCTGGAAATACCAAGTGCTGTAAGCTTTTCAATTAGGCCTTCAATTGCTTTAGTGTTTTAATTGTCTCAGAACAACATCCTATTTTGGGATGAAGATTGGATACCATTTTGATAGGGACCCGATCAACCAAACAAACAAAGAACCAACCAAACAAACAATGAACCAACCAAACAAACAAATCCATTCATAGCTTACTTACACTGTTTGAATTGGCACCATTTTTCAGCCCTTCTCGCCTACGGCCATACCTCTCTGACAACGCCTGATCTCGTCTGATCTCGGAAGATTAGCAGATTCGGGCCTGATTAGTACTTGGGTTGGAGAGTGCATGGAAATACCAGGTGCTGTAAGCTTTTCAATTGCTTTTGTGTTTTAATTGTCTCAGAACAACATCCTATTTTGGGATAAAGATTGGATACAGTTTTGAGAGGGACCTGATCAACCAACCAAACAAAGAACCAACCAAACAAACAAACAAAGAACCAACCAAACAAACAAAGAACCAACAAACATACAAAGAACCAACCAAACAGACAAAGGACCTATCAAACTGACAAATAACCAACCAACAACCCATTCATAGCTTACTTACAATGTTTGAATTGGCACCATTCGGCAGCTCTTCTCTCCTATGGCCATACCTCTCTGACAACGCCTGATCTTGTCTGATCAGATTCTTAGCAGATTCAGGTCTGGTTAGTACTTGGGTGGGAGACTGCCTGGGAATACCAGGTGCTGTAAGCTTTTCAATTTTCAGATTTTACTCTCTGGGGTTCTGTCATTTCATAATGACGTATAGTACGGTTAAGGAACAGGAACGGATATTAGACCAAGAGACTGACGATAACAACTACACTGAAAGGAACAATGAAAAGGACAACGGAAAGGACAAAGATGACAACGAAACATGGGCAATGGTTGCGACAAGTAGAAAAAGAATGGAATGGATGTAAGGAGTAGAGGATCAGAAGAGCTACACAAAATTCAAGTAAAACAAACAACTGATTGCACTGATGGAAGACAAGAAGCTGGTCAAAGAACTGAGACAATGAAAAAGATAAAAAGCCAATCGAAATATCAGAGAGACTACAAAAAAGAAGCAACACAATCGATGACTGTTAATGATCCATAGAAAATAACTGTGATGATGATGATAATAAAGTCTGTGGAAGTGAAAACTGGAATTGGAAAGCTGTATGGACTGAGGAAAAAAAATTAATTTTGACTATGAACTAAGAATGGAAAATGAGACGGAGTGTGCCAAACTAATAGATGTAGTACTGGTTGAGGGACAATTCCTGATAATGTTCCTATTTTGAACAATTAAATGAATTTTTTTAAGCTTACCTATTTATTTATTTATTTCCTTCTTCTTTTGTTTGCGAAAGGATTGGTTTAGACCTGTTAGGTCCCCATTAAGTATACCTTTTCATTAAGTACTCCTGAAACCTTTACAATTTTCAGCTATTCCTATTTTGAACAATTAAATGAATTTTTTTTTTAATTTACCTATTTATTTATTTATTTCCTTCTTCTTTTATTTGCCAAAGTATTGGTTTAGACCTGTTAGGTCCCCATTAAGTATACCTTTTCATTAAGTACATCTGAAACCTTTACGATATACAGCTGTTCCTCTTTAGAACAATTAAATTATTTTTAATTGTTTGTTACTTTGTTTTTTTTCCTGTATTTTTTTTTAATTTATCTTTTTATTTATTTATTTATTTATTTATTTATTTATTTCTTCTTTTGTTTGAACCTTTTGAAAAGGTGCACCGTTCCTGGAGATGTGATGCATAGAACGGACGGAGCAAGCCCCTCTACCAGCTCCTGGCTCTAAGAATCCATTTAATATAAAGTCCTCGAATGGATGACGTATCAGATATTAAACTGATAAGAACAGATTAAATTTTTTTTTTTTAATTACAAAACACAAATCCCATGTCCAGCATTACAATCACTCACCAAAAGGGTACACCAAAAAAAACATACAGGAAGAAACCAGACCAAAACCCCGTTACCAGTAAAATGAACACAGTCCCCTGATCGCTCCCCTACCAATACCACCGCCAGTAAACTCATACAATAACCCCAAGCCCTCCCCCTTCCTAAAAAAAACCCTCCTCGAAATCCCCCAACAATGAAAGACCACTGAGAGAGAGAAAAACAACCCAAAAACATCATAACAAACCAGTCACTTAAGTATTTACACAGGCAGTTTAAAGTACCTCAGCACTGAAATATAAACAGTTAATACTTGCTTCCGCATCAACCCCCCTCCCCCTCTGCCACCATTGAACAGTTACAACATACAAAAGCCCCCCCCCCCGACACATACACACAAAGTAAGATCCCATTCCCTGATAAATTCACAGACTCCCCTGCTGCAGAGGAAAACCACCAAAATATACACAGCAGAAAAAAAAATACCCTCAGCAAACCTTTTTTTCCCCTCTTTTTTCTCCCTTCCCTTCCCTCCCCCCCCCCCCTCTTGTTTTCCCCCTCCTTCCCCAAAACCCTGAAACCCATTGAAAATCAAAATCAACTATGCATCAAGAGAGACAAAAAAAGACAGAAAAAAACCTCACAGAACCTCAAACCCAAGTAAGGACTGTCACCGGAAAGTAGACAATCTATGTCATATTTTCACTCTGTTTCGACTGGTAAAGAATCCCTGACCTAAAACACAGGCCACTACTAACCTCACAATCTCTGTGTGGTAGGATAAAGGGAACTGAAATGTGAGCTTGAAAATTCCAATACTTCCCCCCCTCCTTCTTTATCTCAAACTTGTCAGACCACCCACCCTCCCCTGAGAAAACAAATTAAAAAAACAGACCCAAGCCATACAATACCCCTCCTTAAAAACTGAACCCTACCCACTTGCTCCCCTTGCAGAGGGAAACCCCTTCCCTCCCTTCCCCTGTTCACTCCTGTCTAAACCTCAGTGCCCCCCCTCCCTCCCTCTAGGCCCCCTGTCAGTACTGCTTCAGGTGTGGGGCTCCCCTACACTTCCCCGCACCGGAGCCGGAGAAAGCGGGAGCCAACCCGGGCCCACAAGCCCTACCCCACCCCCATCCTGGGAACCCCCGGTTGGTTCCTTCCTGCCCCCCCGTCACTTTTCAGGGCCACCTGCCTTTCCTCCAGAGACCCAAGAACCTGTGGAAGATGGAACGCGGCTCCAACCTGGGCTTCTGCACTTGCATGCACTTTCTCCTCCATGCCCAAACTGCCCTCTTCTCCTCCGAGATGACTGACCACACCCTTTCCCGGCACTCTGGGTCTAAAGCTTCTAGACCCTCTCCAAATCTTATCAGGCTGTCGCTCAGAGGGGTATTGAAACCCCCTCTCCACCACTCTCTCACTAGCCCCAAAAAGGCATGAGTGCATGGGCATGTCCAAAACATGTGCACTACTGTCTCCTCCTGCCCACATCCCACCGGACATAAGGGCGTCCTCGCACTCCCAAAATGAAACAAACGCTCCCTTACTGGGAGGCAACCTAACGCCCCCAGCCTATTCAGATCTTTTGCCTCCCCCTCCAAATGGTCAGGTTGGAGCTCCTCCCACCTGACCTTTCGACCAATGATGAGCCGGGCAGATGGAGCCCGTGGGTCGTCCATTAAGAGGTCGTAGAGGTGCCTGTGGTTTAAAACCAAGCCCCCCTCTAAACTTCCGGGCTTTGAACACAAGACTTGCACCATGCATTCATAATGCCACGGTCTCACCATGGTCCACAGGCTCGATTGCTTCAGAGGAGCCAGGCTCCTTAGGGGAAACCCCAGCCGGTACCTGGCAAAACACGAAGCTAAATGGCTGGATGGGTGAATAACCAGCTCCGCATGGAAAGCCATCAGCACTGCCATGGTCTTCCAGAGGAGGTTAGGAACTCCCCTTCCCCCCTTCGCTAACGGCTGGTACATGAGAGCTCTCTGAACAAGCTCTGTCCTACTTCTCCAGATAAACTTAAAAACCACACTATCTATCCTGGGTACTCCAGCGAGAGGGATAGGGAAAACACGGGCTATGTGGATCAGCCTGGACAGGATGACTGTCTTCACTACAAGAACCCGGCCGCTTATCGACAGCCTCCTCGATCCCCATTGGGCAAGGCGCTGCCGCGCCTTTCCCAGCAAGCCGGCCCAATTCCTAGCACTGCTAGCCGCATGGAAAAAGTTAATCCCCAGGATCCTTATTCCATCCATGCATACTGGGTATCCGCCCCAAGCCCCTGGCACACCTCGCCAGGATCCACACATCATAAGCATGGACTTTGCAGTGTTCACGGATGCTCCAGAGGCCCGGCAGTAGGACCCCAGGTGGGACTCCACATGGCGAAAATCCTCCTCATCCGTCAGAAAAAGGGTCAGAACGTCCGCATAAAGTGAGACCAGGGCTCTATGCCCCTCTCCCCCTGGGACGTGGAAACCCCTCAGTCTTTGGTCTGCTCATAGGCTGGCAGCCAGTGGCTCAATAGCCAGCACATACAGCAGTGGGGAGAGCAGGCACCCCTGCCACACACCCCCTGCCTGCCACACTGGCCTTGACAAGAAGCCATTTACATGGACCCTGCTTGCGACCTTCTCATAGAGAAGCTTCACTGCCCTGATGAACCTTGGCCCAAAATTAAATTTTCCCAGCACTGAAAAAAGGAAAGAATGGCTCACTCGGTCGAAGGCTTTCTCCTGATCGAGACTCAGCGAAGCTAAAGGTACTCTCTGCTCTCCAGCCCTGCTTATCACGTCTCGAATCAGCCATAGATTTAGAGCATACATCCGACCGGGCACACCACATGTTTGATCAGGGTGAATGACTAAACTCATCACTCTACCCAGCTTCAGTGTGATAGCCTTAGCCAGGATCTTGTAATCCACCGCTAGAAGCGTTATCGGACGTCAGTTTGCCAAATCCGACCGTTCACCTTTCTTGTATAGCAGAGAGATACAGCCCATCCTCATAGAGGGGGTGAGAAGTTTCTGTTCTATCCGCTCTTGATACACCGAAAGCAAAGCCGGCCCCACCAGATCCCAGAAAGTGGCATAAATCTCCACTGGCAGACCGTCTAGCCCTGGCACTGATCCATGCTTCAGCGATCGCATAGCGTCCTCACACTCTCTGAGAGACAGGTCTGCTTCTAGGCTCTCACGCTCCTTTTCAGGCAGCCTAGCCATGAGGC
This sequence comes from Cranoglanis bouderius, assembly GCA_023630585.1. Classification (NCBI taxonomy): domain Eukaryota; kingdom Metazoa; phylum Chordata; class Actinopteri; order Siluriformes; family Cranoglanididae; genus Cranoglanis; species Cranoglanis bouderius. The sequence continues at coordinate 800,637 of CM042546.1, read as the reverse complement.
TTTGCAGCAAAAGATCTTCTTTACCTTTCTGGCCCCTTTCACAGAACAGTTTTTCGTAGAAACTTGCAGCTCTCTCTAACATTTCTGTGATAGTTTTTACCACCTTCCCACCCTGCTTCAGACCTTCTATTCGAGACCTTCCTTGCCTAGCCCGAACTTGCTGGAAAAAATATCTGGACAGACGCTCCCCATCCACCATCTCACGTGCCCCAGCCTGGATCGCAAAGGCTTTGGCCTGCTTCTCGAAGAAATCACGGATTTATGCTTTCCGCTCTGCGAACTCGTCCCAATCTGAAGACTCCCCAGACACAAGATCTGCAGCTCCTCTGAAGCAGCCAGGATTTCTTCCCGCTCATTCTGGGCATTCGCCTTTGCCCATTCCTTGCAAAAGATCACTGTGTGCGCCTTCACACCTTCCCACCACCCACCCCAAGTGGGCCATCCTGCCCTCCTGGCCAGCCAACCCCTAAACACAACACAATATGCCTCGCAAAAGGCATCCTCCTTCAGCAGACCTATGTTGAGCTGCCAGAAGTTCCAGCCTCTGCTCTGCCCGCTCAAGGCCACAGAGACTCCAACCATGTTGTAGTCAGAGGCCCATATGGGATGGTTTGTGTACTCACTTGCCCTCAGCCCCCTGGGGAAGAAGAGGTAGTTGAGCCTGGAACAGGCTCCCCGGGAGTTGCTCCATGTGAAACCTGGCCCACCTGGCCCCGCCACTCCGCAGGTGTCCACTAAGTGGAAAGCGCTGCAAAGAGCCCTCAGCTTCAGACTACCTTCCATTGCCTCTGCTCTATCCAGGGAGACATTGAAATCCCCACCCAGGAGTATCAGTCTGTTGGTGAAGCAGATGCGCTCCAAGACCCTGAAAAACTCCCCCCCCCACCCCGGCGCAAGGCCCTTAGACATTTATTTGTCTGAGGGCAACCCCCCGCCATCTGCAATCAACACACAAGACCCTCCCTGGCACTATGCTCACTGAAGTTTCTACCCTAATGTCCCAACCCTTAAACAATATACCCACTCCATCCTCCTTCACATTCCCCAACCCCCACTCAGAAACCCCTTTCTCCAAGTCTTTCCTGTAAATTTCCACATCCTCCTTACCTTTCAGGTGACAATCCTGCAGAAACAAAACATCGAAAGACACATGCTTTAAAGATAAAAAAATACTTTTCCTCTTTAAAGGGTTCCTCAGCTCCCTTACATTTAAGGTGCATACCTTCATTTTAACCCTTAAAAAAGTTCTCCAGTCCCACGAACCACCAAACCCCAAAACCACGAGCTGTCGAAAGGATTGTTTGCCCATTCCCCCAGCTCCCCAAGGTCCACTGGATCCTCAAATTCCCTCTGCGAATTCTCCTCTCGTGGGAGCGCCTCTGCAAAGGGGTCCTGCAGTAGTGTCTCCAGTGCAGCAGGGGGAGCGCTCTCCCTTCCCTCCGCTTCTGCATCTTTTCCTTCCTTTTCTTTCCTCTCATTGCTCTCTGGCACCCCCTGCTTTTGCCTTCCTCCTTCCTCTACTCTTTCCCCTTCTTTGTTCTCTTCCTCTTGGTTTCCCCCCCTTTTAACATGGCTTCCTTCCACAGCTTCCCCAGAGTTTTCTTGGGGCCTTAGCAGACTCGCTTTACCGTCCTTATCCACCCTGGCCCCCTTCTGGCTTCTTTCCTCTGCCAGGGGAGATTCCCTGGGCTTCATGCCTGAGCCTTTCTCACCTTTCCCTTGCAGGCTGTCAAAGGAGAACAGGTCTGCAAAAGTGCTATTCTTCAGTGGGCAGCCTCTGTAGAGGTGGCCTTCCTCCCCACATAGACTGCACTTTCTAGGAGCACTACACCCTGCCGCATCATGCTCCTGCAAGCCACAGAAATGGCACTTGTTGCTGTTGCAGGCCGATTTTGTGTGCCCGGTTGCTCCACACTTCCTGCAGGTTACTGGCTGCCCGGGATAGTAAAGAAAACCTCTATACGGCCTGATGGCAAAGGATCCTGGAGGCTGTACAACCCTGCTGGGAGCTGCTGAGTCTGGCCGAAGGCGCACCTGGTACTTTCTTCGCCCCGTCCAGACCCCAAAGGCACTACAAATTTTTGTCCCCCCCTCCACCTTCAAATAGAATCTCTGCAGAAACTGCCTGACGTCACACTCCTCCACAAAGGGGTTGTACATATGCACTGTAAAAGACACATCCTTCCAAATGTACAGAGCCCTTACCTTGAGTCCTTGCAGAGCATGATGTTGCAGGTTCCTCCCCCAGGCAGCCACAAAGTCCAGGCAGGAAGCCATGTCTCCAAAGGTGACATCCAAAAATCCAGCATGAGCGAAATCCTGCAGGCAGAGAAGCGTAGTGGTCTGTTGTTTTTCAACTCCTTGCAGTATCTCCTTGAGCAGGTGCTCCACATTGAACCTTGATCTCTCTGCTTGACTTGCATCTTGGCTCCACTCTCACCGAATTCCTTAGCCGCGCCATTCTGACCGGCCCACGTGCATCTGCTTCTTTTTTTTATTTATTTTTTTTTATTTATTAAATCCAATACAACCAAAATCCATCCTCATAACATAACCAATAACCAATACATTTCCTTCCAAACCAAAACAAATAATGATGTTCAAATTTAACAACCAAAATCTCCCATTAACAGCGTTAAACCTTAACAAAATTATTATCAGTAAACATACGACACAAAGAACAAAACACAATTCATTGTATTAATACATTGGCTCACAAATCAGAAAACAACACAATTGAGAATAAAAAGAAGAAAAAAAGAAAAAAGAAAGAAAAAAAAAGAGCCACAAAGAAAAGCCCCAGTACATCTGTTCTTTCACTGGGGGGGGAGGGGCACCAGAGAGATCCCACTACTGTCACCCCTGAGAAGCCCCCCGCCTCTACCCCTCCCACTCCTACCCTCACAAATCCCTGTCCTCCTGTCCTCCGGAACAGGCTCCCCTGGTTGACCCGTGGGGATAGGCTCCGGATGCACTCGCACCTCGTGCCCCACAACACGCACTTCGCCACCGAGACGCAACCGTTCCCTTACCGGGAGACGTCCCAGAGCCCCCAACCAGTGCAGATTTTTGCTGGCCCCGTCCAGCCACTTGGGCTGTAAAGCCTCCCAGTCGATGCCTGGCATACGGGGTGGGGCCACACTGGTTTGTGCCGCACAGCAGTCTTTCCATTTTTTGTACAGTTTTCGGTGGTCTAGCACAAGGCCATCCACCAGGCACCACGGCCAACTCCCTAAGGAACTCGGCCACCTTCTGATAATGCCATGGGCGGTCGGTTGACCATGGCGATGTTCCCCTCCAGGGGACCACTGTTCGCAGGGTAAACCCCATCCAGAACCTCGTGAACAAAGATGCAATATGGCCTTCTGTTCCCCGAACCAACTTTGCTAGGAAGGCCACATACATCGCCATGGTCTTAAGGGGAGCACAAGCCACTCCCCTCCCTCCTTTTTCCCGCTACATGTACATTCTAATGCGGGCCACCTGCTCACGTCTTCCCCCCCAAATGAATGTAAATAAACTGCGCTCTAGGCGCCTTTCCGTTACAAACGGGACAGGGAAGACACAGGCCAGGTGATTAAGGCCTGCCAGCAGGTCTGCATTCGCCGCTACGACCCTACTCGTGAGGGAAAGGTCCCTTCTGCCCCAGCTCTCGGCCCTGGCTTGCAACTTTCTCAGGGCGATGTCCCAATTCTTCTGGGCACTGCCTTCTCTCCAGAAGACAACCCCCAAAACCTTGAGCCCATCCTGACACAGAGCGAACCCCCCCCCCGGGACTTCGGTCCTTCCCGCCCACGATCCTGCGTACAGGACCGCAGACGTACCACGGTTGACACGCGCCCCGGTGGCCTCTGAAAAAGCCTCCAGTACTCGCTCCACCACATGGAAGTCCTCAACCCGGCCAAGGAACACGGTTGCATCGTCGGCATACACCGACACCTTGGCCCTCGTCCCTCCTGCACCAGGGATGTGAAGTCCCTGGAAAGCAGGCTCTTTTCTCAGCCACTCCTCCAATGGCTCCATGTATAGCACATAAAGCAAAGGCGACAGCGGACAACCCTGTCTGACCCCTCCTCACTGCATGATCAGCTCAGACAGATGCCCGTTCATTACCACACGGCTGACCGCTCCTGCGTAGAGGAGTCGGACCACGGCGATGAATCCAGGACCAAAGCCCATCCGCTCCAGGAGCGCAAAAAGAAACGCGTGTGACATGCGATCAAAAGCCTTCTCCTGGTCCAGGCTTAATAGCGCCAATGGTACCCGACGCTGTTCAGCCCATGCTAGTGCATCTCTAATCAGCGCCAGGTTCATGCCGCACTTCCGCCCGGGCACCCCACAAGTCTGGTCAGGGTGAACCACCTGGGGCATCACCTCTCTCAGACGTAGAACCATTACCTTGGCTAAGATCTTGTAGTCGGCCGTCAGCAAAGTGATCGACCTCCAGTTTGCCAAGTCTGTCCTATCACCCTTTTTATGTAGGAGGGTGATGTGCCCTACCATGGCAGATGGAGGTAGAGTTCCACTCTCCAATGCTTCCCTGTAAACCGCCAGCAGATCCGGACCCACCAATGGCCAGAACATCTGGTACCATTCTACTGGTAGCCCATCCCCACCGGGAGCAACCCCGGTCTTCAGGGAATGCATGGCTGTCTCCACCTCCTCTAGGGATATCTGTCCCTCTAGTGCCCCGGCGCTGTCTTCTGGCAGTCTGCCGGTGACAGCATCCAGCAAAGCTGTCGCAAAGTCTCCCCTCGTTTCTCTAACACTGAAGAGTTCGCTGAAGAAGGATCTAGCCACTCCCAGCATCTCTTCAGTCGAGGATACAACCTGAGCACCCTGCTTCAGGCCCTCAATAAACGACCCTCGCTGACGGCTTCTCACGCTACTAAAAAAGTAGCGTGTCGGGCACTCGTCTTGCTCGAGCACCTGCTTCCCGGCCTGGACAAAGTAGCTGCGGGCCTCAGCCTTGTTTGTGGGCCCGTAGGGCCTCACTGGCACCCCTGAGATGCCCCTGGTCTCCGTCTTTCCAGGCCTCCCTTAACTCCTTGGACCACTCCTTCACTCCCTCTCTCTTCCTCCTCCCCATTTCCTGTCCCCACCAATGACACAAGATGGCGACCTTCCTCTTGAGGTCCTCCCACCATTCTCCCTGTGTGGCGTACAGAACTCTCATACGCCGCCAACCCCGTAGAGGTGGCAAATAATGCTACAAATGGCGGGGTCTTTCAGTGCGGTCACATTTAACCGCCACAAACCCCGTCCTCTTTGCCCCACCTCTACTTGAATGCCCCCGACCACCATGCAGTGGTCAGATGCCCAGAAGGGCCTCAGAGTGCACGACTGCACCTTTGCACTATCCGCCACAAGCAGGAGGTCAAGCCGCGTGGTGTCGCCTCCCATCTCCCACCCCCCAAACTGAAGGCCCCAACTCCCACCCCCTCAAAAAATTCTCCACCTCAGCCTCCGAACTTAAGTGGCATTCCTGCAAAAACATTAAATCAAAAGGAACAGAACCCAAACTGAGGAATGCTGCAGCCCTCTTCAGGGGCTGCTTAATTCCTTGTACATTTAAAGAAGCCGTCACCAACACATTCATTTTTTTTTAACACAAAAAAGGAAACCAAACCCCAAACAACCCAAAGACCCCACAAATACCTCCCCTCACCCACCCCCCTTTCTCTCCCCTTCCCCGCCAACAACCTGCTTGAAACTCCCCCCAAAAGGGGGTTTCCCCGCTGGAAGAGTCCCCATTGTCCTTCCCTTACTTGCTCAGACCAGGACCTGCCTCCTCCTGCTGTCCTCCACAAGGAGTCTCCAAGGCCTCGAGATCCTCCTTGAAGAGGCTTGCAAAGGTGCCCTTCCGCGAGGAGCAATGGCGGTACAGATGCACTTCACTGCCGAAAAGGCTGCAGGTCTTTGGGGCTCTGCATTCGTCTGCTGCATGGTCCTCCCCTCCGCACAGTCGGCACCTTCTCCCCGTGCAGGCTTCCTTGATGTGGCTGAGTGCTCCGCACCGCCGGCAGTAGAGAGGCTGGCTGGGGTAGTGGAGGAAACCCCGGTGAGGCCCGATGACAAAACTGCCCGGGGGGTGCAGCAGGCCCCCAGGTGTCGCTGGGTCTACCCTCAGCCTCACCAGGAATCTCCTCTTGCCATTCCAGATGCCGAACCAGCCACGGACCTTCTCCCCCGCCGACACCGAGGAGCAGTACCTCCGTAGGAAGACCCTGATGTCCTCGTCCACCACAAAGGGGTTGTAGAGGTGCAGAGTCACTGGTACCTCATCCATAGCGAACAGCGGCACGAAGCAGAGCCCCCAAAGGACGTCTTCCTCTGGCTGTCGGGAACACTTGTCAAAACAGGCAGAGCAGTCGGAGAAAGCAGTGAATGTCACGTCCAAGAAACCAGCCACAGTGAAGTCCTGAAGACAGAGGATCTTGGAGGCAGCGATCTTGCAAAAGTCTCCCAGGATCCGAAGCACTACCCAGTCCCATCCAAACCGCTTAGGTCTTAGGTATCAGAACGGAGCTCCACCCAGACAGCATGCTGAAGCCGCACCACTCGGGCCGGCCGAACTTCGCCATCTCTGCTCATTACCCTTCGATCAAGTCTTGCTCTACTTTTTTTTTTTCTCTTTTTATTTACACAAATCTTCCACATCAATCTTATAGCAATTCTTCAACATAAACAAAAATATACATTCATTAACACAACATTGCCTCTCCATTTCATTCAAACATGAACCTCAACAAAGATATTTGTCATCCTTAACATACATTGTTTCCATATCGCCTTTCCATTCAAATACAAACTCAAACATATTTTATCTCCCTTACTTACAGCATTTAAACTATGCCATTTCACATTTTATACTTTAGACAAACCACAACCAAGTTTAACACCCTTCCCACCCCCCGTGAAACCCGCAGAACCTAAAACCGCACATAAACCCCGAATTCCTAAACCCGATCTTACCCAATCACCATTAAAACAGACTTTAGACCAATTGTGTCCTTTAAACTCTGTAGCATCAAGTCTAGAGATCTAACCTAACCCCTCCTTTCCCCACCATAACTTTACCTCCCTTACCCCACACCGACCCGATTTACCCTCGTCCCCTTGCCTCCAGCTGTTCCACCCTGGCCATCCTTCTCAGGAAGGCTTGGAATAGCTTTTGGGGTCCCAATCTTGGCTTACACTTCCTGATGCAGCCGCACCGCCCCCCCCCCCAGAGTACCAATTTAGCTGCTGACACGACGGTCCACAGTCCGACATTGCTGCGGGCTCCCCTTCCATACAGGACCAAATCCCGCTCAATTGGGGTCCCATCCCTCCTGGCCCACCATCCCGAAACCTCCTGCCAGAACCCAGCTGCAGCAGGGCAAGCCCACAAGGCATGACCTATGTCTTCTTCACGACCGCACCCCATCGGGCACAGGGATGTGTTACTCCACCCATGGCGATACAACTGTTCTTGCACCGGCAGCCGCCCCATGGCCGCCAACCAATGAAGGTCTCGGCTTGCCGCGTCAAGCCACCTGGACTGCAGGGCCACCCAATCTATACCAGGCCTTGGCCTCTCCCCGGCCATCCCCTGTACATGACTGTTCCTCCACTGTCTGTAGAGCTGCTTGTGGTCTAGGACAATAGCGTCCCTCAAGCACCATGGCAGTCCCTTTATAACGTCAACCGCCCTCCTGTAATGATCCGGCCAGTCGGAAGACCAAGGTATTGTCCCTTTCCATGGAATTACAGCACTCAGGGGGAAGCCGAACCAAAACCTGGCAAACAAGCTCGCTAGGTGTCCCTCCGACCCCCGCACCAAACATGCCAGGAAGGATACATACAGTGCTGCGAGCTTGAGAGGTGCGCACACTACTCCCCTGCCCCCCTTGTCTACCTCTAGATGCATGGTGCCCCTTGACACCCACTCGCTCCTACCCCCCCAAATGAGTGAAAAGAGCACCCGCTCTATTCTCCGTTCTGTCCAAAAGGGGACAGGAAAGACATATGACAGATGGATCAAGCTCGCTAGCAGGTCACAGTTTGCTGCCAACACCCTCCCCGTCAGGGACAGGTCTCTTGAAGCCCACCTTGCAGCCTTGATCTGCAGCCACTCCAAGGCAGCTTCCCAATTTTTGGCATCACTGCATTCCCTCCAAAACCTCACCCCCAGCATGCGGAGACCGTCTGGGCACAGGGAGAAACCCCCTGGGACATCGGTCCGATCTGCCCAAGATCCCACAAACAGAACAGATGACTTTCCTTGGTTGACACGTGCTCTGGTAGCCTCTGTAAAGGCCGCCAAGACTCACCCAACTGCCCTGAAGTCCCCGTCCGATGTCAGGAAAAGGGTAGCGTCATTAGCATATGCTGTTACCTTGGCACATACCCCTTCTCCCCCCGGGACGTGCAGCCCAAGGAAACTTTGTTCCTTCCTAAATCTGGCAATCAGCAGCTCCAGATAGAGCACGTACAGAAGGGGGGGCAGAGGACAGCCTTGCCTCATGCCTCCTGTCTGTGCGACAGGTCTTGAAAAGTAGCCATTGATTCCCACATGGCTCACGGGCCCTGAGTAGAGCAGCCGGATGAGAGATAGGAATCTTTCCCCAAATCTCATCCGCTGTAAGGTGGCGAAGAGAAAGCTGAGGTTTACCCTGTCAAAGGCTTTCTCTTGATCCAGCCCAAGAAGGGCTAAAGGCAGCCTGCGTTGCTGTGCCCACGATATCGCATCACGGACCAGAATGAGGTTCATGCTACATGAGCATCCGGGAACACCACACGTCTGGTCCGGATGCACCACTGTGCCAATCACCTTCCTTAGGCGCACTGTCAGCACCTTAGCCAAGATTTTATAATCGGCACAGAGAAGAGTGATTGGTCTCCAGTTCACGAGGTTTGCCCTCTCTCCCTTCTTATGCAGGAGTGTTATATGCCCAGTCCTGGCTGACCTGGGCAATAACCCCTCCCCAATCGCGTCCTGGTACACAGCCATGATGTCTTTGCTGACCAAAGGCCAGACCGCTTTATACCACTCAATGGGGAGGCCATCCCCCCCTGGTGCCACCCCACTCTTGAGTGCACGCATGGCCCCCTCCACCTCTTCCTCAGTCAGGTCATCTTCAAGGCTTTGCAGGTCCTCCTGAGACACCGTCTGATCGACGGCCTTCAAGAATTCCTCTGCCCTAGTCTCAACCATTGGCCTCTCCTGAAAGAGGTCTTCATAGAAGGCTGCCGCCCTCTCTAACATCCCTTCTAGGGAGGTGATCAACTGGTCTCCCTCCCTCAGCCCCTCAATGTGGGACCTACGTTGCCGAGCCCTGACCTTATCAAAGAAAAAACGTGTCGGCCTCTCGTCCTGCAGCAATCTCTGTCGACCAGCCTGCACACTGTAACTCCTGGCTTCAGCATAGAAGTAGTCCCGCAAAGCCCCGCTAGCTAACCTAATCCCCTCCATATCCCCTTTGGCCCAGGCGGTCTGCAGGGTCCTCGACCACTGAGCAATCTTTCCTCTTCTTTCCTTCGCCACCTCCCGACTCTACCACTGGCAAAACTTGGCCACCTTACTTTTTGTGTCCTCCCACCACTCTAAGTGGGTGCTGTAGAGTGTTTTCAGGGACTGCCACCCCAAATAGAGCGTTCAAAACGTACTTAGAAAGGAGGGATCCCGCAGGTAGGTTACATTTAACCGCCAAAACCCTGGACCTCGTGCCCCCCCTTTCACCTCCATTTCCACCCTCACTAGGCAGTGATCAGTTGCCCAAAAGGGCTGCACCTGGTAGCAGACCACCTTGATCCTTCTGGGTGCCAGGGTGTAGTCCAGCCGAGAGGCATTCCCCCTACTGTTCCTCCAAGTGGCTCCCCCCACCCCTTCAAGGAAACCCTTGCCAACATCCACCATATTTGCACTAGATAGGATTCTGCTCAGGTCACGCTCCCTCTCAAGGTTGATGTTAAAATCACCCCCAACATAACAGATTTTATTTGTGTATAAGAGGGGCTCCAGTGCCTGGAAGAATCCTGCCCTCTCCCCCACCCGAGTTGGAGCATATACACAAATGACCCTAAATGATATACCCCTCCAGGTCCCGTCCATGCTCAACACCCTTCCAGGCACCACAGCCACCTCGGGTCTCAAAATGAAATCCCACGACCTGAACAGAATTCCCACCCCGTCTGCCATCCCCTCTCCAACCCCCCACACCAAAGGTCCCTTCGTCCACCCTCCCGAAAATAAAACTACATCGGCTGGTGAGCGCAGATGGCACTCCTGCATAAACAAAACATCAAAGGGGACAGCCTCCAGTGACCTGAAGACTGCTGCCTGCTTGTCTGCCTGCCTGAAACCTCTCACATTCAACGTAGCCACTCTAATACTAGCCTTTTCCTCATATGGACTTAGAAACCTCCCTCCCCACCCTGTGCCCTTCCAGTATGTTTTTAAAGGCCCTTCCATTTTATTCAAAAAACTTTCCTATCCCGCTCCCTCCCACCCCAGCCTTCACCTGCCTTACCACCACTTCCACTTTCCCACCATCCCCCCCCCCCCCCTACTGTCCTCTGACAACTCCTGGTCCAGTTCTGCTTCTGCCAGTAAGGCAAATCAATTTTCTGTCCTCCATTCAAAAGTGTCCCTTCTTTCCAATTCACTTGCCTCCAGCTCTTTCCACTCCTCCTTGGTGTATTTTTCGCCCTCCTGTTCCGCTTGTCTGTTTAACTCTGTGCCCTTGTCATTCTCTTTTCTACTTTTCTTTCTCTCTCGATTCTTTTCTGTTTCTGTTTCTCCGCTTGGGATCCTGCGCCTTCCCGCTGTGAGCAGCTCTTCCCCCTCGCCCATATTTTCCTCCAGTACACTGTCTCCCCCTCTTTCCTGCATTTCATCCGCCCAGCTTCGATAGCTCCAAGCATCCTTAAATGTTTGAAGGAGGAGCCCTACTTCTGCTGCCTCATTTACTGTTTCTCCCACTTCCTCCATTTCCTCCAGATCAGATTCTGCTGAAAAGTTTCTCTGGCCATCATCAACCTTTTCCTGGTCTGTGCCTGTGATGCAATCCTCCTCTTCGCTGCCCCTCTCCTGCCCTACGTACCTCGGTATTTCCTCCGTCTCAGTGGGACCTTCCTCTGAGTTGTTCTGCTCCAGCCCTTCTGTGAAAAGGCTGGCTAAAATCCCTTTCTGGCTTGGAGAATTGCGGTACAGGTGGGCCTCGCTCCCACATAAGCTGCAGGTTTTGGGGGCCTTGCACTTGGCGGCCACGTGCCCTTTGCCCCTACAGTACCGGCACCTCAAACCTGTGCACGCATCTTTTGTGTGGCCCAGGGCACCGCACCGCCGACAATAGATGGGCTGTCCAGGATAGTGCAAAAACCCCTTATGTGGCCCAAGAGCAAAACGGCCTGGAGGATGACGCAGGCCACTGGGAGCACCCTAGTCTATTTTTAGCCGCACCATATATCACCGCCGTCCAGTCCAAATGCCGAAATGGTTCCTCAGCTTTTCCCCTGCTGACACACTAGAGCAATATCACCCAAGAAAGGCCCTGATGTCTTCCTCACCAACAAACAGATTATACATATGTAAAATGAGAGGTACCTCTTCCAGAGCGAAGAGAGGGTTCAGCCGAAGTCCATTGAGTGCAGGGCTTCCAGGATTGCTGCTGCACTTGTCAAAAAGGTCTGTGCACTGCCTCAAAGACATCAGGGTAATATCCACAAAGCCAGTCGTGGAGAAGTCCTGCAGGCAGAAGACCGAGGAAGGATCCATGCCACAAAGGTCCCGGAGAATCTTCAAGACGACCCATTCTCTTCCAAACTGCTGCCTCACATCCATCATTGCATCCTTTAATTCCACCTGTATCGAATTTCGTAGCTGCACCACCCGGGCCGGCCGATAGACATCGTCTCCCAGCATGATTCTTGATCTTAGCCAAAAGGCCGAGAAGCGATAACCCGTTATTTCCACTGGCCTGATGAGCACACCCTGGCCTAGCTTCCACAGTCGAATGGGAGGCATTAGATTGCGCTGTGAAAGGATTAGACACCGGGAAGAATTGAGCAGCCAGACTCCACCCCCCAACAGCCAAACCCCTTCCTCTCTCTCACGTTAAACCACAAGACACATACAGCTCTGCAACAGCAAAGCCCACAAAAATAAGTTGAACTCATCAACGTTCCTCTCCACGGAAATGTTTAGTAAAAGGCGAAAGATTTATGCGTGAATGAAGAGAAACCTGAGCTATACATGAAGTAGGCCCAGGCTGCCGAAACTCAATTGGCGGTCTAGAAAGTTGGACCAGGGTAAGGTGGCTTGCACTGGCAAGTAACACATCGATGGCTTTGATAGCTATAGTTATAGGATTGGTTTAGGTCTGTTAGGACCGAGCACAGAGAGCAGTTGGAGAGAGAATCCAGAGAGGAACTCATCAGGAAACTCCAACAAGTGAAGCTCTCCTAACCAGAGCAAATGTGAACTGAACAGAAAGGAACGCTAAGGTCAAAGCCTGCAAAAACAACCTGTTGGCGACCTGAGCTGAAATCCATACTTCAGCACAACCAGGGTACACGTTCACAGAGAACTGAACTGGTCATACCTTCTGCAAAATGACCAGAGAAGGTAAACGCTCACCATAGAGTTTTACTTGACCAGTGGGCGCAAGTCTCCCAGCCACCACTCCCTAATTCCAAAAAGGGGGGTGGAAGCCCACTGCTCAATGTGTCACCAGGCAGAATCCACAAGGCCTACGCCAAGCAGAGGACTGCTGCCGAAAAGGCTGTGGAAGAAACCAACCATTGACCCTGTCACTGAACTGGCCCTAGAGGGCGCACACACAAACACACATCGAGATGGACCCTCAACCTGAGGAATCAGAGGCTGAGGACATTTGGGAGCCACCCGCTGATCAATCAGTTTGATCCACTTGTCATCCGATCACTATGATGACTGTCGCCCAACGATGTCCACACCTGGACATCCTTGTCCGAAAGGGGAGATCTGCAGCGTATGACTATGCTCAAACTGATTTCTAAATTAACCCAAACTAAACATAGAAAGTTTCACCACGTAGGCGACCCAGAGTAACCCCGAGAGGCCTCCTTTGACCAGATGCACCTTTAGGATGCAAAAAGTCTCTCTGGGACCCACACAGGACTTACCCCTGCAATAAAAGAAACCTTTGATGACTGAACGTCTGGGAAACTTCATGATTAGTTCGTCAGCAGGGGTCCACCAAAACTCCGACCAAGGGGGCCTGTAAATCTCTAATCTAATCTCGGTTTACGACACACACACACACACACACACACACACACATGCTTACCTTACACACACAATGGAGAAATCCCTCTCTCTTCAATGCAACGTGTAATTATATGTAATTATTCCATGTCTAAATAGTGTGATGTTATTTTGTTTACATGTATTGTGTGCTTATGTAACTAACCGTAATGACTTTAGATCATTTAATCTAGCATATCATTTTAAATGTCTGTAACCAGGTTTTATTTGTAATATTTTTTACAAATCCATCGAATTTGGTATGTAGTTAATCATCTCGAGATACCCGGATTGATTATGCATATCACATTGCAATGGGATACATCATTTCATGTTTTTCCTTTAATTTCATTTATAACACGGTATAGACCGGCTCCTCCCTCGACATTTAAATTAGGGTCCGAGACCAGACAAAGAGAGTCATCCGGACATGCAAACCCAACTTCCTGATTGGCCCATAGCCCAAAGAGGCGTGTGCGTTGGTGTTGTTTTAAAAAACAACGCTCACTTCAACTCCGATTTGAGAGTCAGACTTCAGAGTTAGACTTCACTTCTCAACTTCACTTCTTCCGGTTTCTCTCTCTCTCTCTCCGGACACAAGCTGCAACTACCTCCGGGCTCACGCCTTTCCGAACAACAACGAACCAGCGAACTCTACACGACCTCGCGCAAACTCTCAACCTTGAGGCTATGCAAGTATAGTTAATGATCTATATCTGCATTTAAGATTGGACCCCTGTGTTACAGGAGAATTAAGTTCGTGCTGGTTCTGGAAAAGGCTAAATAGTTGTGTTTTTGTCTGCTTCCCTTTCTTTCATTACTTTCTCTCTATCCCTTTTCTCTCCCTGTATATAGATGTGTATATATGTATGTTTTGCTTAGAGTTAGTCGTGTGTATCCATAGTCACATATAGCTATTAAAATCTATTATCCCACGCTTGATTTTCTCTGTTTTGTTGACGGGATGAGTCAATTAAATACTGCATAAGATCTGATTACCGGCTCTATCTTTAATAACAAACTTCGTGAGTTAATTCTTCCTGGCCAGAAGGATAAACTCACTCTTTAGAGTTCATAAAGCTGATCTAGGCCACATACATAGTAATAATTAATTATAATCCGTTGTAGTTAATTATCTATATGTATATGTGCACCTATATAAATTCCCTTTCATGGCTGATGTATATTTATAACTGGTCACAACACGTGTTGATTAGATATATAGATATATTTCACGCCAGTCGAGCTAATTCCTTACATAAATTGGAGAATACATTTAAACATCTTTTTTTATTTGTTACATGAATTGTAACTGGTGGAGAATATTATTTTAAACGTTGCAGATTCATCCGAGTTACTACACATTTGGGTAGATAACGCGGGCATGCTTTAAAACTCGTCTCCTTTAAAAAGGTGCGTTGAATCCAAGCATGCGCTTCTGTTTCGTTTCACGTTTAAAGCTGATCCATTTCATTATTCTGGTAGAAAAGAATAATGCATAATAATACCCTTTTGTAATTTCGCTACAGCTACAACACACTAGTTACTGTGCGTTCAAGTCCTCCTGGAAAGTTCGTATTTACGAGTTGAGAAGTCATAACTACGATGTCAGGTGCGTTCAAGTCACTATTTACCCATCACTAAATTTCATTTAAACTTATTAGCCTTTTATCTTAGATTGTCGGAGGTCACTTTCTAACGTAACGGTTGAGTTCACATGGTCTCTCTAACCTGAATTCCTGATAATTTTAACCTTAATGAAATTACTGCCACAGTTTATAAATCTACTACACATTCACTGATTCCACCATGTTTTCTTACTGAGACGCCCCCAACTCCATAATTCGGGACTCAAAGAAAACCCTGAGTTTCCCACTCGTAATTACGACTTTGTGGTGGAGTTCGTGTGCATTCAACTCATAATTACGATTTTTCAGACATTATTAGTTCATTAGCTAGTTACCCAGGCTAAACAGTGTTGGATGGATGAATGTAAATGTAAATGGATGGTAGCTAGCTAGCTATCTGGCTAATTAGTTATGTTTCACACATAGGTCACAGTTGCACGGTTCAGGGAAGTAAAATATAGCGTCTGACACATAAAACCTATAATGTTTGGTCCGGCCACACAGCCACAGTCATTAATTGTTGTAAATAAAACTAATGCTGCATCCCGTATAAGTGGCAGCTGGTAAGTGCACAGAGACTCTGACACGGAGCGCAGCAAAGCGCTAACGTTAATCAGTGATGCTTATTTTTAAAATCAGCATTTTTGTGTTAACTACAGAGTTTGGCAGCGGCGGGAAACATAAAGAGAAAAGATGAAAGAGATATTCTGTGGTTTCTGACCAAAAAGAAGCTGAGCCTGTCACTGACACTGAGAGCAGTCAGTGTGAGAAGAGAGAGAGAATGAGGGAGAGAAAGAGGGAGAGAATGAGGGAGAGAATGAGGGAGATAAATAATCTCAGCCTGTTCTGTATATATTTAAACTAAAATATCAGTTCAAGTCAATATCACAATTACTCCATATTGTGACGCTGTGAGCTATAATCAGTGCATTTGTCCTCTTCTTCAGTATAAATATATAAACATCTTTAAAAATGAATAAATTCATCTGAGAACCCAACTGCAGAGGATTGTGTAATTTATTTTTCATTGAGAAGATTTATGACAACATACACAAAACAAGTCTTAATATCCAATGCATGTTTGCTTTTCATGTTAATTTATATTTTTAAGAAGAGTAGATTAGATTTTTTGCTGTTGCGTGTAACATCAGACCGCTAGACGTGTGTAAACATCATAATATTATAGGCCCATACAGTAAAGTTTATTAATTTAATTGTTCAACTAATTCTGATTGTTTAATCTAATGTCCATGTAACTTTACTGCTTTCTTTATTTCTTTGTTAATTTTGCAGATTTTAGGGGGGGGGGGGGGGAATTCAAAATAACAAAGTACAGTACCCAGCTTGCATAAGTGTTCAGAATCAACCAATCACATTCAAACTCATGTTAAATACTAATTAGTATACACCTGCCATCAATTAAAGGGTCTGATTAACCCCAAATAAAGTACAGCTGTTCCTGTAGGACCTTCCTGATATTTTCTTGGTAACATCCAACTGGATAAGCCACAAAGAGGTTACAGAGTAGGTACGGGATCTCACTGTTGAAAAATATCAATCAGGAGAGGGTTGCAAAAATTTTTCCAAGACATTGGATATACCATGGGACACAGTAAAGACAATAATCAACAAGTGGAGAAAATATGGCACGACAGTGACACTACTAAGAACAGGATGTCCCTCTAAAATTGATGAGAAGGTCAGGAGAAAACTGGTCAGGCAGGCTGACCAGCAACATTAAAAGAATTGCAGCAATTTCTGGCAAGTACTGGTTGCTCCCTACATGTGACAGCAATCTCCCGATTTCTTCATGTCTCTGGGCTATGGGGTAGGGTGGCAAGACGGAAGCCTTTTTTAACCACAAAATTAATAAAAAATACATCCAATCTCCCAAAACCATCTGGAATAATGTGTTATGGTCTGATGAGACCAAAGTTGAACTTTTTGGCCATAATACCAAAAGATATGTTTGGCACAAAAAAAACAACACAGCACATCACCAAAAGAACACCGTCCCCTTAGGGAAGCATGGTGGTAGCAGCATCATACTTTGGGGCTGTTTTTCTTCAGCTGGAACTGGGGCTTTAATCAGGGTGGAGGGAATAATGAATAGCTCCAAATACCAGTCAATTTTGACACAAAACCTTAAAGCTTCTGCTAAAAAATTTAAGCATGACAACGACCCGAATCAAACCTCCAGATCAACAAAGGAATGGTTTCACCTAAACAAGATCAAGGTTTTGGAATGGCCCAGCCAGAGTCCAGACCTAAATCCAATCAAAGATCTGTGTGGTGATCTGAAGAGGGCTGTGCACAGGAGATGCCCAGCCAATCTGACAGAGTTAGAATGCTTTTGTAAAGAAGAATGGCAAAATATTGCTAAGTGAAGACGCTCCAAACTGATTGACACTGACCCCAAAAGATTGAATGCTGTGATAAAATCTAAAGCTGCTTCATCTAAGTATTAGTTTAGGGGAGTGCACACTTCTGCAACCAGGATATTGTACTTTTTTAAATTTTTCATTTTTTCCACTAAAACAATTCTTATTGTTTTTCGCTTTACTTAATAGGTTACAATTTCACACTAAAGGTAGAAAAGGTTCTGACATGATTTATCTTTTCAGGTTTTATTTTTTGCATCACAAAAACCTGCCATTTTAACAGGGGTGTGTAGACTTTTTATATCCACTATAACTCGTAAAACATGGGAAATGCAACTTCAAAGGGACTTTGCTTTTCCATTTGAAATTTGGCAGACATTGTACATTCATGTAAACGAAGATAGAAACAGTAATATACAATTTGCATTTTATTTTGAATTATGTAACAGTTTATGCGTCCACATATAGGAAACACAACTGCAAATACAATTCACAATTGTTTTTGAAAATAGTCCAGAAAATACTTCCATAGTGCAGCCCCTACATGTTTCATAGTAAAAGTGAACTTACCTAAAAATCTGAAGTTTACAGTTTGAACTGTTGAGCCATGGAGCTAGCAGTGATACTCCTGCATCTTGTAGCTGGTTGTAGCTCAGATCCAATTCTGTTAGGTGTGAAGTTCTGGAGCTGAACTCATTAGTCAGGATCTTACAGCTCTGTTCAGTGAGATTACAGTCTCTGAGCCTAGTGAGACAGAAGAAACACAAATGTATCAATATTTTTTTCTAATCCACTACCCTGACCACAGTTTAAGAAACATAGGCTATTGAACATAACTTACAAAGCTCGTCTACAGACAGCTACCAATGGTATCATTCTTCTGAGACCCTCATCTGAGCTGAGGTATTTCCTTAAATCAAATTCATCCACATTCTCCGTCAACATGAGTAGGAGGTACACGAGGGCTGAGCAGGACTGAGCTGATGTTCTGAATCAGATCTCATGTAGTTCTTAATCTCCTCCACCAGTGAGGTGTCATTCATCTCATTCAGGCAGTGCAGGAGGTTGATGCTCCTTTCTGGCGAGATCTTGTCCCCGATCTTCTCCTTGATTAACTTGATTGTTTTCTCAACCCCCCCCCATGAAATTCGCTGGAAAATGTTGTTCAAAAGCTTTGGATTGGACTGCAGCGAGAAACCGAGGAGGAAACGGAGGAAGAGATCCAGGTGTCCAGTCTCACTCTCTAGACTCTTCCTGATAGCAGATTTGTAAAGGTCACACAGGGTGTTATTTATAAGCCATGTAATTTTCTCAGCCATGGTTTGATGGAGCACATTCTTCCATTCAGTGCTGTAGATGTAAAACACATACATCTTAAAAGGAGTGCTCCTAATCTCAGCTTGTTACCTGTATAAAAGACACAGAAGCAATCAATCAATCAGATTCCAAACTCTCCACCATGGCCAAGACCAAAGAGCTGTCCAAGGATGTCAGGGACAAGATTGTAGACCTACACAAGGCTGGAATGGGCTACAAGACCATCGCCAAGCAGCTTGGTGAGAAGGTGACAACAGCTGGTGCAATTATTCGCAAATGGAAGAAACACAAAATAACTGTCAGTCTCCCTCGGTCTGGGGCTCCATGCAAGATCTCACCTCGTGGCATTTCCATGATCATGAGAACGGTGAGGAATCAGCCCACACGGGAGGATCTTGTTAATGATCTCAAGGTAGCTGGGACCATAGTCACCAAGAAAACAATTTGTAACACACTACGCTGTGAAGGACTGAAATCCTGCAGTGCCCACAAGGTCCCCCTGCTCAAGAAAGCACATGTACAGGCCCGTCTGAAGTTTGCCTGAATGATTCAGAGGAGAACTGGGTGAAAGTGTTGTGGTCAGATGAGACCAAAATCGAGCTCTTTGGCATCAACTCAACTCACCGTGTTTGGAGGAGGAGGAATGCTGCCTATGAACCCAAGAACACCATCCCCACCGTCAAACATGGAGGTGGAAACATTATGCTTTGGGGGTGTTTTTCTGCTAAGGGGACAGGACAACTGCACCGCATCAAAGGGACGATGGACGGGGCCATGTACCATCAAATCTTGGGTGAGAACCTCCTTCCCTCAGCCAGGGCAGTGAAAATGGGTCGTGGATGGGTATTCCAGCATGACAATGACCCAAGACACACAGCCAAGGCAACAAAGGAGTGGCTCAAGAAGAAGCACAATAAAGTCCTGGAGTGGCCTAGCCAGTCTTCAGACCTTAATCCCATAGAAAATCTGTGGAGGGAGCTGAAGGTTCGAGTTGCCAAACGTCAGCCTCGAGACCTTAATAACTTGGAGAGGATATGCAAAGAGGAGTGGGACAAAATCCCTCCTGAGATGTGTGCAAACCTGGTGGCCAACTACAAGAAACATCTGACCTCTGTGATTGCCAACAAGGGTTTTGCCACCAAGTACTAACTCAAAGGGGTCAAATACTTATTTCCCTCATTAAAATGCAAATCAATTTATAACTTTTTTGAAATGCGTTTTTCTGGATTTTTTTGTTGTTATTCTGTCTCTCACTGTTAAAATACACCTACCATTAAAATTATAGACTGATCATTTCTTTGTCAGTGGGCAAACACACAAAATCAGCAGGGGATCAAATACTTTTTCCCCCCACTGTACATATGTTTTTATATATGTGTGTGTGCGCGTGTGTGTGCACGTGTGTGCGCATGTGTGCGCGTGCGCGCGCGTGTGTGTGTGTGTGTTTTTAAACACATTTTGTTTATTTCAGGTCCATACTGCTGTGAGCAGAGCAAGAGATTTTTTACAAGATTTGACAGGTTTAAAGTTTCCACCAGCAGATACGGTACTACATGCCTATTTACACTTTGAAGCCCTCACAGAACATGAGTACAAGTATTCATGTGTTACCTGTGGTGATTATCCCCCTATTGTGATAATGGATCTACACAAGAAGGACGTTTTCCAGTTTTCTGGTATGTGTATTGTGATCAGATTCACTTCCCAGTTACTTTTTAAACTTTCTTTTGACGTGTTGTTATTGTCCTAGTGGAATATGCTTTTTTTTTAATAGTAAGTGACAGAAGAACCTCCAGAGAGCTTTCAAGGGGAGGTGAACGTTCTGGAAGGTGTTGTCCAAAGAGATGATATGTCGAGGATTTGTTGCAAGTTTGTGCAAACATATTGTGTTTAAATAAACTGTATTGCAAAGAAAGCAAAATATTGCAACACCTGTTCTTTTAATGCTGCTGTTTTAGGTGGTACACATAATCGATTTACAGTTCCACCTACATATCACTTTTTTCATTCGCAAGAACACATGTCGTTCAAACATTGTGCTAAACACAGTTTGAAAAACGTCATGCTTCAAAATCTTCGTTAGAGAACTCAGAAATTACCGTTACAGAGGAAAGGCTCAAGGAAGAACTTCACAAACAAAAGGTTGATTAGTTGAACCTTTATATGGTTAAATAATATTTTTACAACATATGTTATATGAAATAATATTTTTTTTGGTAGATTAATGCCATTAGAAGATTATGTAAAGAATGTGGTTTGGACTCCACTGGATCTCACAATGACCTCCTCTTCAGATTGTCTAATGAGATGAAATCCAGGCAGAGATATGATAAAATCTTTGAAAAAATCTGGGGTGCCTCAGGTAAGCTTAATTTCTAATACTGCTTTGCTTGAAATTGGCAATATATGACGTTGCCAATACATTACCTTTTAAATGCTTTTTGGGATGCTTTGTATTTGTTTTTATTGAATGATATTTTGAATATAGTTTTGAACTGTCTGTCCTGTATTAGGAGGCTGGGGAGTGATCATGTGCCCATGTGGAATAGTTTAGAGTCTAAAATGCAATCTTCGAGCTGAGAGCCCTCGAGACTTTGCTGACTTGCTGTTATCATGGAACAAATGCCAAATGTCATCATGTATGACTTTGCACGGGGTCTCGCAACACACATTAATCTAAGGGAACTAGAAAACCTTCCCATTCATCCATATGAAGGACGCCTAGCAGAACCCACTGAAGAGAACATACAACTGGCAAAGTCTGGGAAACTGAAAGTGTCTTTGCCTTGGCTGGATGAAAAGACAAGAGTGACCAATCCTCATGGACACCCAGTGAAAGGTTCTAGAAAACTAGAAAACCTAGTTCTAGAAAACCTAGAACATTAAAAAAATGGTTCATTATGTATTGTCTGACCGTTTTCATGAAGGCAATACCAAAGACAGTAGATATGTTCTGAGGACAATCACTATAGTGCCTCAACTAGCTGGTAAAATAAATAGCCAGGTTGAAGAACAGCTGTTCTCAAAGATGAGGAAGAACAACTATTTTCTGAACATGTCTCGGCCTTCTACTCATTTGTTTCAAATGAGGACCATAATTCACCACTACAATGAAAAAAAGAACAATAAAGTGATGACTAAATTAAGGAAGACTTTTGGATCTAAGATGGTAGTCAATATGCATGGACAAGCTGTGGTGGGTAAAGTAAAATGATCTTATATGAAATGTTAAATACTGTTTTTAAAATTGGTGGAAAGACATTGGCCAAGGATACTGTGTGTGTGTGTGTGTTAAAGGAACTGAGTTTTGGATGTAACTTACGGCTTCGTGCCCCAGCTGAAAGATATCCGAGAAGCCATTGGTTTCCAGTGAAGATGAGTATTAATACTCTTGATGCTAGTCATTTCAGGTTGAACCCC
Organism: Cranoglanis bouderius; assembly: GCA_023630585.1. Classification (NCBI taxonomy): domain Eukaryota; kingdom Metazoa; phylum Chordata; class Actinopteri; order Siluriformes; family Cranoglanididae; genus Cranoglanis; species Cranoglanis bouderius. The sequence continues at coordinate 778,621 of CM042546.1, read as the reverse complement.
GAATCCCAGTGTTTTAGTGAATATGGCGCTTGCCTCCCAAATAAGGACTTTTGGGTTCAAGGCCCACAAGGGAAATTCTGGAGCGGAGTGGCGCAGTGGAAGTGTCCTAGGCCCCTAACCCAGAGGTCAATGGATCGAAACCATCCTCTTTCATGGCTAATATTCTGTTGTTTTATAGCATAAATAAATGGGAATAATCCTTGAATTTCAATGATAGTAAGGCTATGTGCAAAGGCTTTTGAATTCAACTTACACATGTGGTTAGCAGAGTAGTGCAGCGCAAGGGTGCTGGGCCCATATCCCAGTGGTCCATTTATTGAAAGCATCCTCTGCTAAGTGCGGGCTGATTACTCCCTCAAACCCAAAAATGGCCAATGTTATCTTGTTTTAGAGCATATATAATTATGAGTCATCCTTCTATGTGAATGAGAGTAAAACTATATCCAAAGGATTTTGAATTTATAGCATGCATTAGTAGTTATATCATGCACTTTATGTCAAAAAATGATTTATGACCCCCCTGTCATATGATTTATGACCCCTCATGTCAGCCTGATTGACAGTTCAGCCCAACCTGTAATTTATGACCCCTCATGTCAGGCTGATTGACAGTTCAGACCAACCTGTAATTTACGACCCCACCAGTCTTCTGTCTGTGTGTATGTATGCGCGTGCGTGCGTGCGTACATACCCGTGTGTGTGTGTGTGTGTGTGTGTGTGTGTGTGTGTGTGTGTGTGTGTTTTAATGGTTTTTACACCCCCGCTATGTGTGTGTTGAAAAAGCTAATGATTAAATAAATAGCTGTGGATAAAACATAGAAGAGGCTCCGTAATACCCACACGGCGTCTGGTCCACGAGTTCCCAAACCCTTAGAAGGACGATGTGTATTTCACCAAGAATACGTGTTGAAATGAGTGGTGTCGGCTTTTGCGTCAGTGGGGGAAAACAGGGGTGTTATCAAAAAACCGAAGACCATCCCTTAAACCCACCCACACGAACGTTTCTGTAAGGTACATAAATCACAAAAAGCTCATGTCACTGTCATGAAATGTGTATAAATTATGACTCTAGTGTCACTCGCGAACGTGTGTGAATTATGACCCCCTTGAACTGACAGTTTGGCAAGCGCTGTAATTTATAACTTTTTCCCTGTATCCTGTCTGTCTGTCTGTGTGTGTGTGTGTGTGTGTGTGTGTGTGTGTGTGTGTGTGTGTGTGTTTCACGAAAGCATTATATGTTAATGGGTTTTACACCCCTGCTATATGTGCGCGTCCTGAGAACTGATGTTTAAACATTGATTAAATAATCCCTGACCTTACCTGTATCCTGTCTGTGTGTGTGTGTGTGTGTGTGTGTGTGTGTGTGTGTTTCATGACGCATTATATGATAATGAGATGAGTTTTACACACCGGCTATGTGTGTTGTGGCCTGAGAAAACCGCTGTTAAATACCCCAACGTGGTCTGTATGTCGTAGGTTTATGTGCGACCATACGTGTGTGTTGAAACAGGGTTGTTAAATAGGATACTTAAATAGTCGTTGTTATAACACAGAAGACGCACAGCAAAAAAAAAAAAAAAAAAAAAAGCTCACAAGATGTCAGCCCCACAAACTCCTAAAACCGGTAGAAGTTCGTCGTCTGCCGCAACACCTAGAATTGGCATTGAGCTGAGTGAGAACATAACTTATGCGCCACGGAAAAAACAAAACGGTAGTTTAACAAAGTTTCGTCATAATGATGTGCATAGTGTAAAGGCGTTATTGTTTCGTTCGGAGCAGGGTGTTACCACGTCTGAAGATCAGTTCTTAAGCCCGCCCCCGCATCACAACAATGATTAAAAACGCCTGCGGATCGACACGCTCACAACATACGCCCACAATGTCTCAAGAATCTACATCTGTCTGTTGTTACAGCAATACGCCTGAGACCGCTCCGGCGGAAAGTAACGACAACGCAATATCGTTGGAACCACACCCCCAGATTTACGACAACACCTGGCTGGATAAGTTTTGTATGAATTTGGGTTATCATAATATGTCGTTTCTTTCAACGCCTTATGGTAACGCCGGAACCATAGCCGGGTCGGCGGCCTATGGTGAATTCGACGACACAGACGGCTGCACTCGCTCTGACGGCTTCAAAATCATAAAAGCAATAGTTGTGGTGCTTCTCGAATATTTAGTAAACAGAAAGCAGAAGGAGTTGTGTCTGGGGTGTGAAGTGGATCATCCGAGCCAACTTAAACATTCCTCTGTCTGTTCGAGCCTGACGCCTATTTTTTCGACGGCAACTTTGAGGAACTGTCACGTAATCTGATTAAACCGGGGCTTAAACACATCATAGCCCAAGCATTGAGCAGGTGTGGTTTTAGGTGACATCCCGAGAGAATTCAAGGTACTGTTGATGGTATTTTACACGAATTGCGGGAGGAAGTTTACATCGTGGAGAAGCTTCGTGAAGTCCGTGAGAAAATTGTGGATACCGTCAACGAGCAAATTGTATACGACACTGTGGACTGTTGGAAAGCAACCCCGCATACAAACCGTGTGTGATACTGAAAATGGGGAACACATGGTGCATAGCAGGTCTGACAAAGTATCTATTTAAACGATGTATTAGATGTGAATTCTCCTTTCAGTGGATTTTCTGATTAACACATACATAATATAATAATAATAATAATAATAATAATAATAATAATAATAATAAAACTAATAGTATATAGTGTCATACAGATATTGCATTATTATTTTATTACATTATTACAGTAAAATACAGATATTACATTATTAAGTTATAATATATAATATATATAATTATATATAATATTTATTATATATAATTATTCTATATTATAACATTTATATTTTGGCAAATGGTTGTCCCTTTGAGTAAATAAATTTATGTTGTGAACATCAGCAATATCTCCTTGTATCTTTTATTCACTGTAGAAATTACTGTAGAATAAATGTAATACTTATGATTAGCCGATACACATACTGGCACTTTTTCCCCCACTTCAAGCACTGATAATAACTGTAAGAAGTCAGTAATAATTGTAATACCTTTGATAATGGGGTGTAATTTTCACCACCGTAACAACAACAACAACAAAACCACCCCTGGAGCCTTGACGCCTCGAGAAATAACCTGTTTTAACAAACAAATAACATGTTTTTTGAGCTGCTTCTCTTCGGATACTTGACAAACGACTCAGCTCCTGAGGCAGTAAGTGTCTTATCAGGAGATTTAAAAGTGATGCTTGAATGTAGTTTCAGAACATGGTCTATTTTATCTCATTTTGTTTTCCCATATTTTTAACCCTGATATTCCTAAAGTGTGAGGGAGGATTCTTGGAGAGTCTCTTTGCATTCATCAGCATGTGGGACGTGGACATGTGGGAGCCTGCAGCAGAGCTGTACTTCCCACTGCTTATTGTAAGTGTTGAATATCTTCTGATGCCACGATACGCAAATTCTCAGCGTTGTATCTCTAATTCAATGACACTATGTTGGATTTGTGTGTGTGTGTGTGTGTGTGTGTGTTTGTGTGTGTGTAATTTGTCCATAGGAACAGCTTACAGTGGTTTGTGAAGTACTGTTTTCTCAGCCCCTGGAGCTCTACAGCGACCCAGCAGTCTTAGCCAGTGCAGTTTCGCGGCTCCTCTGGCAGCATGTCCAGCTGATGATGGACACTTTGGAGAAGCTCTGAGCAATGTCTTTCTCTCTACCCACCCCTCTGCCACCCTCAACCCCCCTTCCTCTTCATGCTTTATCTCTTTTAATTTACACTTGATATTGTGGGACATTTGTTAGTTCCTGCTATCTCTTTTGACAAAGTGATTGTTACAAAGTGCTGCCACCCAATTCTCATTCCATATATATATATATATACATATATATATATATATATACATATATATATATATATATATATATATATATATATATATATATATATATATATACATATATATATATATATATATATATATATATATATATATATATATATATATATATATATATATATATATATATATATATATATATATATAAACATCCACTTAAAGAAAATGTCACCATATTAGCAATTACAAGTTTTGTAATTAAATAACACCATGTTTGTAAACTTGTTCATAATTAGGCTTAGATTATGTGGCCCTACAAGTCCTTGTGAAATATTTATTTCACATACTTTCTTCCTTGGTTGCATTTCATATTTGTTCTTTTCCATCACTACTTTTCCCTACATTGCTCAAGCCCTCCACGAGTAAGTATAAATTAATTTAGTTCTTTTTGGTTAACTTGGTATTTTAAAAAATCTCTTTTCTTCATTAACAGGTCTGCATAGAAACCCCAGGACTGAAGGACCAGTACAACACATCATCCCTCATCCTTCAAGACTCATCCCTCATTACTCTATCCCTCAATACTCTATCCCACATTACTCTATCTCTATACCCATCACTCTTCTCCTATCAGTAGCCTAAAGATCCTATACAGATGACAGCTGTAAATAGAATTGTGTGTAAATAGTTGTTACATAGTGCTTATATAGTTTACTTTAATAAAGGTTTTCATTTCCTCCTATTTCAGCCTAATTGTGATTATTTTAGTCATCAATGTACATAATAATCATTTAAAAAGCAACACAGCACAAAATGAATGTCTCACTCATATGCAAATCCTTTTTGAAGAATTTATGAAACTTTGAATAGTTCAATAAAATGTGGAAAATGACAAATAACAAAATTCAGATATTTATAGCTCTGGAAAATTTGTTGATGGCCCCCCAAAAAAGTCTGAAATTTTAAGATTATAGTCTGATAATCTAATTGTTGAGGACCAAAAATCTGGGCGACTTTAACATTTTACACGGGAAATTACATCTGAAATTGTAATACATCATTTATCACTCTGAACTCTCAAGGTTACTTTATATGAAGAAATATTTTTGAATCATTTAAGGTGTTTTCTAAAACTGTGCTCTATGCAAAAATGAAGAAAAAAAATCTTGGTTACAAAAATGCAAGTTGGTTAGATGTTTAAAATTCAGAGGCATGCATATTGTCTTTCAGTCAATTCAAACCACACTGTTAGTGAAACACTAGAGTGGCTTTAAAATAGAAAGCAAATCAGTGTTCAATATCCATCACTATTCACTAATAAACATATTGAGACTAAAAAGTCTGCACTGAGCAGCTTCATGCACTTGAATGAGTTTTAATTTGGCCCTTTTAGAAATAAGAAAAGAAATTAATTGAGAATAATAATCCCTACATTTTCATCCAAGTTAATTTACCATGTATTATGTATGTGCATGGTCCCTGATTCAATCCTGGAGAGATGGAAAGGGAGATTACATTAGAACCATGTAACTTCTATAAGTATATATGTGTTACGTTTGTTTTTTGTTACAACCTGTAATAATAATTGTAATAAAAGATTAATACATTATAAAAAAGATATATATTTAATTTTTAAAAATATATTTTAAAATATATATTTTATTTTTTATATTTAAAAATTAAAAAATTTTGTTTACCTTATTTACCTAGTTTAATTATGTTTACCATAAACTTTAAGTTGTTTATCCTTTCCCAGTCTTTGTTATACTTTTTGCCATACATGGACTACTTTGTTGGCAGCATTGTTTGTGGAAATGCACATATGTCTATCTACGTGTACTATACTAACTATCATCACTAGGAATTACAACGTGATTTTTCTCTAATGAGGGGGAGGAGGGGGTGGTATACTGTAGGTCCACATGGGGATTTGTAGGAGGGTGAATTACACCACAGCACAAGTCAGATTTTCAGTCAGTCAGATTTTCCTAACAAGCAACCATATTTTTAAAACAAGCCCAAAAAAACGCAACCCACAACCCGTGATTTTTTACAAGTGACTTCAGAAATTAAGAAGCTCAAATTCACATATTATAAGCGGACTTGGCAACTCTGCTGTTTATGCGGAACTGCATTTTCTCCCTGTGTCTGTGCAGGATTCCTCCGGGTTCTCTGGTTTTCTCCCACAATCCATAGACCTACTGGTTGGTAGATTGTGTGTGTGTGTGTGTGTGTGTGTGTGTGTGTGTGTGTGTGTGTGTGTGTGTGTGTGTGTGTGTGTGTGTGTGTGTGTGTAGTGTGGTCTCCTGTAATGGACCGATGCCCCATCTAAGATATTCTTGCCCCTTGTAATCCCGGGATAGACTCTGGATCCTCCTCGACCCTGAGCAGGATGAATTAGTTACTGATGATATATAAATAAATGAACAAAGGTGAAAATTTTTATCTGCTTTCTACTTGTATCTACTCTATGGGTCAATATCTAACAATCACAGAATTGTCAGATTCTTATAAATCCAGTGCCTTAATATGTGAAGAGGAAAAATATTGCTAATATTAAAATTATGTCTAATTCAAGTAGATTGAATACCAAGCCACCAACTAAGCCGTTGCAGTGGAATTGCTTGATAGAAGTAACAATTTAGTTCAAGTCATGTTCTATGAAGGGACAAGTACATGCTTTTGTAAGATATATTCAATTTCTTGTCTATTTCTCAAATAGAACAGCCTTAATTTCTCAAAACAACAATAGACTTTAGATAATAGAGTTTCTGAAGAAAGCTCTTTCTTTCTGGCCATTTTGAGACTGTAATCGAACCCATTTACTGATGCTCCAGGTACTCAGGTAGCCCAAAGAAGGCCAGTTGTACTGCTTCCTTAAACAGCACAATTATTTTCAGCTGTGCTAACATAATTGCACAAGGGTTTTCTAATGATGAATTAACTTTTTAACATGATAACTTAAGATAACTAACACCTTTGATAACACCCCTGTTTTCTCCCACTGACGCAAAAGCCGTATTCTTGGTGAAATACACATCGTCCTTCTAAGGGTTTGGGAACTCGTGGACCAGACGCCGTATGGGTATTACGGAGCCTCTTCTATGTTTTATCCACAGCTATTTATTTAATCATTAGCTTTTTCAACACGCACATAGCGGGGGTGTAAAAACCATTAAAACACACACACACACACACACACACGGGTATGTACACACGCACGCACACACGCACGCATACGCATACATACACACAGACAGAAGACTGGTGGGGTCGTAAATTACAGGTTGTGCTGAACGGTCAATCAGGCTGACATGAGGGGTCATAAATTACAGGTTGGGCTGAACTGTCAATCAGGCTGACATGAGGGGTCATAAATTACAGGTTGGGCTGAACTGTCAATCAGGTTGAGATAAGGGTTATAAATTACAGGTTGGGCTGAACTGTCAATCAGGCTGACATGAGGGTCATAAATCATATGACAGTGGGGGGGTCATAAATCATTTTTTGACATAAAGTGCATGATATAACTACTTGCATTCTATTAGCAGAGAGTTGCAGCAAAAGCATGCTGATCCCATAATCTAGAGGTCGATGGACCTAAACCATCCTCTGCTATGTGCAACCTGTTTTATGCCTTAAATGGCCAATATTCCGTTGTTTTATAGCGTAAATAAATAGGAATAATCCTTGAATTTCAATGATAGTAAGGCTATGTGCAAAGGGTTTTGAATTCAACTTACACATGTGGTTAGCAGAGTAGTGCAGCGCAAGGGTGCTGGGCCCATATCCCAGTGGTCCATTTATTGAAAGCATCCTCTGCTAAGTGCGGGCTGATTACTCCCTCAAACCCAAAAATGGCCAGTGTTATCTTGTTTTAGAGCATATATAATTATGAGTCATCCTTCTATGTGAATGAGAGTAAAGCTATATCCAAAGGATTTTGAATTTATAGCATGCATTCTATTAGCAGAGAGTTGCAGCAAAAGCCTACTGATCCCATAATCTAGAGGTCGATGGACCTAAACCATCCTCTGTTACGACCTGCCTGCTCCATGCCTCTAACACAAATATGGCCACTGTTTCATTGATTTGGAGCGCAGATAAGTATGAGTCATGCTTCAGAGTGAATCAAAGTAAGGCCTTCTACAAAGCCTTTTGATTTTAGTGCCTGCATGTGGTCAGTACACTTGTGTAGCAGACAGATCCTGCATTTAGCAGACCTGTCTGTATCATGCCCTAACTGAAAGATAACCAAGAAGCCATTGGTTTACAGTGAAGATGAGTATTAATACTCTTGATGCCAGTCATTTGAGGTTGAATCCTGAGTCCCAGTGGCCTAATGGATGAGTCATGTTTCAGAGTGAATGATGGTAAAGCTATATCCAAAGGCTTTTGAATTTAGAGCATGCATTCTATTAGCAGAGTGGTGCAGCAAAAGCATGCTGGTCTCATAATCCAGAGGTCAATGGACCTAAACCATCCTCTGTTATGACCTGCCTGCTCCATGCCTCTAACACAAATATGGCCATTATTTCATTGATTGGGAGTACAGGTACGTATGAGTCAATGCGCTTGATGCTAGTCATTTGAAGTTGAATTCTGAGTGCCAGTGGCCTAATGGATGAGTCATGTTTCAGAGTGAATGAAAGTAACGCCTTCATAAAAACCATTTGATTTTAGGGTCTGCATGTCATCATTACAGGGACATAGCAGACCCATCCTGGATTCATGAGACCTTATGGCTTTATGCCCCAGATGAAAGATATCCGAGAAGCCATTGGTTTCCATTGAAGATGAGTATTAATACTCTTGATGCAAGTCATTTCAGGTTGAAACCCGAATCCCAGTGTTTTAGTGAATATGGCGCTTGCCTCCCAAATAAGGACTTTTGGGTTCAAGGCCCACAGGGGTTATTGTGGAGCAGAGTGGCGCAGTGGAAGCGTGCTGGGCCCTTAACCCAGAGGTAGATGGATCAAAACCATCCTCTGCTATGTGCAACCTCTTTTATACCTTAAATGGCCAATATTCCGTTGTTTTATAGCGTAAATAAATGGGAATAATCCTTGAATTTCAATGAGAGTAAGGCTATGTCCAAAGGCTTTTGAATTTAACGTACTCATGTGGTTAGCAGAGTAGTGCAGCGCAAGGGTGCTGGGCCCATATCCCAGTTGTCTATTTATTGAAAGCATCCCCTGCTAAGTGTGGGCTGCTTACTCCCTCAAACCCAAAAATGGCCACTGTTATCTTGTTTTATAGCATGCATAATTATGAGTCATCCTTCTATGTGATTGAGAGTACAGCTATAGATAGGAGTGCAGATAAATATGAGTCATCCTTCAGAGTGAATGACAATATGACAGACAACTCCAAAGTTTTTTGATTTTAGGGTCTGCATGTGGGCAGTACAGTGGCATAGCAGACAGACCCTGGATTCATGAGACCTGTCTGCTTCATGCCCAAACTGAACAATATCCAAGAAGCCATTGGTTTACAGTGAATATGAGTATTAGTACTCTTGATGTTAGTCATTTGAGATTGAATCCTGAGGCTTAGTGGCCTAATGGATGAGTCATTTTTTAGAGTGAATGACAGTAAGGCCTACTCCAACACCTTTTGATTTAAGGGTATGCATGTGGTCAGCATAGTGGCATATCAGACAGATACTGGGTTCATAACCCAGAGTTAAAGACTTGTCTGCTTCTTGCCTCTAACCGAATGATGGCCAAGATGCCTGTTGTTCCCAGTGAAGATGAGTATTAGTGCTTTCAGTGCTAATCATTTGATGTCAAGGCTTTGGTCCCAGTTGTCTAATGTTAATGCACTGGCCTCTTAATCCAGTGATTGTTCGCATATTTTAAAAAATATATGCATATTTATTCATGCCATTTCTTGTACTCCTGATTAAATGATGCCTTTTATTTAAGTGTGAAAGGCTATTTAATCTGAACTTTGGTATCTTCTTTGGTATTTCTGTATCTTGAGCTAGAGATTGGATAGCAGGCCTGATTTACGTGATAGCCAGATGAAAGTCATTGTGTACTTCTAGCTTGTTGTGTGCCTTCATTTTGATGGTTACCAGTGAGCTGACTAAACTGAGACGCAACTAACTTCTGCAATTCTCCACCTGTTATCCTTGGTGATTCTTTGGCCACTCGAACCATCCTCTCACAGTGTGACAGTATAGACACGCGTCCAATTCCAGGTTGATTCATAACATTTCCAGTTGACTGGAACTTCTTAATTATTGCCCTGATGGGGGAAATGGGCATTTTCAATGCTTGTGCTATTTTCCTATAGACATTTCCCATTTTGTGAAGCTCAACAACCTTTTGCCACACATCACAGCTATATCCCTTGGTCTTACCCACTGTTATGAATGACTAAGGGAATTTGGCCTATGTGTTACCTCATATGTGCAACAGTCATGGTTGAACAATTTCCTGTTCCTAGTCACCCAGGTGTACTATTAAAAAAAAAGGAAAATATCAATGGGAACATACTTCAAATATATTTTTGTCATATGAATTCATAGGGGTGCCAGTAATTGTTGCACAACTATATTTACCAATTTTTTTTCTTTTGATAAACCTGCATTGTGTTTGCAATTGTTTGATATCCATGAGAGCAGAGTATTTTTGTGAATTTTTAGAAAAAAGATCAAAAGGTTAAACAATAAAGACAATTTTTCACAGCCTTCTTTGCTCATATTTACCAAGGATGCCAATATTAGTGGAGGGCACCATAACTGTCCAAATAAATCCTTGTTTTGTTTTTAGCGCATACATTTTTCTCTTTGGCCCTTTGCCATATTCATTTGTTTGACTAGTTACCCTGTTGTTTTGAGCATTGCACTGTACAATTAGAACGAGCAATGTGAATTATGTTGTGAATTTTTTTTTTTTAAAGCTGCGTCCGTCCTTGTCCGTCCCCAAACAACATCTGTTGTCCATTTATTACTTCCTAGAAACTTTAAAGCTGCGTCCGTCCTTTCCCACTCTTGCGATACACAGCTAAAAATTCTCCATATTTTAGGAAATGGCTTCTCTTTTTATGTATCATACACACTATTATTAGAATATTCTAAATGGATTTATTTATCGTGCTGTTTTACATTTTAAAAAATATCTTTATCTCTTCCTCTTGTAACCCTCAAATCCCTCAAATCCCTCTTGTGTACAGCCCTTTCAGGTCGATGGTAGCTCAGTGGTTAAGAAGTTGGGCTACTGCTTGGAAGGTCGTGAGTTCAATTCCCAGTGCTGTCAAACTGCCACTGTTGGGCACTTGAGCAAGGCCCTCAACTGCTCCATGGGTGCCACAGCAAAAATGTCTGCTCACTGCTCTGGGTGAGTTCATGGTTTGTAGTGTGTAGGTTCACTACTCAGAACTTCTAATGTGTGCATGGGTTAAATGCAGAGAACAAATTCCAAGGATGGGATGCCATACCATTGGCCTTCACATGTCATTTTCACTTTTTCAATACAGTGAGCTTGGCGACCCCTCCTAAATATTTTGCAACCCCCAGGTTGGGAACCACTGATTTAGAGCACATATAAGAATGAGTCATGCTTCAGAGAGAATGAAAGTAACGCCTTCTCCAATGACCATGTGAGCATGTGGTCATTACAGTGGCGTAGCAGACAGATCCTGGATCCATGTGACCTGTCTGCTTTATGCCCCAACTGAAAGATAACTAATAAAGCTAGTGGTTTACAGTGAAGATGAGTATTGCATTGACTATGCAGTGGTTAATTACAATTAATGTCATTTATATTTATTTAATCTTCCATATATAAATATCTATTTAACTGTTTTCATATATACTCATGTATTTTAGTTCATTTATAAATGTTTCTGGTTATTTCTCAAATAGTTATGTGATAATAATAATTTCTTATACTAATGTTTTGTTTATGTATATGAAGAAAGTGAAAGTAACATTCTGATCAACAAAAAGGCAAATAAAGCCATTTTTTGTGTCTGAGCCTGCCTCCCGCCTCCTCATTTCCCCATGTCAGGGAGTATATCACGGTAAATAATAATTTTTGGTGGGCGACAGCATCCAAACATCCCAGTTCACCACAAGATTCTATGCCTGTGAGACCTCTAGATCTGCTCCTTTACCTAAGAAAAAAACTATTCACAAAAACCTTGACTAAACAAATATGATTTCAGCCTGGACGTAAACAATAATACTGTGTCTGAGTCCCAAACACTAACTGGAAGGCTGTTCCATAACTGTGGGGCTTTGTAAGAGAAAGCTCTTCCCCCTGCTGTAGCCTTCACTATTCGAGGTACCAACAAATAGCCTGCACCTTTTGATAGAAGTAGGCGTGGCAGATCATAAAAGACCAAAGGTTCGCTTAGGTACTGTGGCGCGAGACCATTTAGTGCTTTATAGGTCAAAAGTAGTATATTATAATCAATGTGAAATTTCACTTGGAGCCAATGAAGTGTGGGTAAGATAGGGGTGATGTGGTAGAACTCCATTTGCTAGAGAACTGTTAATAATAGCTGTTACAGCTGGGTTCAAGGTCTCAAACACTTCCTTGAAAAGACGAGTTGGGATGACATCTTTTTATGTCCTTTGCAGTCCTTTACGCAATTGGACAGGAAGAGCTTACAAAACTTATCAACACATCAAAATCAACCACATGTATACTAGATCTCATACCCACTAAAGAGTTGCTTCCTGTAGTAGGAGAGCCTCTCCTCAATATTATTAACTCCTCTTTATCGCTAGGTCATGTCCCAAGAACATTCAAGCTGGCGGTTATTAAGCCTCTCCTTAAGAAACCACAACTAGATCCTAGAAAACTACTAAATTATAGACCAATCTCAAACCTCCCATTTATATCTAAAGTATTAGAAAAGGTGGTGTCTGCTCAATTAGGCTCCTTTCTGCACAAAAATTGTATCTATGAGGATTTTCAATCAGGTTTTAGGCCCCATCACAGCACAGAGATTGCACTCGTCAAAATTACAAATGACTTGCTTCTAGCATCTGACCAAACCTGCATTTCACTACTTGTTCTACTTGATCTTAGTGCTGCATTCGATACTATAGATCATGAAATACTCTTAGATAGATTACAAAACTACATTGGAATTCAGGGACAGGCATTGAAATGGTTTAAATCCTACCTGTCTGACCGCTACCATTTTGTTTGTTTAAATGATGAACTTTCTGACATAACGGCAGTATGGTGTGACAAACAAAAACCCACAAACTCTGACAAACTCCAAGCATTGATTATGCAAGAATGGGCTGCCATCAGTCAGGATGTGGCCCAGAAGTTGATTGACAGCATGCCAGGGCGAATTGCAGAGGTCTTGAAAAAGAAGGGTCAACACTGCAAATATTGACTCTTTGCATAAACTTCATGTAATTGTCAATAAAAGCCATTGACACTTATGAAATGCTTGTGATTATACTTCAGTAACAGTTAGTAACATCTGACAAAAAGATCTACAATCACTGAAGCAGTAGACTTTGTGAAAAGTAATATTTGTGTCATTCTCAAAACTTTTGGCCACGGCTGTACTTCTTTGTAAAATTATAACAAATGCACATGGTCATTTTGCCTGACATACAATGAACAGCTGTTAGTGGCTTGGGTCCAGGTATGATGGGCTTCAGGCAGGAGACATGAAAAGATGGGGCTATGCACAGTGTCGAGGTAAGTCTAGTTTGTAAGTGACTTTATTAATCTGCTTGAGGATCTTGAAGGAACTGATGTACTTGGGGCTTAGTTTTTTACAGGTGTGGTGTTGATGGAGGTGCCTGGTGAGCCAGACCTGGTCTCCCAGCTGATAGTGGGGGTTTTCACCTCTGCTCAAGTCTGCGTTCACCTTGTTGGTTTGAGCCACCTGCTTGAATGTTCTTTAAGACCTACTCACTCTGTTGAAACCAATCATCCACAGCTGGTGAATTAGTAGGGCTAGCATTCCAGGGGAATAGCAGGGACTGGTACCCAAGCACACATTGGAACAGGGTGATTGGCAGAGCAAGTTTTGGGAGTATTCTGCCCATGGCAGGAACTGAGCCCAGTCCTCCTGGTTGTCAGCACAGAACATGCACAAGAACCCGCCGATCTCCTGGTTCACTCATTCCACCTGGCTTGTGGGTGATACGGTTACCCCCAATTTCTCCATAAAGCTGGCCCACACACTAGAGGCAAATTGAGGGCCCCAGTCACTCACAATGTCTGCCGGGATCCCTTTAGTACCGGAACACAGGACTGAAGAGATGATCCACCATGGCAAAGGGTGAAGGTAGGTTTGTCAGTGGGATCAGGCATAACGATTTCAAGAAGCAGTCGATGATCATCATGGTGTGACCTCGGGACTCCGGCAGGTCAGTGAAGAAATCAATAGCTATGTGTGACCATGGCCATTGGGGTGTGGGCAGCGGTAGGAGTTTGCTGATGTTGAGAAAGTGGATAGGAAGTACCATATTTCCAGCACCAAGCATTAATAAGCATATCTGGCACTAAGCATTATGCGTTAGAACATTATATTATCTCTAGCATTAACCACGAGTTGATATATCAAACATGAGTTGAGGAAAACAGACACCAGAAGGCAAGTGTGGGTATCAGACAATGTTTATTCTGAATTCACTCTGAAAAAAACAGGACACACTCGTTAGTGGAGAATAACAGTCATAGCAGGGATAGGTGAAAGAGGAATGACAGAAGGAGGGGCCACCGGGGAAGTAGGCCTGTATTCATTGGGTGACTCCAGAGAGGACAGAGTTGAGTCATCCACATCCAGGAAAGCAGTAGAAGACAGGGGAGAATTGGTCTCCCAAGGGCACCTATCAGCATGAGGGCAGCAGACAGTCTGGGTGGACTGCGCTGAGGTCACCACCAGTGGAGACAGAAACATAGGAGTTTGAGTAGACCAGGAATGGGTGAGCACAGATGGTGTCTGTGCAGACACAGAGTGAGTCAGAACTGCGTGGGTTACACGAATAGGAAGGAGGGGGTGAGCTGGAAGAGAGGAAGTGTGTCAGCTGATAGCGTCGGTAGAGAGTGAGTTCAGCGAGTTCGTTCGCGAGGACGTGAGAGAGAACCACGTGGCTGGGCTAAAAGGGGACACAAAGGAAAAATATGCATGAGTCAGAGAGAGGTCTGTGAGACACCCACGCTTGCCAGTAATAGGCAGGGAAAACACGTTAGGAATAGTTTAACAGTTGCCAGGAATAACCGGGCAGCCTGCCAATATTAGACAGTGTAACAGTCGTGCTTGGAAAACATGTTACTCAGACAGCTTGCTGAGCAAAAGTATATTATTCAGACATGCAGCTTTGCTGAACATATTAAATATATTACTTATCAAATATATTAGTTAAAGTAAACATAGCATTAAGAAAGTAACAATTAGCTAGAGTTAACATGGTGTTAATAAAGTAATAAAAATGAGAAGAGTAAAATAAAACTTACACATTTTAGGCATCTTGTAGAGAATAGCGGTTGAGAATTCTGTCAGCAAGTAAATCTGTGAACAAATGTGAAGTAAACTAGGAAGTGCAGGTTAAGTATAACGGTGAAGAACAGTTTTTTTAATAACTGATGACGGCAAAGGCCGAAAATAAGGGGAACTCCACAAGGCAGGAAAACTCAAAGAAGGGCATATGGGAAATAGGCGGAGGCCTCTAACCGGAAAATAAGGGGAAATTCAGAGAACAGGAAAGTGAGTCATAAAGAGGAGTTTCCCAGAAAAGCAGGAAATAAGGGGAATTCAGGGAAAATACAAATTAGGATAGGAGGAGCGAAAGAGGCCAAAATTAAGAAATAATGGGAAATCGCCGGGGCATATGCAAATTAAAAAGAGGAGGCGCTTCACAGCGCCTGGGATAAATACAGGGGATTTTCTGGAGATTTTTATCACTTGCTTGCAACCACAATGAGAGGTGTCTTGTGTAGTGAGTGTTCTCCTTGAGTTCAATGGATTTTGTTTTTGTGTTTTTGGACTGCAATAATCAACGTTTGCTCTTTCCCATCCAAGCTTGAAGAGACTTGATTTTACTCTTGGTAGTTTTAACAAAGTGAATTTTTGGTGAAGGTAGTGCAGCAAGAAAGGACCCTAACACCAACCTGGATGTCGAGCTCGGAGAGGGGCTCTGAGATTTCCGACATTGCCAGCTGGTAGAGCTCATGGCACCTTGGCATAAGCAGTACAGGATGACATGGCATGGTGCACATCAGTGAGCATGTTCAGCCACCAGTACTTGCTCTGCAGCAGGTGGTAGGTGCGCTGTGTCCCAGGGTGGCTTGTAGCTACAGTGGTGTGTGCCCAAGTGATGAGTTTGGCTCTCAGCTGTTCAGGCACCAAGAGCTTGCTCGGTAGCATGAACTGGGAACCTGCTGTCGAGTGGTGCAAGTGATGGCCCAGACCAGTTCCTAGTCAATGGTGGCCACAAAGCAAGAAGAAGAAGGATGAGCTCCTCGCTGCCCTC
This sequence comes from Cranoglanis bouderius, assembly GCA_023630585.1. Taxonomy (NCBI): domain Eukaryota; kingdom Metazoa; phylum Chordata; class Actinopteri; order Siluriformes; family Cranoglanididae; genus Cranoglanis; species Cranoglanis bouderius. The sequence goes on along the minus strand of CM042546.1, from coordinate 762,307 downwards.
TCATGGGTCGGCAGCATGAATTTGTGACAGAGCATCCACTGAAGTCAATGCTAGGGTGAGCTGAGGGGCCTGGATACAATGGTGCTGACAATACAAAGACCAACATGTGAGTTGCTTGTCTGACCAGGAAATCTGGGGATTGAGCTGCATCCACGGAAAGCCCAGGATAACAGGGTGCTTGGATGTGAAAGTGACTAGAAATGTGATTTGTTTTTGGTGGAGTGTGCCGACTCAAAGGAGGGTGCATCGATTGATGGTCCCCATATCGCAACTCCCCAATGGGCCCTCTGTCGATGGCATGGACTCTCAGCAGATGATACAGAGGCTGAGTGGGGATGTTTAGATGATTCACAGTCTCTTGGTCAGTGAAGTTACCAGCCGACCCAGAGTCGATCAAAGCTGTCAAAACTGAGACCGCACTTGAATGTTGCACCATGACTGAAAAATGTTGAAAGACTGGTGAGAAAGAGATTGATATGGACTCACCATATTGGTGAGACTCCCCGTGGAGGTGGAGCTCCCGCTCAAACCTGGGTCAGGTTTGGTGAGGAAAGTGCATTGCCCAATGAAGTGGTCAGGCTTGCCGCAGTAGAAGTGCTCTTTGCGTCATTTCTCCCTCTCTCCCTCGTTGAGCCAAGCAAGCTGCATGGGTTCAGTGGGAGCACTGGTGAGGGCAACGGCTGCTGAGGAAGACCAGCTGGTCTTCATGGCAGGCCATCTCCATCAGGATTTCAGGGTTTAAATCTCGGCTAAATGGGGCTTTCACGGCCATGTTGTTCGATCCACTCCCAGCCACGATCGTGTAAAACTCAAGGTCGAATTCTGGTACTTGGCAGGAGCCTTGGGTGAGGGTCAAGAGAAGGTCCCTGGCCTCCTTGCCCTCAGGCCAGTGATATAAAATGCGGCGAAACAGCTATGTGAATCACTTGTATGAGGTGGTTGGTTCGCCCCCTTGCTCCCATACCACTGAAGCGCATTTCAGCAATTTGCCAGTAAGCAGGTTCAGGAGACATGCAAGGTCGAGGTCAGCTAAATGTCACCGAATGTCAGCTAAATTTGGGCAAATGTAAACATGTAACCTAAAAAAAAAAAATCCAGAATATTACAATTAAGAGATTTGTTAAGAGAATCACTCTCAGCATTCAGTAGTTTAACAAATCAGAAAAAATACATATGTATAAATATACTGGTATCAGTGTTTCATCTAATATACTGTATATGGCACAACTTCACCTATTTTAGACTGCCTTACACCAGCATATTGTGATTTGATGACTGTGATGTTTGTGATCAATAAACCTGGCACCAAATTGAATCTTTGTGAATAAGGTTTATTCCGTTTATTTCAGGGTTTGCATTTCATCACTTTTAAAGAAATTATCCCTTTCATGCATAAATTATTTATATGCATATCATTATATATATTTTTTTTTATTAAAATATCATGATATATGACTTTGGATTCTGTCAAAATATTGCATTTTTAAAAAAGTAAATGGCTTCTCCATGAGTTAAAAAAAAAGGCTAAAACAGTATGCCTGAAGTAATAATTTTTTTTTAAAAAAAAAACATAAATAAATCTACCAATGTCCTAACTTTTTTTTTTTTAAACATTCAGGTCTAAAAAATGTAAGACAAAACTTTGAATCATTTCTGAATTTCAAAATTTACACAGTTTAGGACTGTTGCATGACAGAAAGAAAAAACTAACAAACAAACAAACAAAAAATAGTTTAATTTTGAGTCTGGCACAAAAACAATTTTGACTTTAATTTTGAAATCTTATGTATAAAGATTGAGAGTAAACATTGAAAACAACAAATACTCTAGAAAGCTACAGAGGTTTACATTAATTTACAGTAATGCTCTCAAGTGATTTACATCTTAGATTTCTCTAAAATCTAAAAAAAAAGAGTCTTAAATAGACAGTTCATGGGTGTGGACACTACGCATGAAATGGTTATTTAACTTACTGGACGAGGCCTTGATGTCTGTCAAGAATCTGAGCTAGGCCAAATGTTCTAGCATGGCAGAAGCTTGTAGCACTGCCATGTCCATGTTTTAAATACCTGTGTGTTTAATTATTTGAATTAATAGCACGTTAGCTATTAGCACTATCTTGTTGCCACTATCAGCATTGTGTTTGGCTCCGTTCTCGCGAGACTGTACATAAACACAGCGCTGGTTATTTCATAACACAGCGCCCATGTTTAATGAAGCAAATTTAAAACGGGAGAAAGACCACAGAAGGAGCGCACTCAACTCAGGAATTACAAAATTATATGGATTATCATCAATACGCTGGGTCAGACTGCTGTGGTGAAGCACCGCATCTCCACCCTGGATGAAGTACCAGTACAAAGCAGAGCCTACAGAGTGTCACCACTGAAAAAGAACATTATAGAACATGACATCCTCAAATCCTTGGACAGTACCTCCTGGTTCACAACCTTGGATTTGCAGTCCAGCTACTGGCAAGTGGAGATGGAGGAGGAGAGCAATCAGAAGACTGCCTTTATTACTACCAAAGGCCTATACCTGTTAGGTTTCTTCTTCTCCAGCCCTCGTTACGCTGCAAAGTGTGACGAGTGGCGTGCTTCCGCATTCCACGGAGCGCGTTCCAGCGCAATTCATTCATGGACTCATGTTTTGTTTACGTTTGCCATGTGCTCTTGTTTGTATTCACGTCATGTCTCCGCCTCCTGTGTTTCCCCATGTGCCTTTGTTATTGTGTTGTGTCATGTCTCTGCCCCGTTTCTTCATTGGTTCTCTGTCTAATGTGATTATCATGTCCAGGTGTCTTTGATTGTGTGTATGATTTGATATGTGCTTAAATACGCCACTCCGTCTCCGCTTCGGGGCAGAGTATTATTATAGTTTAGATACCGTGCGCTTTGTTCCGGTGATTTCCAGATCACCCTTCGAGCATTAGGAAAGTATATTCTAGTGTATTAAAGTTTAACCTTGCGATTGGTTCCGTGATTTCCAGATCACCTTTCGAGCGTTAGTTTATCGTTGATGAGTTTATATACTTTTATGTTTATTATTATGTTGAGCGAAGTCCTTTATGTTTTATTTTTTTCACCGTACCTAATGAACTGAACACTTTCCCCTACACTTGCATCCTGCTCATCTCCTTCACCCTACGGGTCGTAACAGAATACTCTGCCCAAAAAATGGATGCAGCGGGGAAAGCCACGCCACGCCACGCCCAGCCACGATACAATGGAAAGGCCTGCTATTAACTCTGTGTTTTTTCCTCAGTGGACTTTCATCTATCCTCCAGATGATTATGACGGCTTTGCCACTTGGCCAAAATGGTTTTTTTTGCAGGCACAGATTTATTTTTTTTGAGTTTGGAGGACCCCAAGCCTGACGAAGAACAGTGGTTGGGGTTCCTCCTCTCTCGTCTCGTCGGCTCTGCTCGCCAATGGGCAGAACTTCACCTCGCCAGTAGATCCACGAAGCTCCAGACAGTTTCGGGCATTGTGGATCTACTGGTCCAGGTGTTCGGAAGCCCAGACTTCCAACCCGATCTCAGGACCTTTTTGGGGAAGGACCGTCTGGGCGACCGACCTAGCCACTCTTTTCTGGAATATTATGAAAGTAAGCGGGCTAACGTGGCAGCCTGCACCTCTCATCCCCTAACCCAGGAGTGTACCACCGAGGGATGCACCCGACCAGCCATCCTGCAGTGCCCCACCTGCAGGAACCAGGGAGTAAGGAGCAGCTACTTCTGCTCCCAAAGCTGTTTTAAGGGCAGCTGATGGGTGCATAAGCGACTCCACAGGCGGGCACCCTCAGAGCTCCAGCAGGAGGCCAAGCAGGAGGTCTCCTCAAGGGAGCTGCACCTGGAGGTTAACATGGTGACCTCCAGCCCCGAGCTCCAGCCGGAGACCCAGCAGGAAGTCTCCTCCACGGAGCTACCACAGGAGGTTAACATGGCGACCTCCAGCCCCAAGCTCCAGCAGGAGGTCTTCTCAAGGGAGCTGCTCCGGGAGGTTAACGTGGCGACCTCCAGCCCCGAGCTCCAGCAGGAGGCCCAGCAGGAGGTCTTCTCAAGGGAGCTGCTCCTGGAGGTTAACATGGTGACCTCCAGCCCCGAGCTCCAGCCGGAGACCCAGCAGGAAGTCTCCTCCACGGAGCTACCACAGGAGGTTAACGTGGTGACCTCCAGCCCCGAGCTCCAGCCGGAGGGCCAGCAGAAGGTCTCCACAGCGGAGCTGCTCAGGGAGGTTAACGTGGCGACCTCCAGCCCCAAGCAGCAGCCAGAGATTCAAGAGGAAACCTCCTCTCCTGGCCTGCTTACACCAGAGGTTCGAGAAGAAACCTCCACTCCTGCCCTGTCCATGTCTGAGGTCCATGGGATGACCTCTTCTCAAGCTAGTCCATGTCCAGGTTCATGCCCTAATCCTAGTCCATGTCCAAGTCCATGTCCAGGTTCCTGCCCTAATCCCAGTCCATGTCCAGGTTCCTGCTCTAATCCCAGTCCAGGTTCCTGCCCTAATCCTAGTCCATGTCCAGGTCCATGTCCAAGTCTATGTCCAGATTTTTGCCCTATTCCAAGGCCAATCTCTGAGCCAGTTCTCAGTCCTGTGTTTCCCCATGTGCCTTTGTTATTGTGTTGCGTCATGTCTCTGCCCCGTTTCTTCATTGGTTCTCTGTCTAATGTGATTATCATGTCCAGGTGTCTTTGATTGTGTGTATGATTTGATATGTGCTTAAACACGCCACTCCGTCTCCGCTTCGGGGCGGAGTATTATTATAGTTTAGATACCGTGCGCTTTGTTCCGGTGATTTCCAGATCACCCTTCTAGTTTATTATAGATTTGTCTTAGTTCCATGTTGATGTGTGTAACCGTGCGATTTGTTCCGTGATTTCCAGATCACCCTTCGAGGGTTAGGAAAGTATATTCTAGTGTATTAAAGTTTAACCTTGCGATTGGTTCCGTGATTTCCAGATCACCTTTCGAGCGTTAGTTTATCATTGATGAGTTTATATACATTTATGTTTATTATTATGTTGAGCGAAGTCCTTTATGTTTTATTTTTTTCACCGTACCTAATAAACTGAACACTTTCCCCTGCACTTGCATCCTGCTCATCTCCTTCACCCTACGGGTCGTAACAATACCACTTCAGGAAAATGCCTTATGGGCTACGAAACGCAGCTTCCACTTTCCAATGGCTGATGGAACGATTACTGAACGGGTTGAGAGGAAAAATCTGCTTCATATACATCAATGACACTATCATATACTCCCAGACCTGTAATCAACACACCAAAGACATCAGTGCTATACAGCAGAAGCTCACCCAAGCCAACCTCACCCTCAATATGAAAAAATGCCATTTCTTCATACAACAGCTGAAGTTCTTGGGCCATATTGTCTCAGGCCAAGGAGTCGAAGTAGATGCAGAGAAAACTCAAGTGGTATCAGACTATCCGGTACCAGTTGACTTGAAGTCCCTGCAGCACTTCTTGGGGTTGGCAGGATGGTACCATAAGTTCAATTGGGTTTTGCCGACCTGGCTGCCCCCCCGAACCACCTGAAAAAGAAAGGGGTTAGATGGGACTGGTCACCTGAATGTCAGGCCAGCTTTGAAGCTTTGAAGGCAGCACTGCAAAATCCACCAGTACTCACACATCCCAACCTCTCTCTGCCTTTCCAAGTCCACACCGACACCAGTGAGCTGGGACTAGGGGCCATCTTAACCCAGCAATCTGAGGAGGGCGAGAAGGTTATCACGTATGCGTCAAGGACATTAAAAGGTCCTGAGCTTAATTACTCTACCTCAGAGAAGGAGTGTCTGGCTGGCTGTGGTCTGATCTGTAGAAAAGTGGAGGCATTTCCTGGAAGGAGTGGAGTTTGAGGTGTTTACCGACAATGCAGTGCTGACCTGGGTGTTCAACTGTCCAAAGACCTCCTCAAGCCTGACAAGGTGGACCCTGTGGCAGCAACAATTCTCCTTCAAAGTGTGCTACTAGAAGGGTTGTCTCAACACTGGACCAGATGCCTTGTCAAGGGCCTTCAAACCTCCGTCCATGGATGTAGCTCCCTGCTTGAACATCGTCCACCGCCACCAACCTGACATTCCCCATTCCCTGGCTGAAATTGCTCAGGCTCAGGACAAAGATGATACCGTGAAACAGTTAAAGGTCACACATCAAAATCAAAGAATACCTACTCACCGGATCAGCTTTGATGACCACCAAGGTGTACTGTATAGGATGCTTCCACTAAAAGATCAAGGAGAGAAATACCAACTAGTAGTGCCACTAACTTTGATCCCGAGTTTCCTACACTACTTCCACTCCAGCCCATTAGGGGGCCATCTCAGATGGCTGAAGGATATCATGGACTCTTACCTTCAATGCCATAGGCTGGGGGTGTGGTCTATGTAGCACTGCCACATAATGCCCATGTTTTAAATACCTGTGTGTTTATTTTAATTAATAGCATGTTAGCTATTAGCGCTGTCTTGTTGCCACTATCAGCATTGTGTTTGGCTCCATTCTCGCGAGACTGTACATAAGCACAGCCCTGGTTACGTCATCACGTAACAGTGCCCATGTTGACGGAAGTGAATTTAAACCGGGAGAAACACCACAGAAGGAGCGTGCTCAACTCAGGAATTACAAAACGTTGTGGATTATCATCACGTTCCTTAAAGGACATCACTGCTGAACACGGGTCACTGCTCAGGAGAGTTCACTCAGAGGAGTCAATGATGTGGCGGAACATAGGAGCCGCTCGCCTATGGACTGAGATACGGGCAAGGACCACTGATCTATATATATATAACTGGATAGCTCATAGAATTTTAAACTGCCCGCAGTAAGTGAAGCTACCGGAAATGCTCTGGCGGCCATTTTACTATTCCCTTCCAACAGTTTTCCAACAGTTTTCATCAACAGTTTTCCAACAGTTTTGGCTGACCGCCAATGGATGAAAACTGTTAAGATGACCCGATGTGCTGCTTTTAACTGCAAAACAACGTTCACTAAAGGATGTGGCAGAAGTGCCCACAGGTTGTAATTTATACAGACCATGTACATATTAAGCACAAATGCGTCGCTATCCCCATGTAGAGTGAATATTTGTTTCATGCTTCAGAGCTCCGACCGCTGATCTTATATATATAGATCAGTGATTACGACCCATAGTGAATGTTAGGGAATACAAAGATGGCGGTGCAGTAGCCATCGGCGTAGTATATATATATATATATATATATATATATATATATATATATATATATATATATATATATATATATATATATATATATATAGATCAGTGGTGAGGACGATTCAGAAACGACTATAATCCATTGTATATATTTCTTAAAGGGACTTGGGGTGGGTTTCCTGTATATATTTGTTGGCTTGTTTCCTTTTTTTGTGTATAATACACAACAAACTTGGTGAATATAGTTGTTTTGGTGTGCTTTTTTATATGCTGTTAGAGCCCGGATCGTATTTGTAACCAGTGCCTCTATGAGGTGAGTTCTTACAAGTTTGTCTTGGTTAGAACTGAAGGTGCGTAGTAAAGAGTATTAATAACCTTTTGATCTTTTGTTCAAAATAACCTTTCGATCTTTTGTTCAAAAAATTCACAAAAAATCTCTTCTCTCATGGATATCAAACACAGGTTTTTCAAAACTAATATATAGGCGTGCAACAATTATCGGCACCCTTTTAGTCAATACTTTGTGCTACCTCCCTTTGCCAAAAAAACAGCTCTGAGTCTTCTCCTATAATGCCTGATGAGGTTGGAGAATACATGGCAAGGGATGTGAGACCATTCCTCCATACAGAATCTCTCCAGATCCTTCAAATTTCGAGGTCCACGCTGGTGCACTCTCCTCTTCAGTTCACCCCACAGGTTTTCTATGGGGTTCAAGTCAGGGGACTGGGATGGCCAGGGCAGGATCTTGATTTTGTGGTCAGTAAACCATTTTTGTGTTGATTTTGATGTATGTTTTGGATCATTGTCCTGCTGGAAGATTCAACCACGGCCCATTTTAAGCTTTCTGGCAGAGGCAGTCAAGTTTTCATTTAATATCTGCGATGAATAGATGCGATGGCAGCCACCTACTACTACTACTACTACTATTACTATAGTACGCCAGAACACCCACCACACACCATCTATAGGTCGAGAGGAGAGGAGCGTGATGTAGGCAATTCAGGGATGGAGATTATTAAGGGGCCATGATAGATAAGGGCCAATGGGGGATTTTTAATGACCACAGAGAGTCAGGACCTTGGTTTAATGTCTCATCAGAAAGACGGTGTCCCTGTCACTATACTGGGGCATTAGGACCCACACAGACTACAGGTAGAGCACCACCTGCTGGCTTTCCTAATACCACTTCCAGCAGCTTTGCTTAAAGTGCTTAATAAAGTGCTTTGCTTTATTACTTTAATATGACTCAATAAAATGTTTAACCAACACACACCCATACTGATAATGCAGATTATGTTCAAGTGTTGAAATTATGATTTTTTTTTTATGTACATCATTTTCTGTCTTTTTCTTTTTATTATTTTTTTTTATCTCTGTTATCTGCAGTGCTCTTTAGACAGAATATAAAGCACAACTCATCATTTTATTGCACAAAATTGTTATTGCATGCAGTTTGATTTGTGGTACACACACACACGGCACATGTTGAATAGTAGGGTTTTAGATTTGGTTGACTACATGCATGGTTAATTAGAAAGGGCTTTGTTTTCTGTAGTAAGTTAATAAGTGCTGATAAGGCTTGTTTTATTTGAGCTGTGTGTAACTGTGAACACACTGCTTAACTACACAGAGTGAATTCTTGAAAACTATGAAACCAAATGACTCATGAAACATGGAACGAGTATTTAAGAGATGCCGGATCAGCAGTCGCCTGGTTAGAGAATGTTTTGCTGAGTTTCTTGGAGTGTACATTTTAATAGTAAGTCTGTTTATTCATTATTATACATTATTTATGTACTTTGGTTTTCCTTGCACTAATTTGTATGCATTACCTTTTGAGTCCTTTAAGTCTACTTATTTAAATGATTTATTTTCTTGTATATCCAAGCAAAGAACACTTTTATGCTAGACGTTTCCAAGGTTCTCTTGCTCTCTTCAAAAGCGAATTACTGAACTACCGATTCTCAACTCATCCCTTTTACACAGTCTATTTTGGGGATTTATTTGTGAACATATCTTCAACAAGAGACACTGGTTACTTGAGGACTTTGAGCTTTCAAGCATGGTGAGGGCAAAGAGGGAAACAGAAAAGGTTACTGACCTGTAAATCTCCAAATCACACATCTAGTTTAATGATTTACCAACACAATGTAGCATTATAGTTTTAAATAAATGTTAATATACTTATATAATATAATATAAGCAAGCTTGATGCTGGTCAAATAATGTAGATTATTAGTTATACAGTCAGAATGTTTTAGTGTTATAATTAAGGCCTTGAATCTAAAATAAAACACTTAATTGAAGGAAGCTGTCTTTCAGATGGTTTCTTTGGCCACTGATTAATCATTTTTGGAAAACTGTTTTAGTGATAAGGTAATTTGACAATACACTTCCATACATCATCTCTAATGGTCCCCAATGATTTATATATTTGGACAACTGAAAGTGGAAAACATTTTTCATAACAGTTAAAACACTTGCTTGCATTAAAAAAAAAATCTAATATTATTTTGTCTTTAAGAACAGAGTTTAATGAACACTTTAAGTTTAATGAACACAGATGCATAAGAAAATGTAAGATGAGTGTGAGTTCTGAATTTTCAAAACTGTAACATCTGTGCTGCTCATTTGGTTTTAGAGCCTTACAATGCCTCTGATAGATGTCTTTGAAAATACCCAACATACAGACAAGTGACAAATGAAAGGAAAAACCAACACAAAGTGTCTAGTAAGATGCTGGGGCACCACGAACCACCAGATGATTCACATTGTTTTCATACTCATCAAACCAGTCAGTGAGCTCTTGTGTCCTGTGGATGGGGGCAGGGTCATCCTGAAGGAGACCACGCCCATCAGGTCAGAAATGTTTCATCACAAGATAAAGATAATCGGTCAGAGGAACATTGTATTGATTTGTAGGACCTGAACCATGCCAGCAAAATACTCTTAAAAGTATAACAGAGCCACCATTTTTCTTTTACTTTGTCACCTCTCTGTATATTATTATTTCTTCGGTTATTAGTATTACACACATTATTTATGGTAATCAACACACAGCATGCCTCTGCCTGCTCCTCCTGATGGTATGTGAGAAATAGAAGTCGTGAGACTGAAATCAGATTTAGGTTTTTATTTTTCTTTGTTACTCTCTAGTCTATAAATTTTTAATAATTATTTTATATAATGTCTCTAATAAAGTATTTTTATATTTTACTTTATATATTTATACTTTAAAAGAAACTTTGAAGCAAGCAAAAAGATTCATGTTCATACTGAAAATTATTTCAGTATTGTTCTACTTTCTCCCTCTAAATCACTAAATCACCCGTGTCCTCTCACTGTAGTTGTTTGGCTGTGGCTCAGTCGCTCAGGTCACAACTTCAGAAAACAGCAAAGGTGAATACCTGTCAATCAATCTTGGATTTGCTTTGGGAACTACATTTGGAGTCTATGTTTCCAAAGGAGTATCAGGTAAGAACCTCCCACTCATTTTTATGATAAACTCTCCTCGAACAGTTAATCAACCACAGATAAAAACTTCTTTCCTTTCTTCCTTCATTCCAAACTTCATGCCAAACTTCCTTCCCTCCGTCTTGATGCCAGAAGGGATGTGGAAAGTTTTGGTTGCTCTTCATTGGAATTTGAAGGTCTCTTAACAGATGGCTGATGCTTCCTTCCTGATGCACCCTGTTTTTCCCTCTTAGCTACCTCACTTTCTCTTGGAGACTAGGTAGCTCGGAAAATACACAACATAAATTCATGTTAAACTGATCACCATGCTTTAAGATAAACAAATTTGGTGATAGCTGCATGTTTGCTAAAAAGACAACCCTAAGTAAATAAGCATATAATAGCAATAATGGATTGCCCTACACAATTGTCATTTGGTTTGGGAGAAGAAAAAAAGATGTTCCATCACTGTTCATTTTATCCTCGTGTTTTAGTGAGTACTACATTACACACATCTGCCCTGTTTCCAAACATACTGACTATCTGACTATAAGACTGTTCATTAAATTAGCTGTGTTAATATAAGAAGCTATAATAAGACACTGTAAAAAGAAAAAAATCTTGTTAAATTTATGGTAAAAATAAATAAATAAATAAATAAAATTTAAAAAAAACTCAGCTTTGGTTGCCAGAAATTTACCACAAAAAATACAGCAGAAATGTATACTCGTTTACAGTACTCTTAAAAAGAAACATCCCTACCTGATTTTTTACAGTAAGTTTCCAGTAACTGCTACCTGATTTTATTGTAGATTTTACAGTTTTCTTTTAACAGTATAGCATCATATTTCACAATTAAAGGCTGTTCTGTTTACATGTAAATTTAATGTAAAATGCATTTCATACTGTATTATATATAGAGTTTCACTATAGAAATCACTATACATCTGTGAATATCATTAAAAGAATCCAGTGCATTTTATCAACTTAAGACTGTTTGTTTACAGACATTTCCTGTAAAAACTATATGATTATGTAATGTTAAGTACAGCATGCCTGTTTAATTAGAAATGACTCACCACTTGGGCTTTGGGGCCCATTGCACATTGCACTCCCATGCACACTCTGTGGGCATACTATGGGCATACTGTGGGCACAGATCTGTGCCCTGTGGTTCCTTAACAAATAACAATATTATTTTGGTCCTATTTTGTACCTGCAGTACACCACTGCATTACTATTAATGCATATGCAAAATAATCACACTTGTTGAAAGTAGCAGTAATAAAGTAAGACTAACTAAAACTGTTTTGAATACTTACGTTTATTCACAGCCAAGTTAACAAAATGAAGGAAATATAGAAATCTGAGTACAAATCTAAGCATATTGATTTAATACTGAATTTCGGGTTCTGCCACTGCGATGGATCTTGTTGGGAAACCAAAATGTTACATTGGCAATCTGGGAACATTTTGGATTCATGCCGAACGAGAGAGGTGAACACATTTGGATGAAGCCATATGTCGCCTTTGTGGGGGGGAAAAAAGCCATCTCCAGGCATCACCCAGCCGCGTTTTTTAAATTTTATTTAATATTTAGATTTTTAACATATTATTTAGGTTACCATCCTACTGGTATTTCTTTCAAAGTTTTATAGGCTTTTGGTATACTACACTTGTAAAAGAAATAAGGTATTCGTCTGAGAAATGTGCGACTGTGATTCACTCCATCTCTTTTCACTCCCATCACATCACCCACTTCTTCTCTTTCTCCCCTTGCGGGTCAATCACAATACCATATCCCACAGCGCCCTCAGGCTGTTTTTCATTGCAACAACACGACACAACAAGGCTGTATTGAGTTGTTTCACTGACGGAAGTGCTAAAATAAACGGGCACGTTTTGTTATGAAACAAATGTCTGAGCCTTGTTTAATTTTTAATTTTACATTCATATTTAGGTTTTTATTTAATTTAAACATACAATATAGTTGCATTATTATTGTTGTAAATTCCCATTCTGTAACATTATCTGTTAATAAAATCAAGGATATTAGTATAAAACTCAACCTGGTTCAGCTGAAAAGGAATGACAGTTATTACTGGAATAGGTGGGAAGACACATGATTATCCTGTTTGGTCTTCTTTTCTCTGTCTTAGGGGCTCACTTGAACCCCGCCGTGTCTCTCAGCCTATGTTTCCTGGGCAGGTTCCCCTTGACTCGGCTGCCATTCTACATCCTTTCACAGGTGTTCGGTGCCTTTCTGGCTGCAGCCACTGTTGCTTTGCAGTATTTTGGTGAGAGGAAAAGACTTACAGTTGCTTTAGGGACCATTTTTGAACTAAGGTTATAAGGTATGGTGTGTGTGTGTGTGTGTGTGTGTGTGTGTGTGTGTGTGTGTGTGTGTGTGTGTGTGTGTGTCTGCTTCTGTGTCCAGATGCCATAATCCATTACAGTGGTGGGGACCTTACAGTGAGTGGCCCCACTGCCACAGCAGGAATATTCTCCACTTACCCTGCAGAATACCTGAGTGTATGGGGAGGAGTTGTAGACCAGGTGACTTGAACTGAAAAATTTCCTTCAAATCACATTTCTGATACAGTTGGTCTGTGTAACATAATTGTCCATATTATTATTTATACAATTCTTTCAAGCCATGTTCTTGAAGTATGTCATTGCGTCACAGAGTTGGTATTGCTACTTACATTGTAATCAACATAACTATTGTAACTAATTCCGTAAATATGCCATTGAACCATTTCACTTATAGTGTAAATTATCCATCAATGAGTCTTACCAGTCTCTACTTCCTATAAAACCAGAATACAGAATTTCATACAAAATCAAAGTGATTGACACTGCATATGCTTCTCAGGTGATTGGCACAGCGGCCCTGATGGTTTGTGTTCTGGCTCTGGGTGACAGTCATAACTTTCCTGCCCCTCCTGGTCTGGAACCTGTGCTGGTGGGAGCAGTGGTTATGGTAATCGGCGTCTCCATGGGTTCAAACAGCGGTTATGCTATCAACCCGGCACGAGACATTGGCCCTCGCATCTTCACCTGTATCGCTGGCTGGGGCGATGAGGTGTTCAGGTCAGTCTGACATACACATGCACTCTTATTACACCATAAGTATTCAAATCTTCACGACTCCTCTGCCATCCACAATTTTGCTCTGCTCCAGATCACAAGATGCAAAAACAAATAGGACATGTGTTTTAATACAATTTTTAACTGTTTAAATTGGTTGTACCAAACCGGTTCTGAAACAGGTGACCACCTGGTCTGAAGGGGAACATTTGAGCACTTTAGGATTATTTTGAGCACACAGACTGGATCATGTTCAAGGAAGTTATTACATTAGATGATTCTATGGGTTTGGATGTGACTTTGGGTTTGGCTGTAGCTTCCTTCAAGACCACCACCACACATGCTAACCTGTGGAGCTGTGAACGACTGCAGAGGTGCTGAAAACCCAGAATCCTATCTATAGATCAGACTACAAGGCAGCCCTCAGCAATGCCTCACTCCGAGATGCAGTGAACTATTTCTATGCATGGTTTGAAGCACAGAACAACGATCCATTGAGCGAGACCCCATGGAAGGCTGCTGGCCCTGACAACATACCAGGCTCCATGTCAGGTTCTCAGGTGCTTGGGAGATGTGCTGATCAGCTAGCAGATGTCTTAACATGTTCAACATCTCACTAAGCCAGACACTTGATACTGTGTGCTGAAAGATGGCTACCATAAATGCTGTGCAAAAGGAATTGTCCTGACCCAGTGAATATTGGCCCGTACCATTCCACTAATCATCATGAAGTTTTTGGTGTGGGTATTTCCAACCCCTGTGGACCTATTTCAGTTTGCCTATTGCCCCAGTAGGTCTACAGATAATGTCATAGCCTTTGCCTTTTATCTGTCACTGACTCACCTAGACAAAAAGGACAATTATGTGAGAATTCTGTTTACAGACATATAGAAACGATAATCCTGCCTCTTCACCTGGATCTGATTTTCTGACTGGAAGAACTCCAGCACCACCACGCTAAACACCAGCAATCCCCAGGGCTGTGTGCTCAGTTCACTGCTGTTCACACTGCTGACTCATGACTGTGCTGAAAAGCAGCACATTGCTGATGATACTACAACCCCAATTCCGAAAATGTTGGGGCAGTATGGAAAATGCAAAAAAACAAAAAGAGTCATTTGAAAATTCAGTTCACCCTGTACTATATTGAAAACACATTATTAACACATTATTTGATGTTTTACATTGTGAATTTAATTTATTTTTGAAAATATAAACTGATTTCAAATCTGATGACTGCAACACACTCCAAAAAAGTTGGGGCAGTCGACTGTTTCCCGCTGTGTAACATCACCTTTTTTTTAATAACACTTATTAAGTGTTTGGGACTGAAGACACCAGATAGTTAAGTTTAGCGAGCGGAATTTTCCCTATTCATCCATTATGCATTTCTTCAGCTGCGCGACTGTATGGGCCTTCGTTGCCTTATTCTGCGCTTCATAATGCGCCACATATTCTCAATGTGAGATGGGTCAGGACTGCAGGCATGCCAGCACCCGCACTCTCTGCTTACGCAACCATCCGGGCAGAATGTGGTTTGGCATTGTCCTGCTCTGGATGGCAGCATATGTTGCTCCAAAATGTGTACATATCTTCCTGCATTAATGGTGCCCTCACGCATGTGCAAGTTACCCCTGCCATGGGCACTGACACACCCCCATACCATGACAGACGCTGGCTTACAGGCCTACAGCAACTCTAAAGCGGTTGCAGAAATTTATGACAAAGACTAGTCATTGTGTGCATGTGACAACATTATCACAAATTCTCCACAAATGTCTCTTGTATGGGAGGGTTGCAAGAAAAAAGCCACCCACGACTGAGCTTTGCCAAAACACACCTTGAACTCTTGCACTTCTGATTGGATGCTAAACTGCATTTCGTTACCTTGTATTTATACGTGTACGTTTATTATACGTTTATTACTTGTATTTATATGTGTAATGACAATAAAGTTGAATCTAATCTAATCTAATCTAATCTTGAAGATTCTGAGGCCAAATGGAAAAAGGTGTTATGGTCAGATGAGACTAAAATTGAATTATTTGGCCTCAACACCAAACGATATGTCTGGTGGAAATCCAATACAGCTCACCATCCAAATAACACCATTCCTACAGTAAAGCATGGAGGTGGTAATGTCCTGTTATGGGGTGTTTCTCTGTAGCAGGGACTGCAGGATAGAAGGAAAATGGATGGGGCAAAATACCGTCAAATTCTTGAGGAAAATCTGCTGCCCTCTGCCAGAAAGTTGTCAATGGGAAGAAGGTTTACCTTCCAACATGACAATGACCCAAAGCACACAGCAAAACTGACCACAAAGTGGTTGAAGGAGAAAAAGGTGAATGTCCTTGCATGGCCTAGTCAGAGCCCAGACTTAAACCCCATTGAAAATCTGTGGAATGACTTGAAGACTGCAGTCCACAAACGGTCACCATCAAATTTAACTGAACTTGAGAAGTTCTGCACAGAAGAGTGGGCAAATATTGCAAAGTCTAGATATGCAAAGTTAGTAGAGACATATCCCAACAGACTAAAGGCTGTAATTAAAACATTAAGCAAGCAAATTAAAGCAAGGGGGTGATCCTTTTTCCAACTCAGTGATTCTGTTTTTTAATTTTTTAATTTTGTAATATTGGTGTTATATCTTTAACTTGGATGTTATAAGTTGCACTGAGTAAATACAGCTGGATAAAACAAAAACTGTCCGTCTTCATTTCAGGCTGAAAAGCAACAAAATGTGTTTATTTTAAAGGAGGGTGATTCTTTTCTATACCCACTGTATGTATTTGCACTTCATGTAGTCCTGTGTACTGTGCTGCTGTATTGTTGTGTGTTGCAGCATGGTTCTGATGAATTTATATTTCATTCCAATTATGTGGTGGAATGCTGATAAAATCCACTCGACTTGACTTGAAAATATCCTCCTCAGTATCCTTTCACAAAGTGTGCATCATATCACGCATACAGTAGGGGAAAAAAATAATTGATCCCCTGCTGATTTTGTATGTTTGCCCACTGACAAAGAAATGATCAGTCTATAATTTTAATGGTAGGTGTATTTTAACAGTGAGAGACAGAATAACAACAAAAAAATCCAGAAAAATGCATTTCAAAAAAGTTATAAATTGATTTGCATTTCAATGAGGGTAATAAGTATTAGATCCCCTATCAATCAGCAAGATTTCTGGCTCCCAGGTGTCTTTTACACAGGTAATGAGCTGAGATTAGGAGCACTCTCTTAAAGGGAGTGCTCCTAATCTCAGTTTGTTACCTGTAAAAAGACACCTGTCCAAAGAAGCAATCAATCAATCAGATTCCAAACTCTCCACCAAGGCCAGGACCAAAGAGCTGTCCAAGGATGTCAGGGACAAGATTGTAGACCTACACAAGGCTGGAATGGGCTACAAGACCATCGCCAAGCAGCTTGGTGAGAAGGTGACAACAGTTGGTGCGATTATTCGCAAATGGAAGAAACTGTCAGTCTCCCTCGGTCTGGGGCTCCATGCAAGATCTCACCTCGTGGAGTTTCAGTGATCATGAGAACGGTGAGGAATCAGCCCAGAACTATACTGGAGGATCTTGTTAATGATCCCAAGGCAGCTGGGACCATAATCACCAAGAAAACAATTGGTAACACACTACGCCGTGAAGGACTGAAATAAAAAAACTTTTTTGTGTTGTTGTGTTTTTTTGGATGTTTTTGTTGTTATTCTGTCTCTCACTGTTAAAATACACCTACCATTAAAATTATAGACTGATCATTTCTTTGTCAGTGGGCAAACGTACAAAATCAGCAGGGGATCAAATACTTTTTCCCCCACTATATGTCCATTTGTAACACAGGGAGAGTAGAGCATATCGGGAAAGGGATTTTTCACCAGGACCACATTCACCTTTGGCATCACAAGCAATGCAAATGAAGTGATTTGCACACTCAATGTTCATGATATTATATCAGCTTTTTCTCCCATTTATTCACAGGTTTATCCAGGGATGTTGTTTTTTTCTGATATTTTGAAAAGGAAACTATAATTACTATAATTAAAATATTGCTATATTACATATTGCTTTTCTACAGTATATTGGATTTGAAACTAAATAATGTGTATAACCTCAAAGTGCAGACTTTCAGCTTTAATCTGAGTGTATTTACATCTAAATCAGGTGAACGGTGTAGGAATTACAGCACTTTTTAAATGTGGTCCTGCCCTTTTTAAGGGACCAAAAGTAATTGGAGAATTGGCTGCCCAGCTGTTCCATGGCCAGGTGTGTTATTCCCTCATTATTTCACCTACAAGAAAGCAGATAAAAGGGCTAAATTTGACTTCAAGTGTGGCATTTGCAGTTGGAATCTTTTGCTGTAACTTTCAATATGAAGTCCAAAGAGCTGTGACTGCCAGCGAAGGAGGCCATCATTAGGCTGAAAAATTTAAACAAATCCATTAGCAAGATAGCAAAACATTATGTGTGGCCAAATCAACTATTTGGTACATTCTTAAAAAGAAAGAATGCACTGGAGCTCAGGAACATCAAAAGGCCTTGAAGAAGGCCTGTGGTGAATGACAAAAATTCTTAAGCTGGTGAAGAAAAACCACTTCACAACAGTTGGCCAGATCAGGAACACCCTCCAGGAGGTAGGCATATATGTGTCATAGTCAAAAATCAAGAGAAGCCTTCACCAGAGTAAATACAAACAGTTTACCACAAGATGTAAACCACTGGTAAGCTTTAAAAAAAAACAGATTAGATAACCAGATTAGAGTTTGCCAAAATTATCTTTAAAAAAAAAAAAAAGCCCATACAGGTCTGAACTGCTCATGATCTGAAGCATACCACCTCATCTTATGGAGTGGACAGGAACTGAAAAAAGGTGCAGTAATGGCCTGGCAAAGCATCCCAGACTTTAGGTCATTGACTGCAAAGGATTTGCAACCAAGTATTTAAAAAATGACAGTTTAATTTATCGAGATGTTAGTTTGTCCAATTAGTTTTGGTTCATTAAAAAAGGAGGTGGGGGGTCCATTAAAAAAAAAAAAACTTAAGTGGGGCTTTTTTTCTGTGACAGAGCTGGAGCTGGGTGGTGGTGGATCCCTCTGGTGGCCACTTGTGTAGGCGGCCTTGTCGGCACTTTGATTTATGAGCTGCTGATTGGTGTTCACCATCCTGAACAAGAAGTCACCAAGACAATCGACAACCTGCATAACCTGGAGCTGGAAGTGTCACAGAAAGAGTCTGAAAAACCTTTTCAGATCAAAGTGATGCAGGAGCAAACCACATGAGGTTCCTTTCACCCCAATATAGTGGGAAATGCTGCTTATAAGTCTTTTATACAAATCCATACTTACATACCTATTAGAGACCTAAAAAAACACTACTGAAGTAACTGTCCCTTACAGACTTTCATTGATTTTCTTCATAAATGGGTAGCTAATTGTTAAACAAACGATTATATGACTAAGGCTAATAATAACACAACAAATTCTTGATTCTGATTGGACAGAAAATGTTGATTAAATTTCTATAACCACTCTGCTCTGACAGTAGTTTTGGCTGCAAGGCATATCACAGCTTTATATTAGTGCACTCATACTGATATGTTATTGTTTCTATAGTAAAAGCTAATTCACAAGGACTTGTATAGAAAACAAAATCTAAACATAATCTAACAAAGAGAAAATTTTGTTGATATGGTGAAGCTTTCTGTAAGGAGATTTTCAAGGAAATTTTCAAGGAGGTTTGTAGTAGTCAGAGGTAAAGCTGTTTTCTGCAAATGTCTTCAGATTTTCATAATCTTTCTACAACATTAGATGTAACTATAAATGGATGAATAGTATGTGTTTTAAATATATATACAGGTGCATCTCAATAAATTAGAATGTCGTGGAAAAGTTCATTTATTTCAGTAATTCAACTCAAATTGTGAAACTCGTTTATTAAATAAATTCAATGCACACAGACTGAAGTAGTTTAAGTCTTTGGTTCTTTTAATTGTGATGATTTTGGCTCACATTTAACAAAAACCCACCAATTCACTATCTCAACAAATTAGAATACTTTATAAGACCAATAAAAAAAACATTTTTAGTGAATTGTTGACCTTCTGGAAAGTATGTTCATTTACTGTACATGTACTCAATACTTGGTAGGGGCTCCTTTTGCTTTAATTACTGCCTCAATTCGGCATGGCATGGAGGTGATCAGTTTGTGGCACTGCTGAGGTGGTATGGAAGCCCAGGTTTCTTTGACAGTGGCCTTCAGCTCATCTGCATTTTTTGGTCTCTTGTTTCTCATTTTCCTCTTGACAATACCCCATAGATTCTCTATGTGGTTCAGATCTGGTGAGTTTGCTGGCCAGTCAAGCACACCAACACCATGGTCATTTAACCAACTTTTGGTGCTTTTGGCAGTGTGGGCAGGTGCCAAATCCTGCTGGAAAATGAAATCAGCATCTTCAAAAAGCTGGTCAGCAGAAGGAAGCATGAAGTGCTCCAAAATTTCTTGGTAAACAGGTGCAGTGACTTTGGTTTTCAAAAAACACAATGGACCAACACCAGCAGATGACATTGCACCCCAAATCATCACAGACTGTGGAAACTGAACACTGGACTTCAAGCAATTTGGGCTATGAGCTTCTCCACCCTTCCTCCAGACTCTAGGACCTTGGTTTCCAAATGAAATACAAAACTTGCTCTCATCTGAAAAGAGGACTTTGGACCACTGGGCAACAGTCCAGTTCTTCTTCTCCTTAGCCCAGGTAAGACGCCTCTGACGTTGTCTGTGGTTCAGGAGTGGCTTAACAAGAGGAATACGACAACTGTAGCCAAATTCCTTGGCACGTCTGTGTGTGGTGGCTCTTGATGCCTTGACCCCAGCCTCAGTCCATTCCTTGTGAAGTTCACTCAAATTCTTGAATCGATTTTGCTTGACAATCCTCATAAGGCTGCGGTTCTCTCGGTTGGTTGTGCATCTTTTTCTTCCACACTTTTTCCTTCCACTCAACTTTCTGTTAACATGCTTGGATACAGCACTCTGTGAACAGCCAGCTTCTTTGGCAATGAATGTTTGTGGCTTACCTAGTGAACCAAACTGAGAGACCATTTTGAAGGCTCAGGAAACCTTTGCAGGTGTTTTGAGTTGATTAGCTGATTGGCATGTCACCATATTCTAATTTGTTGAGATAGTGAATTGGTGGGTTTTTGTTAAATGTGAGCCAAAATCATCACGATTAAAAGAACCAAAGACTTAAACTACTTCAGTCTGTGTGCATTGAATTTATTTAATACACGAGTTTCACAATTTGAGTGGAATTACTGAAATAAATGAACTTTTCCACGACATTCTAATTTATTGAGATGCACCTGTATACTATTAGCTGCACTCGTATGTCTCACATGGTACCTGGGCAAGAAAGCTAATCAAATTCAACACGGGTACTTGGGTACATAACAGCTGTTTAATGTAAACGGTGTTTATTTTTTCACGTAGTAAGCTTTGATATTTGACCCATGATTGAGCGTGTTCATATATGTTATAAAGCATTTTGATGGCATTCCTTGTATTTCATTGTATTAACATCCAGTGTTTATTAGTAACTCTTCATCTATGATGTATTGCTTATTAAACAAGGACAATAGCTATACTGTAACAATTTGCCACTTTATTCAGAAACAATAAAGTAGAACTGATGCAAACTGTATGGCAGTGAAGCAGGCAGATGCAAGTTCACCAGATGATGGATACTCAACCTTATGTAAAGGACATATGTGACTAAACTTCGACACTCACACATTCAGATGTCTCACAAGATCACACTATAATTGTTAATGCTTTTTTAAGAAACATGGCATTTAACAAGCATAGACACATTTGATAGAAAAAGACTACACTAAAAGAAAAAAAAAGAAAAACATCTGTATCGGTGTGTAATAAAATGTTTGGCGATCCATTACACTCAACATCTGCTTTTTAATTACAATAAATTCATAAAAAATGCACCCAGCTCCTCAGGCATAAATGATATTTTTACATTATGGGTATCTGAAATAAAAAAAAATAATGAAAAAAATACAAACACAAAAGACTGAACTTGTTCACGTTTTCTAAACAAAACCAGAGCAAACTTTAAACACGCTCCATTTACACGTCTTAATTATGTGGTTGTGTGTGAAATCCTGTTTGGTCTGATTAACACGTCTGAACCACTGACCATGTGACTATTAAAACATTTGCACTTTACAAATCATATATTTTACTACCTTAGGAGCTCTTTTCTTGACATATCCACAGGATCCTCAGGTTTCTGACATCAACAACCATAGTTTGCACTTACACAATTTGTCTCGCCAAAAAAAAAAAAAAAAAAAAAAAAAAAAAAAGGTTTTCAGAAGACTCACAATCAGTACGAACAATTCATATAAATAAATATCAATAATACAATGCTGATACAATATCATTACTACAGCTCAGTGTTTTTTTTTTATTTTTATACAAACAGGAAAAAAGGCTTCATTAGCACCCTTATTTAACTTTTAATGCTCTGTTGTGAATTTGAGCTCCAATTCTGGTTTTGGAACAGAAAATGTGCTGCAAATGAGCAGCTCCAGTTGTAACAACTGATCTCAAAACGGTGAACACCTCTGTGACCCTGTGTGAACGTGTGGAGTCTCGGGATTAATAATTAATAATGAAACACAGTGTGTTAGAATGAATGCTTTGTGCAGTTGTGAATGTTGGTTTGACAGATAAATGGACTGGCCAATATAATATAATCCCTGATACAGAATTGTGGGGATTACAAATTCTGAATTTTAAACATGATTTTTTTCCCCTCACATTTCTCTCTCAGAATCATATTACTGATTCAACCAAGACTTTTACAGACAAAATGTATTAGACTGACTGGTTATAGCAAATTGCAAAGATGCCAGACTTTATTATTTACTTTATTAGTGTCTTTATCACATGTATTAACTCTATTAACAATATTTATTTTTCAGCTGTCTGTTTAAGTGTGTTGAACAAATAAAATAGTATGTGGGTGCAAGAATGCTGCAAAGCTGGACATCAGTGCACCTGCCTACTCTTTCGATTGGTCAAAAGAGCCGCCCATGGGACAAAGAGCTGTTCACCTTCCTTTTCCACTACATTTTCATCTTTTTTTTTTTTTTTTCCATCCCACAATTCTCAGTACCTCTCCTCAGACAACCTTATCTGTCTTATGTGCACTGATGAAGGCCATGCCGTGTGTGCGGAAGTGTGTGTTTAGGTCCGAGGCCTTGTCAAAACGGCGGCCGCACACTCTGCAGCTCATGCTCCCTTCGCCCTCCTCGTCACCCTTCTCCTCCTCTCCGGGTTTGGGTGTGTGTGATGTGTGGCGGCTGTCCTGTTGATCCTGCCTTAATTTGTGTGTGATGAAGCGGTGACGGCTTAGCGAAGCAGCCGAGGCGAAGCAGGCTCCGCATTGTACACACTGCAGTGATGCTGACTCGCTGTCACGGTGCTTCAGAATGTGTTGCTGGAACTCGCCCCGGTCTAGCGTGCTGAAGCCACATGGCGCGCAGCGAAAACCTCCCTCCTCCTCTTCTGCTTCCTCTTCCTTCTCACATGAACGTGTTCGTTTGGCTGGGCTCGTTGTCTCTTCCCCTCCGGTATCTGGCACGTCAGCCCCGCCTCCGACAGAGGAAGCTCCGCCCTCGTAGTCAACCTCTGAGGAACTTCCTGCTCCGTCACCTGGTGCTGAGCGTTTTCTTGTGTTTGGGGTATTCTGACAATACACAGTATTCTACATATTATCATGCAATGTGTAACTTATGGTAAACCAAGATAAATCAAGGTCAAATGATATAAAACACGCCACAACAAACATGCACTCTTGTATATCTGTAACTTTTGGTATAGTGCTGTGGTGGCTGCGGCGTAATGACTGACGATTGCTGCAACCTACTTCTAAACTGATCAGAAAATGTGAATCTAATCCAAATTACGACAGTGGCCATGCACTACTGCATAGATTCCCAATAGGGTCCTGAAAATTTAGGGGTTTGCCTATTCTCATTTGAACTGAGGAAAGGCTGAAATTTAGCTTCTGGACACCAGGCCAGAGTTATAGAAGCTGTTGTATTATCTAATTATACTTGAGAGAACATGAAATGTATTTCCTTACCCGCTTCTCTATTGTCTGTCTAGTTCGGATGCCGTGTCTGACTCGGATGTGCTTCTCCAGTATCACGCGACTGCTGAATGTTCGTTTGCCCTCTGAACAGTACCTGTGATGGGGGAAAAAACCCCAAATCTGACTCTTGGACCATCAAGGCTCCCATATGTTTTTGGCATAACACCATATTTGATCCACTTCAACAAATAATAACTGCGTCTTCTAAGGTGAAGCCTATACAAAAAGAACTGAGTGCTATTTGAAATACTTTTAGATGTAACAGATGTGTGCTTTAGTCTATTCTTCCTACAATGCTTAATTTATTTATTTAAATTAGTTTGTGACCAGCTTGTAATTACACCATAAATGTTTATCTGAAATGAAAGAAAAAAAAAAGTTAACTTACTGGCATTGGAAGACTCTCTTGACACCCTCGTGAATGACGCGGACATGGCGACGCAGGCTGTTGGCTGAGCTGAAGGAGCGCTCACACATCCGACATGGAAATTTCTTTATCGACTACAGGACCAGAAAACCATACATTATTGTGCTTTATTAGTTTATTCCTTTCACATGTAGATTGTACTTTTATGGTTACTAATTGTGATTCTCTCCTAATACTTTCTTCAATCTTTCATGTACTTGGTGTTTAAGCTGCAACAATAAAATGTTTTCTAATATATTTATTATGAAACACACATACAAGCATATATACAAAGTAATGAATAAATGAATAAATGAATGAATAAAATCAAATAATGTTGGGTGTGTATTTACCGTGCCATGCTCATTCTTCATGTGGTCAATGTAATCATCTCTCTCTCTGTATCGTGTCTTGCACTCCCTGCATCTCCACTCCATGCTGCTCCCACTGTCTGGAGAACTGGGCTGGTCTTCCTCATCATTGTCTTCTTCCTCCTCCTCTTCATGTTCTCTTTCCTCTCCTTCCTCTTCTTTCTCTTCTTCCTCCCCCTCACCTTGTCCTTGCTTTCTCGAAGTGGCGTTTGCACCCGAGGCCGAGACGGGAGACGAGGCACTGGGTGGAGCCTCTGCTTTGCCTGACAGGCCTCTATGTGCAGTCTGTATTGGAGAGGAGTGGAGTCGATCATGGGCGAGTGAGGATAAGGATGTGAGCATGATTCACACACCAGCTCACAAATTATTCAGTATATGTGCTTGGTTCAGAGCTTTGCACGAGGTAACACTGGAGTTACCCGGTAAAGGCCAAACCAAAACGTTACTGTATGCCTTTATTGACACCACATTCTTTTAAGAAAAAGGCAAAGAATGGGCAACACAAAAAGGCAAGACGACAGAAAGAGAACTGAACTTTATTGCTACGAACCTTGATGTGTTCCATCATAGAACCCTTCTGAGCATATAACTTGGTGCAGTCTGGACACTTGAAAACATGCACTTTCTGCTTGGCCAGGTGAGTGTCAAAATGCATATACAGCAAAGGTTTCTGGGTAAAGACTGTGTCGCACATCACACACTTGTAAATCATCCTACAGAATGGAAGTACAGAATGATGATACATAATTAGGAATTAAACAGGGATAACTGACCTGAAATAAGTTAGTCTCCCAAAAACAATATTCATACATACAACCCATACAGTTTATAAACATTATATCAATGTGGTCTGGAAAAAAAAATCCCAGAGTCCAAATTACACTGGCAACAAATACTTGGCTATTCAAAGTTTTGCTAAATACAACAATAAATATACACACTGACAAAAACTGTTGTTTGCTTTAAAAGCTCAATTTTGGCTTGTATTGATTATACTAAATGTACATGTTAATATATTAATATGTGATACTTTTTTTTTTTTTTTTTTAGCTATAGCAATGTACTGTACTCTAATTCTAGATTCAGATAAAGGTGATCACTTTGCAGGTTTTAGAGAACATCTAAAACATACTTGGCCTGAGCAGCACTGAGGGTGGGGTGCTGGGTGCTGATATGACCCTGGGCACTCGGGGCTGACTTGAAGGCCATTGGGCAATGTGGACACTTGTGGAACACTTCACAGTGAGCAGTCTGAATGTGAGATTTGATGGAGTTCAGCCCACCAAACACCACCTGACAGCTGGAGCATCTACAGAAACAGAAACAAATCCCTTCAGTGATTGCATCTGCAGTATTTTCCGAGTTCTAAAATCTGACCAACTCCTAGTGTAACCCTGTAACAAACCCTGTCTGTTACACATTGACATGACATGACCATGTGTGTCTAAAATCATATTATTTCTTTCATTTTTTTTTTTTTTTTTGGACTTGTAAACATTTTAGACCAACGCTAAGACCTGTAACCGATGCGTCTGGCGAAGTGAAGACAGGCCTCCTCTAGATGGGTCTTAAAACTGGCCTGACGGGCAATGCCACCACATTCTGGACACACATGGGGAGCCCGGTGCTTATGGATTCGCTGGTGAGCTGACACACTGCACCCGTTAGGTAGCATCATTGGAGGAGAGCAAAGCATACAGGTCTGAGAAAAGAAGACAGAGCATTAAAGATCTGTATAGCAGTGATCGTGCAAGTTAACTGGGTGTTGAAATTGTGTAACAGCAAAATTACTCATTTCAACTGCCATGTACAGCAATTCATATGAGCATGCATTCTGTGTGTTGGTTAACATTAATAATAATCTTAATCATTATTAATATATTAATATTAATGATGATAATAATAATAATTATTATAAAACCAAAGAAGGTGTTACTCACTGAATTAGGGGTAGCTCTGATTTGCTGGAAATGGGCGACTAGCTCAGCCTTGCCTGCAAACTGAGTCTGGCATTCAGGGCATTTGAAATTGTTGTACTGAAGAACTTCACCCTTCTTGCAGGGAAGAGGCATTAGGACGTGAGGACTCTGAGGCCCACGGCGAGCTGGACTGGTTTGGGAAGCAACCGGGCCTTGTGAGGGTGACTCTTTTAGTGGACTTGGGGTGGAAGGGATCGAGGGTGTTCCTGATTGGTTAGAGGGAGTTGACAAAGATGGAGAAGAAAGTGGAGGCGAGAGCATACCTAGAAGTACAACATGGAACATTCTTGAAATTAAGGTTTTCATATTACTAACTGTAAAAATGAATAATGTTTGTTCCATAGGATGTAACCTACAGTGAAAACAACAGATTACATACCAATTGGTGTGGTGTCCTGCTGGCCGATCATTTGCTCAACAGTAACTGGTCTCATGACCAGGTGTGAGCACTGCATAACCAGTCCTCTTTCTTTATGCTCCCGAGCATGGAGCAGCAGACTGCACTTATTAAAGAAGGCCAGGCGCTTTGCGCAGTGATTACAGGTCACCTCGATTCTTAGGGAGCGCCTATCGTAGTGACGTGCCAGACTGCGCTCCAGAGCAAAGGCGTCCCCACACTCTAGGCAGCGGTAGCCTGTTGCAGGCATGGGGAGACCCCACTCGGGTGGTGGTGGCGTAGAGAGATCGGGGCGGTAACTAGGCAGCAGGTTCTTGCTGTTCAGGATCTTGTTGAAGGCTTCGACCAGACTTGACTGGCTCCGGGAAATAACAGCCCCTGTGCTGTTGACAATAGAGGCTGGCTTGCAAGGTATATGAACATTAGGCGTTCCTCCGTTAGTTGCCCTCCCAGAAGTGGCACGCACACTAATACCACTAACTGTAGGTGTCACTGGCAGGTTAGCAGCTTTCGTAATGCTGACAGCTGTGGCAGACACCTTGGCCTTGTCAGATGACACAGAGCTTTTGTTTTGAGCTTTGCTTGCTGCAGCTAGCATGGCACTGCTTGCTTCTAAAGTGGACAAAGGCAGGGTGGAACCTTTTACCATTCGACCAGTGGGTTCCGCTCTTTGGGCTTTGTTAGCATTGACTGTCTGACCTTCTGGTTGCACTTTTGTACCATCTGTGCCTTTACCTGCAGCTCCTTTCCCAGCCACACGGGTAACTGTTCGAGTGATGCTTCCTGTGGAGGTTTTAATGGTCTTTATTCTGACTTTAAGAGGCCTGGAGGATACGTTACCATCGGCTGCAGTGCCTCCGCTACTATTAGGGATTGCGAGGCACTGGGTAGAAATACTCTCATCTTCCACATCCATTTTTTCTTCCTCTTTTTGTCCATTGTCCTGACCCAAATTAGCTGTATCCCCATTCTCCTCATTTACCGGTTTGGCCACCTCCATCTCCTCTTCTTCCTCTTTAGGTTCTCGGAGGCCTGTAGGTGGAGAGGAAGCAATCAGTGCTGGACTGGAAGACTTTTTAGAAGCTGCAGGCATTGTTACTGAAACTTTGGGGATCTCAGGCTCTGGACTTTCTGGTGAGTCACGTTCCTCAATGACATGCTCTGGATTTCGTTCTTCCGGGGGTGGGCTCTTAACATTTCCTGTCTGAACAGGTGACGAAAGCCAGTTCTGCACAAGCGGGGATGCGGGTGAGGCCAAGGGTATGTCACCTGGTTTGGGGTAAGCAGCTGAAGACATGGGTGCTGAGCGGGGAAGTGATGGGGACTCTGAACTCTCTGCGGGAGACTTAAGTCTGCGTGAACGTTTTGGGGAGGTGGGAGAGCCTGGACTTTCTTGAATGACCAGTGACCCCCCAGAATCTGGATCCGAATCTTCCTCCTCGGAGTCCATACGCCTAAATTCTGATGAACTGTGGCGTGGAGTGCCATTAAATGGTTCTGTCAAACTTGTAGCAAGTGGTGATGAGGCAATAGCTCCTGACACACGGGACCCAACCGAAGGAGAGGCTGATGAGGGTGATGAAGAAGGAACAGTGGAGGAATTGGGGAGGTATGGTTTGGGAGGGGGGAAGAAAGGAGAAGCCACTCCACTCGTGCCCGCAGGAACAGCAGCACTCTTTGTCTTGTCTGCTCCCTCTAATCCTATTTCCTGCTGTGCATGCTGCTGTTGCTGCAGCATCTGCATCCTTCTGGCCCTACCAACAGGGTCTCCAGACCCCTGTGCCATCAGAGGCTTTAGCTTGTTGAAGATGTTGCTACTCTGTTTGGAGGTGTTAGCACATCCAAGCACTGACCCCGTGGTGTCCGGAGTCACTTTGGAGCCACACAGAGGCCACTGCTCCCCGTTTGGCTGATTTCGGGACTGAGACAGATGACCTGCCCCACCTGAGGACACAAATCCATTATGGTTGAGTGGTTCCGACACTGGTACATCACCACCTTCAAAGGCTTCACTACGCACCCGATTCTTTACAATAACACTAACGATAGAGGGGTCACTCTGTGAATCAGCGGCCGGGCTGGGGGCTCTGAGGGTGGAACTTCCGCCAACTCCGCTCTCGCCTGATTTTGTGATGGACCCACTGCTTGATCCCTGGTGCCCCTCCACCTCTTCTGGTGCTGACTGAATGGCCTCTTTGGCATCGATATCAGGAATATCAAATGCTGCCAACAAGTCATCAAAATCGGGGGTCTTCATGTCCCCCATGCCAGGACAGTGGACTCAAATCTAAAGAGTGACGACACAAAAACATTACAGGTGATGTTACTGCAAAGCAACACTGGGTAACACATATATTGTATGGAAATACATGATAAATAAAGTTCAGTTAATTTTTTCCCCATAATTTAATTCAAAAAGTGGAACTTTCATATATTCTAGATTCATTACACATAAAGTGAAATATTTCAAGCCTTTTTTGTTTTAATCTTGATGATTACAGCTCATGGAAACCAAAATCTAGTTTCTCAAAATATTAGAATAAAGAGTTTATAATACAGAAATGTCGACCTTTTGAAAAGTATGTTAATTTATGCACTCAATACTCGGTCGGGGCTCCTTTTGCACGAATTACTGCATCAGTGCGGCGTTGCATGGAGATAATCAGCCTGTGGCACTGCTGAAGTGTTATGGAAGCCCAGGTTGCTTTGATAGCGGCCTTCAGCTCATCTGTATCGTCGGGTCTGGTGTCTCTCACCTTCCTCTTGACAAAATTCAGGTCAGGAGAGTCGGCTGGCCGATCAAGCACAGTAACACCATGGTCAGCAAACCAGTTACTAGTAGTTTTGGCTCTGTGGGAGGGGCCAAGTCCTGCTGGAAAAGGAAATCAGCATCTCCATAAAGCTCGTCAGCAGATGGAAGCATGAAGTGCTCTAGACGCTGCATCGACTCTCGACTCGAGAAAACACAGTGGACCAACACCAGCAGATGACATGGCCTCTCCACACTTCCTCCAGACTCTGGAACCTTGATTTCCAAATGATATGCAACATTTACTTTCATCTGAAAAGAGGACTTTGGACCACTGAGCAACGGGGTTTTGAGTAAAAAGGTTTTTTGAGTTAATGAGCTTATTAGAGCTCTTCTCAGGTCAACATTGCTGTATTATAAATTCTTTATTCTAATATTTTTGAGATACTGGATTTTTCCAGTATCACATTTCCATGAGCTGTAAGCCGTAATCAAGATTAAAACTAAAAAGGATTGAAATATTTCACTTTATGTAAATTATGTTAAATTACGGAGAGAAATTAACTTTTCCATGACATTCTAATTTTTTGAGATGCGCGCGCGCGCACACACACACACACACACACACACACACAGTATCTCACAAAAGTGAGTACCCCCCCTCACATTTTTGTAAATATTTTATTATATCTTTTCATGGGACAACACTGACAAAATGACACTTTGCTACAATGTAAAGTAGTGAGTGTACAGCTTGTATAACAGTGTAAATCTGCTGTCCCCTCAAAATAACTCAACACACAGCCATTAATGTCTAAACCGCTGGCAACAAAAGTGAGTACACCCCTAAGTGAAAATGTCCAAATTGGGCCCAAAGTGTCAATATTTTGTGTGGCCACCATTATTTTCCAGCACTGCCTTAACCCTGTTGGGCATGGAGTTCACCAGAGCTTCACAGGTTGCCACTGGAGTCCAGTTCCACTCTTCCATGACGACATCACAGAGCTGGTGGATGTTAGAGACCTTGCGCTCCTCCACCTTCCGTTTGAGGATGCCCCACAGATGCTCAATAGGGTTTAGGTCTGGAGACATGCTTGGCCAGTCCATCACCTTTACCCTCAGCTTCTTTAGCAAGGCAGTGGTCGTTTTGGAGATGTGTTTGGGGTCGTTATCATGTTGGAATACTGCCCTGTGGCCCAGTTTCCAAAGGGAGGGGATCATGCTCTGCTTCAGTATGTCACAGTACATGTTGGCATTAGCTCCCCAGTGCCGGCAGCACTCATGCAGCCCCAAACCATGACACTCCCACCACCATGCTTGACTGTAGGCAAGAGACATTTGTCTTTGTACTCCTCACCTGGTTGCCGCCACACACGCTTTTCACCATCTGAACCAAATAAGTTTATCTTGGTCTCATCAGACCACAGGACATGGTTCCAGTAATCCATGTCCTTAGTCTGCTTGTCTTCAGCAAACTGTTTGTGGGCTTTCTTGTGCATCATCTTTAGAAGAGGCTTCCTTCTGGGACGACAGCCATGCAGACCAATTTGATGCAGTGTGCGGCGTATGGTCTGAGCACTGACAGGCTGACCCCCCACCCCTTCAACCTCTGCAGCAATGCTGGCAGCACTCATACGTCTATTCTGCAAAGCCAACCTCTGGATATGATGCTGAGCACGTGCACTCAACTTTTTTGGTGGACCATGGCGAGGCCTGTTCTGAGTGGAACCTGTCCTGTTAAACCGCTGTATGGTCTTGGCCACCGTGCTGCAGCTCAGTTTCAGGGTGTTGGCAATCTTCTTATAGCCTAGGCCATCTTTATGTAGAGCAACAATTCTTTTTTTCAGATCCTCAGAGAGTTCTTTGCCATGAGGTGCCATGTTGAACTTCCAGTGACCAGTATGAGAGAGTGTGAGAGCGATAACACCAAACTTAACACACCTGCTCCCCATTCACACCTGAGACCCTGTAACACTAACGAGTCACATGACACCGGGGAGGGAAAATGGCTAATTGGGCCCAATTTGGACATTTTCACTTAGGGGTGTACTCACTTTTGTTGCCAGCGGTTTAGACATTAATGGCTGTGTGTTGAGTTATTTTGAGGGGACAGCAAATTTACACTGTTATACAAGCTGTACACTCACTACTTTACATTGTAGCAAAGTGTCATTTCTTCAGTGTTGTCCCATGAAAAGATATAATAAAATATTTACAAAAATGTGAGGGGTGTACTCACTTTTGCGAGATACTGTGTGTATATATATATATATATATATATATATATATATATATCTTCTTGCAATTAGTGATACTCGTGTTATTAAACTCTAGGGCGATAATGTATTTATTAAATGGTTTTGCAGTGACATCTGCAGCTAGCTCTCGTCAGAGCCGTGGCTTTGTTAGCATACTGGCTGTTCACACAATTATTCCATTACCACATATTCACAAAATGCAATATCTTAAAATTTTCCCAACGCTTCCTAGATGCCACCTAGCAATTACTGGAGCTAGTAAATACAGTAGTGAGTGTAATGCACTGTATACACTTTGAACACCCAGGCTAGCTAGATACGGTGCCAACACAAAGCAGCTAGCCTGAGAAAGCCAAGCTGACTGTTTATATATTTTCCATTCTTTATTTGCAAGATCAGATGCTATCCAGCTCATGTGCACACTATTGAGCTTTCGAGTAAATAATAATGACAATAATATATACAGTGAGAGGGTCTGTTCATGATTAACATGTACAAGCACGGAACAAACCGCACTTTCAATTGTGCAGGAGAAGAGGACAGAGCACTCGCTAGCTATCAGGTCTTAATGCTAGCGGGTTCTTGTGCTAACTGCGGATACGAGACATGTACAAAAACACACGCTTCTTTATTAACCACGAGGAAAGGAATGTATTTAAACCGTGAATAAAGCGTCTCCGTATATTGAGTATTTTAGCTAGTCGGGTATCTTAATCATTTTGAAGCACGTATTGGCCTAGTGCTGCGTAACTAAGCTGAGCTAGGCTAAGCTAGCCAGCTAGCTTGGTGCTACCGTTTATTTTAGGCTCGCGCTCCTCCATGACGGCTCACGAAGCGCGACTGGCCACCGCGCGAGCCAGCGAAGGGTCATTTAAACGAAGGCCACTGCGGTGTAAAATGCAACCCTTTTCTTTCGTGTAAACGCCGTTGCGTGGATTTCAAAACATAACAACGTGACAGACGTTACTGAAATCTCTCATTTTCAAAGAAAATTTGTGCTCATCGTGCGTTTTACTGCCAGCAAGCAAGCATTTGTTTACCTGATTATCTGAGATTCCCGACTATCCTCACTCCACTTGAAGCGCCTTAACTTCCCCGTCATCAGTCGGCTACGGCCAGGTCCAGACAGATCACAGTTTTTGCGTTGTGAAAACCAACAGCGGGCGGCTGATAAATATCATTTTGTGTATTACATTTGACAGCTGGGATTCTAATTTCTATTGAAAATCTCACAGTGTAATATATAACCACTGATAACAGATTTTCTCCTACAGATGATGAATTTGTGATTTTTGTTCCCTTCCAGGATCTCCCACACGCCATTCCCTGCCGCTGGCTGAAATGTTATGTATATAATGCTTAGTTTATTCTCTCAGTAAATTAGGTATTTGGATCATGCCATTATTTTTTCTCTCTTTTCTTTTTACATTAATTGCTGTTGTATGAACCAGAGGCATTTAGTTAAATGTAAACATTTCCCATCCGCCAATAAAGATGTTTTAATATCAAGAACATTTATTGAGCTAGTATAACTGAGTGAAAAATAACATTTATATTGTCTGAATTAGATATAAATGAGCTTTGGATATTCTGTCCAGGACAGCTCCTTTATGGTATTGATGTCACACATGTCTGGCAAAAATAGTTACACCCTTATTCCAGTAGCATTAACATATTCACACAGCTCACACATGATCATCTCACTTTACATTTAATCATTCGGCAGCCAGTTTTATCTGAAGTGTGTCACAATCCAATCCAAGTACAAAGCCTTTCTCAAGGGAACCAGCAGCAGACCTGAAATCAGAATCAGAAACATTTTACATGTGGACATGTTAGGATTTTTTTTTTTTTTTTTCTTGGTGTTTGGTCACAACACCATAAATTCAACACACACATCTCGGACAACACAAAACATTGCACCATATACAACTATATATACTGATATATAATAACTAATAGCAATGCTATATAGTAATGACAATATTAATAAATAGTCATATATTTAATGAATAGTAATGTATTAATAATAATTAAAATAATAAGAATATTTAACATGTAACATAATAATAATAATAATAATAATAATAATAATAATACAACCCCAATTCCAAAAAAGTTGGGACGCTGTGCAAAATGTAAATAAAAACAGAATGCAATGATTTGCAAATCTCATAAACCCATATGTTATTCACAGTAGAACATAGAAAACATATCAAATGTTTAAACTGAGGGGAAAAATTTGGGACGGGGGCACCAAAAGGCTGGAACAGTAAGTGTTACTAAAACTAAACAGCTGGAGGTTAATTGGCAACAGGTCAGTAACATGATTGGGTATAAAAAAGAGGCGGAGTCTCTCAGAAGTAAAGATGGGATGGAATCTGGACGGAAGCAGATGTTCCTTTAGCAGATGTTCCTTTCCAGATGTGCAAGCTGTCCATTCCATAGGCAGTAATGCACCCCCATACCATCGGAGATGCAGGCTTTTGAACTGAGCGCTGATAATTAGCCAGATGGTCCCTCTCCTCTTTAGTCCTCTTTAGTTTAGAGTTTCGAAAAATAATTTCAAATTTCAATTCGTCTCACCACAGAACAGAGTACAATCAGAAAACTTCAACATAAAACCCTTAAAACTAATCTTCATCAAAAGCCAGAGGGAAGAAATAAGATTTAAGAGCCGATTTAAAACTGGCTAGAGAAGGTGCAGACCTCACATTTAAGTGCAGACCGTTCCAAGCAGAGAAAGCCCGACCACCCTTAGATTTACAGCAACAATGTGGGACAGTTAAGAGAAGCTGATTACATGACCTAAGTGCTCTTTGGGCAGAGTAAGGAATCAGAAAGTCAGTAATGTATTTTGGTGCAACACCAGATAAAGCCTTGTACACCAAAACAGCTATTTTAAAAGTGTTTCTAAACTTTACAGGAAGCCAATGTAAAGTCACTAGAATGGGAGAAATGTGATCCCTCTTTTTTGTGCCAGTAAGAAGTCTTGCTGCCGCATTTTGGACAATTTGCAAGCGAGAGATCGCAGTTTGGGGCAGGCCACAGTATAGGGAGTTACAGTAGTCCAGACCTGATGTTATGAGAGAGTGGATTACAGTCTCCAAATCTTTCGGGGCAGAAACTGTTTTAATTTCGCAACCGATCTCAGATGAAAGAAAGTGCCCTTTACCACTGTACTGATTTGTTTCTCAACTTTGAAATTAGCTTTGAAATGAAAGGTTATTTAGAGATAGGTCTAAAATTGCCGATAGATGGGTCAAGATGGGGTTTCTTGAGCAAAGGGTGAACCAGAGCATGTTTAAAAATAACAGGTACAACTCCATTTGCTAGAGAACTGTTAATAATAGCTGTTACAGCTGGGCTCAAGGTTTCAAACACTTCATTGAAAAGACTATTTGGAATGACATCTGACTCACAGCTGGAGCATTTAGCCTTGGAAACAATATCAGCTGGCTGAGCAGAGGTGACTGGATGAAAATAAGTTAGTGAATCTGTTGGTGAACAAATCAAAGGAGGATCATATGTTGATGGCTTAATGGAAGCCTCGATCTCCAAAACTTTATTATCAAAAAATTTTAAAAGGTTCTCACAGGTTTCCCGAGATGGAACAAGACAAGGGACTGATAAGGGATTTAACACTGAATCAATTGTCTTAAACAGAATTAGCATTTTCATTGATGAGTTTGCAGAGGAATTAGACTTAGCCTCTTTCACTGAACTTTGGTAACTGGTTAAACATGCAGTTAAACATTTGTACGAGACTTGGAGTTTGTCTCTTTTCCACTTTCGCTCAGCCTTACGGCACATCTCGGCATGTCTAAGAGAGCGGGTGTTATCATTTAACCAAGGCCGAGCGGTGCCCTTCCCC
The DNA here is from genome assembly GCA_023630585.1 of Cranoglanis bouderius. Classification (NCBI taxonomy): domain Eukaryota; kingdom Metazoa; phylum Chordata; class Actinopteri; order Siluriformes; family Cranoglanididae; genus Cranoglanis; species Cranoglanis bouderius. Next base: position 726,363 of record CM042546.1, on the reverse strand, counting down.
TTAGCTTTCCTGGGCTTAAGCGGAGCAACAGAGTCTATAGAAACGAAGCAGGATTTAGTAAAAACCTCCACCATCTCTTTAATGTTTCATTTGTAAAAAAAAAAAAAAAAAAAAAAAAAAAAAAAGACAGCATCCACAAAGTTAGCTTGATAATACTCTGAAAATAAACTGGCAGTGGAAGGTTGAATGAAACAAGAATAACCCACAGACTGAGAGCAAGTGGAGGTGGGTGAAACACAGACAGATTCAAACACAATTGGCAAATGGTCTGAAACAGCAGCATCAATCACTTTCAGATTTGTTACGGGAAAACCATGTGACAACACCAAATCCAATGTGTGCCCCAAATTATGAGTAGGGCTAAAAACCAATTGTGAGAGATTTAGAGATTCAGTGAGGCATAAAAACTCTTTCACCAAAGGTTTAGGCAGACAGCAAAGGTGAATATTAAAGTCTCCAAGATCAAGTCTATCACAACGAGACACAATATTAGAGAGGAACTCAGAGAATTGTTGAATAAAGTCCTTGTTAAATTTCGGAGGCCTGTAAATCAGTGCACATAATACAGGACTCCCTATGTCGATCCTCATTAGCTGTACCTCAAAACTGGAATACACATCCGTATGTAATTTTTTGGCGTGCTACAAAAAAGCACAACCCGGGGGAGAAAGTTAACCAAGAGATGAGAATTCCCCCAATTTCAGTTTCAGTCACAAATAAAAAGTCAACGAGTTCAAAATGAAGAAGTTATTTAAAATGAACGATTTGTTAGATAGTGACCTTGTGTTTATTAATGCCGTCAGCTGCTCAGCTTTATCAGCATTTGAAGATGAAAACTTAATTGAACGGAGATTTAACGGATTTACTGACCGTAACTCTGCGCCCGACTTTAAAGAAGAACGACGAGATTGTAGTCACTAACCAAGGAAGAGAACTATGCGCTTTTACAGAAGCTGCGCCGTGATCCTCGGTGGACATATCGAGAACGGCATAGAATTCCCAAGGAAGCACAGTGATTATATATATCTACAGGAAGACGATATGAAAAGTTCAGATTATGCAGATCCAGAGATGAATTGAAGAGAGCCATACCTTGACAAATATAATATCCAAGAACCTGAAGCAGCAAGGTAGAGAGGGCTGAGTGCGTTAATACAGCTGTAACATACAAGAGCAGTGAGCAGAAGGGACTTCATCTTTAGTAACACCACCACAACCAGGTCTTAATATCCACGTGTGCCATCAGCAATACAGCGGCCAGCCGAGAGCAGACGATCCCAGGCCGCCGTAAATCCAGCCCAACACAAGCAAGCAAGTGTCAAGCCTCACCCGAGGTAAGCCGATGTTTTAGTGGATGAAAGGCAGGCAGGTAGTTTAGGCGCCCCCCACGATTAGCAGCTGATCATCCAGATAGGGTTGCTCCGAAATATAATATATATGCCGCATAAAACTGAACAAAAATCATAAAAAAGCAGATCCTAAGGAACTAATTTAAAAGTTTAAAAGGATCAAGCCGGGGTGCAGCGGCAGTCAGATACGCCAGATAACCGGAAACAGCTTAAGCTTAAGCATGAACTTTGTTCACAAACAGTAAGTTCTGGAGGTGTTTCTGAGCCCATGCAGTGATTTCCATTACAGAATCAGGCCTGTTTTTAATGCAGTGCCGCCTGAGGGCCCGAAGATCACGGGCATGCAATATTGATTTTCGTCCTTGTCCCTTGCGCACAGAGATTTCTCCAGATTCTCTGGATCTTTTGATGATATTATGTACTGTAGATGATGAGATATTCAAAGTCTTCACAATTTAACGTTGACTGACATTATTCTGAAATTTTTCCACAAATTATAGATGCAGATTTTTTCAGATTGGTGAACCTCTGCCCATCTTTACTTCTGAGAGACTCTGCCTCTCTAAGATACTCTTATAATCATGTTACTGACCTGTTGCCAATTAAGCTCCAGCTGTTTCTTTTTAGTAACACTTACTTTTACAGCCTTTTGTTGCCCCCGTCCCAACTTTTTTGAGACATGTTGCGGCCATCAAATTCAAAATGACCTTCTTTTTTTCTTAAAATGGTACATTTCCTCAGTTTGATGTATCATTTGATACAGTGGGGGGAAAAAGTATTTGATCCCCTGCTGATTTTGTACGTTTGCCCACTGACAAAGAAATGATCAGTCTATAATTTTAATGGTAGGTGTATTTTAACTGTGAGAGACAGAATAACAACAAAAACATCCAGAAAAATGTATTTCAAAAAAGTTATAAATTGATTTGCATTTTAATAAGTGAAATAAGTATTTGATCCCCTATCAATCAACAAGATTTCTGGCTCCCAGGTGTCTTTTACACAGGTAATGAGCTGAGATTAGGAGACTCTATTAAAGGGAGTGCTCCTAATCTCAGCTTGTTACCTGTATAAAACACACCTGTCCACAGGTGTCCAAAGTCTGACCTCTGTGATTGCCAACAAGGGTTTTGCCACCAAGTACTAAGTCGAAGGGGTCAAATACTTATTTCCCTCATTAAAATGCAAATCAATTCATAACTTTTTTGAAATGTGTTTTTCTGGATTGTTTTGTTGTTATTCTGTCTCTCACTGTTAAAATACACCTACCATTAAAATTATAGACTGATCATTTCTTTGTCAGTGGGCAAACGTACAAAATCAGCAGGGGATCAAATACTTTTTTCCCTCACTGTATGTTTTCTATGTTCTACTGTGAATAAAATATGGGTTTATGAGATTTGCAAATCATTGCATTCTGTTTTTATTTACATTTTACACAACGTCCCAACTTTTTTGGAATTGGGGTTGTAATAATAATAATAATAATAATAATAATAATAATAATAATAATAATATAATCTAGTGCTGGAACCAAAAATACAATTATTCATAATAACATTTAGTGCAAGATTACTTGTTACTGGCAGGTCAGCATTGAGTGCTCACCAAATGTGAACTCGCATCTTTCTGGTCAGTAGTACAGAACCTCAAACACTACTGGCCTGTTTCATATTTTATTTATGTGTGAGCCAATAGATTGATTTATACACATAGCATGGTAAACTAAAGACAAGTACATTGCACTATAACTACACTATATGGCCAAAAGTATGTGCACCCCTGACCATCAGACCCATATGTCTTTGTTGAACATCCCATTCCAGATTTATTCTCCCTTCGCTGTTATAATGCGCTCCACTCTCCTGGGAAGGCTTTCCAATAGATTTTGGGGCGTGGCTGTAGGGATTTGTATTCATTCAGTCACAAGAGCATTAGTGAGGTTGAGGTCAGGTACTGATGTTGGGTGAGGAGGCTCCAGTTCCATTTCATCCCAAAGGTGTTCCGTGGGGTTGAGGTCAGGGTTCTGTGCAGGACATTTGAGTTCTTCCACCTTCTTCCAACCGTAACACACCACGTCTTCATGGAGCTCGCTTTGTGCACTTTGTGTCATGCTGGAACAGGTTTGGGCCTCTTAGTTCCAGTGGAGGGAAACTGTAATGCTATAGGACACAAGGACATTTTAGACAATTGCGTGTTTCCAACTTTGTGGTAACAGTTTGGTGGAAGGGTCACACATGGGTGTGATGGTCAGGTGTCCACATACTTTTGGCTATGTGGTGTATATAGACTATTTCTGTGATTCAATACTTGTATCAATCACAATACATAGAGCAGCTGAAAAAAATCTGTTTTTTTTACCTGGATGCCTTAAATTAAAATATATGTGATACAAAATAGTGTATAATGTTGAAGAGGACCAAAAAATCCAAATAGTTTTCCAAAATGATTTACAAATAAGAGATTTCAAAAACGTTTGATTGCATTGAGTGCTGTTGGCGATCAAACTGGTTTTCAAGTCATACCGTTTGTACTCATTCAGTAGGTTAGTTACAGGTTAGTGAATCCTTGCACAGCATGTAGAAAGGTCAGCAAATCATAGGAAGAACGGTTTATACCCTGTCAAATAGCAACATCATTTTAAATCGTTGGTCATTCAGAAAAGTCATTAGTATTTCAATGAAGTTCATTTGCAATGCATGTCCATGCAACAGTCCTGAATATGTATGTCCTTAAAACATTTTCACACGTTCTGTTTGAACGCTGTTGGGACACAATGGAAGTTCCAGTATCGAAAATGAAACCAACTTCAGCAGCAATGATGGCAACTTTGAATTTATTATGCCGTATAGACAAACACACATGGAAATAAAGATTATGGCCAGTGACCAAAGTATTGCTACATGTTCTACCTGCTTCTAAACACTGTTTGGCCTTGTTACTTTCTATGATGTGATAGACTATATCTTACAGCACTGTTTTCCCTGATGTTCTGCACAATGTCTTCATAATAATCCAAAGACACTCTTGTGAAGATGTTGTTTGTTTACATCATTTCCTTAACTGGAACCTAATTTCAGGCCTAGGTGTATTATAGTTTCACTCTTTAGCCAATGGCAAGAAGTCAGTTTAGCTTGCAAAACCACTAGAACACCTTCACGTTCTACCCATATAATCAGCATCCTTCCGCAGTGACAAACGTCATGCCGCATCAGAGGCCCGCATGAAAAAATATATATTTTCATTACACGATGAGGGGAGGAAAGATTTACTACAGTGCTGTGAAAAAGTATTTGTATGTGAAACCCATTCATGTCATATTAATGGCATTAATTAAATAAACATAAAATCTGAAAAATTGTAATAATTAAAGAAATCATGCATAACCAGAAATTATTAATATAAATATTTTTTTCTCTCTCCCTGTTTTGTCCTCATTTTGCACTGTGCGAGTTTTAACTTTTATGGTGGTCACTAAATGCAAATCAGCTGTAGTGTGAATAATAATAATAATAATAATAATAATAATAATAATAATAATAATATAAAAAATAATAATAATCTTCTTTATTTATAAAACAGTTCCAGTCCACTAACCTAATTGGACGAGTGACATTCCAAGAGTGTTTATATTTATTATGACTGCACTGGGAAGTTTCACTGTGTGTATCACTCCGCTCATCTGTTAGCATCTCCCTCTCGCTGTGCCGCTAGCGGAGCAGCGCACTTCTGCATTCCACTGAGCGCATTCCAGCGCGATTCATAAAAATCTCCGGACTGTTTCATGAACTCTGGTTTTGTTTATGTTGCCATGTGCTCTTTTGCGTTTGGTTTACGTCATGTCTCTGCCCCCCCGCTTCCTTATTGGTCCGTTGGTTTTGTTTCACGTTATGTTTACTCCCGTGTTCTTTCATTGGTTCTCCTATTATTATGTGATTATTGTTTCCAGGTGATCTTGTTTGCTTTGCATTAACCATGTTACTAAAGCCCCTGTTTGTTGTCGTGGAGTATTAACCCTATGTAGCTATATGTAAGGAAATGTAACTAAAAGTAGCGACGAAGCAAAGATCAAGAATTGTAGATCTTTCTATGTTTTTTGTTTACCAGGCGTTCCCTGGTTCCTGGATTATAGCCTCGTGACTTCTTGGAAGATTCCTCCGTGTCTTTGTTTTCTTCACGTTGACCTAGCCTTTGGATTATTGTCTCGTGACTTCCTGGATTTTTGCCCTGTGAGTGTTTGGATTATTGCCTAGCCTTTTGGAATTACTGCCCTGTCTTTCTTTGGAATTTTGCCTTGTTTATTTGTGGGTTTTTTTGTTAGACTGTCCCGTTATTTTTGAATGTTCTGTTTCATTTGTATGTTCCTAATAAACTGACAACTTTCCCCTGCGAGTGCATCCTGCTTCCCTCCTTCCAGTGTTGTAACATCATCTGTCTTCCCCACATAAATTTCCAATTCTGGCATCAGTCCCACTGAACCGGTAGTGTTAGCGACATCATCAGCGGACATGGCAAATTATACATTTTTCAGGAATGTAACTTTTGACTTAAAATTAGAAGATGAGGGGGGAAAAAAGACTAAAAAGAAACAAAAAAAAAGCTAGACGATGAGATCTATGGCCTCGTGCCTACAGCTGAATCACAACCATGCTGATATCCAGTGTAACCGCACACTTGCTCATTCAATATTGTTTAATTATAAAGCACCTTTCATACAAAAAGCAGTTCAAAGTGCTTTACATGAATGACAATTATATGAAACAGAAAAAGACAAAATGGCAAAGAATACAGCAATTAATACAAGAAAGGCATAAATAGAACATGAAAAGATATATGATTGATAAATATGGCATTAAAAGCTCAATTAGAGCTGAAACTATGAAAATAGAGAAGGCAGTCCCTCCAGTATTTTGAGATTTTTTGCGATCGCAGAAATTAACGCAGTAAAAACCTCTGCGGTATTCAGGGGAGCTTACAATTTTTCAGAATTAGCGCAGATGTTCCACAGATTTGGGACAAGACATGTCATGTGACGTCATCACAACGCGCATTCAGCCAAAGCCCTCTTTGATTCATGGGCGTCGAACGTGAGTTACAGCTAAAAGGTCTCATTTACCAACAAACATCACTGTGAAAGAGCGCACAGAACTATTTCACACGATTGCGATTTTGCCAATTCAAGTAGTTTTCCGCAAAAAAAACTCCACAAATCGCATCGCAAATGTAAAAAACAAACAAACAAACAAAAAAATACAGCAAAATCAAGAATATTTGGCTGAAACAATCACCAAAGAAAGAAAAAAAACCCCAAACAACTCAGCGAAATCCTGTATGGACTGAGAAGGGGAGACGGAGGGGTGACTCCTTACAGGCAATAAAAAAGATGGCAGTTATGATACATTTCTCATATTAAGTGGCTAAAACCAATTTGTGTTAAAAAAACAACAACAAAGAAACACTGTTTCATGATTATTTTATTCCCAACACTTCTTCACTTCACTTTACTTTACATGTCCATCATTTAACAGTTACCTAGCTAGCTAGTCTAGCACCTTCAGACACATTTATCCAGTTCTCAAACCATTCAATTGTCTAATTTTTCTCTTTTAAAGATTAAATTGGTCCATCTGGAGATCGGACCTTTTAATTCGGTTCCTCTTTAACCGAATCCTTGCTCTGTCATGGACTGAGAAAAGTCCTCGTAAACAGCTCGAGCCCAGTTTCTGTAGCCACCCTGCAGTTTTATTGAATGGTTTGTATCACCACTACAGACTGATCATTTATTTCATCTGGACTTTCACTGACTGTATTCTGTGATTCAGGTGTACTTTATTGTTTGAGCACCAAATGATGAATTCTGGCTGAGCCTAACAGTCATTGCTGAATCATTTGAATGTGGCCCATAGCAGACGTTGAAAAAAAAACCCTGATCTGAGCTGTTTACATATATGCAACAGTACCTGATGTCTTAACCCCATAGTAAATTTGTAATAAGGCGAAGAATTCCACCATTGCAGCAAGAGCTTTTAATTAGATGCTCCCTGAGATAAGGTTGTGTTCTGATCCACTGTGTTTCAGAGAAATCTTCTACAAGAGAACATCAACACCTCACATCACATTCATAGGATGTGGTTATGAGCAAGAAAAATCTATATATATATATATATATATTTACAGTTTTGGTGATGATAAAAAACAACATTTGTGCATGAGTGGAAAACAGGTTTCTTGCCTCCTAATCAGGAATCAGTGGCTCTTTCTACAGTGGGTCAGGGTGGAGTTACCCAGCATCTCATCAACAAACATCCTGTGTAAAGCAGGGAAGAACTTCATGGATTAGTTATTCCTAAGCCTTCTGTGTGAAAAGAATAGAAAAGGCAATCTGGGAAAAAAAAAAAATTTTGGAAACATTTAACACAAAGTTGAATGAGCAGTGGAGCAGGCCCTGTGCTGCATTCATCATCTTCTCAGTTGAAATCAAATATGAACGTCCTTGATACTGATACTGTCACAGTCTGCACTTTCCAGCTATTAGGAAAAAAAAAAGCTTTTGGTGTACATAAGCAAGAATTCAGATTAAAATAAACTAAAAAAAAAATCTATACTCAGGGAGGAACCTGATGTAATACAAGTAGAGGGTGTCCCAAAAGTTTCCATACACAGGGGACTATGTTTGCCAGCACCACATGGGTTGTGCCTCTTGTCAGTTCCTGGACGTCAACTTCTCAGTTGGTCCACAACACTTCCAGTCTTTTTGAATTTGTTAATAAGTTTAGCGACAGTGTCGTGTGTGATGATGATGTGCTCGCCATGTTTCCTGTTAAAGCCCATCGCAATCTTGTGACAGCTTCCCGATCCAGCCGTGAGAATGATCTCAATACGTTCTTCTTTTGTTCTTCTGCTAAAACGTGTTCATTTCCCCCTGTGTATGGAGACTTTTGGGACACCTTAGGTGTTGAGCTTAAACAATAAAGAAGGTTTATAGTGGATACCATTAAGAACCAGTAATGGTAATGGTAATGATTTTAATGGTTAGCTGATGGTTTTTAATGGTATTTGTAGTGGAAACTATTAGAATTTCTGTGATTGTTTCTGTTGTTGTTTTTTTTTCAGCAGGGTAATCATTCTTGGGTGATGAGCAGACCTGCTTATTTTGTTCAAAAGAGCCTGAAAGTGTGAACCATATTTATTTCCTGAGTGTAGTTATTCGAACATATTTAGGAAGTGTGTGTGTGTGTGTGTGTGTGTGTGTGTCAGTTAAAATATAAAATATGGTTATCATTGGTTTTTGATTGTAACGTCACCCCTATAACCTTTATTATCTATACTACTTACATTTTTAAAAAAAAACATACATGGAAAATACAAAATTAATTCAATGTAATTTTTATAATGAATCTCTTAAACAAAAACAAAAACCAACATCTATCTCTTATTTGACGGAACTAAAATGGCTAGAAAACTAAGTAACATTGTTTATATTTTATTTTTATTTCGCTTGTCTTTAACATGGATGTGGATGCCCTGTTTTTGTACATTTTTATTTGCTTTTGTTCATGTACACCATAGCGACAACAAACAAACAAAACCCTAAAAACACCCGAGTATGCTAGCATCAAAGCGTTGCCATAGTAACTGACCCACACTCACGCAGATCTCAACTTCTGGAGCGGAAGTTTTCCCGAACTCTTCCGGGGTTAGATAAACCTCCTTCGTGGAAGACCCTGCGATTTATAGAACAGGAGTTTACTGAGACATCCATGTAAAACAAGGTTATTTTTTTATTTGCTTTATTTTTAAGACGCGAATGATTCAATGACAATTTTATGAACATTTGCGAGGCACCGGAAGACTCGAGAAAGCGCTTTAGCCAATGAGAATAGATTTTGGAAGCATCTGCTAGCAACGTACGTGTGTCGTCCAATAAGGAGACGCCTTGATGATTTGAACATTGGGGGGGGCGGGGCTGTGTGTTCTGAGAGGGAAATTTGTCAGCAGGGCAGAGGAACGTTAGAGAAACAGCTCAGTTTATTTGATACAACTCAAGTTAAATACTAAAGTTCTGCTATATATATATATATATATATACATTTGCTGGGAACAAACCAGGTATGTTTTGTAGACTTATGTTTATACGTTTGATGTAGTTTGAATAGTAGTTTATATCGTCGGTAAATAGGTTACATCGAGGGGGGGGGGGGGAACAACCACAATGTTTCTGTCTGAATGGAAACACACAGTTTGAGAGCTTGTGTTGTTTAATCTTAGTCAGTTTAGATTAGTTACTGATCCGGATGATTACCAGACTAATATTAATATTTACCTGGAAATAAAGTTAGCTAAGACTTTATGTCGTGAAACATTACTTATCTGGCTTATTTCACTAACTCTGCATTTCCTGTTTAGGTAAACTAACTGCCACGCCATGTCACACAAGCAGATCTATTATTCAGATAAATACGACGATGAAAAATTTGAGTACAGGTAGGTTATTTGTTATTGATGACGAGTTACGTGATCTTGGAAAGAGTCAGTGCTTTGTAGAGATTTGTTTTTGTTCTGTTGGTTTTCAGGCACGTCATGTTACCTAAGGACATCGCTAAACGCGTGCCTAAAACACACCTGATGTCGGAGACGGAGTGGCGCAACTTGGGCGTCCAGCAGAGCCAGGGCTGGGTGCACTACATGATCCATCAGCCAGGTGTGTGTGTGGGTGTGTGTGTGTGTGTGTGTGTGTGTGTGTGTGTGTGTATGACAGAGCTGTTAGCCTGTACCACTTCTTACTAAATAGAAATTCAACCTCTTTTAAGAGAAACGGAGCTGAAGCACGCTCTGCAAGTCGCTGGACTACGTCACATCCTAATTAGCATATTCCTTGGTTCATTATGATCATTTGCATATCAGGTGACTGATAATGTTTATGAAGAAGGAGTATGGGTAGGGTATACAGAGAATAGTTTGATCAGGAATAACGATTCTGTATAGAATGGGATCATCTTTGGTCATGACTGTACCTTCTATCAAGAACGCAGACTAGATGAAGCTGCGGCAGTGAGGAGTCAGGAGATAAGACGTAAAGGAAATGGTTACTGATGGAATGACCTGCTTATATTGCTTGTAAATGTCACCAAGAAAATAGTTTCAAATGAAGACCAAAGAAGCGCAAGGGTGGGGCACACAGTGGTGAACAGTGGATTGGTCATTGGGAATAATGGTGATCAGTGGTTTGGTTGATCAGCTTGCCCAAATCATTCAAGTCCATACAGTTTTTAAATGATAATGTTATTTTTTTGAAGCAAAAAAGTTATCCAATACAGACTGGGCCTGTGTGAAAATGTATTTGCCCCCATAGTTACTAATTCCCCAGATCTATGAAACTGCATTCATAATGGGGTTCAGCTGGACTAGACACGACCAGGTCTGATTACTGCAAACCCTGTTCAATCACATCAACACTTAAATAGAACTTTTTCAACAGCATGAAGTTGGTTAAAAGGAAATTCCAGAAATGATGAGGAAGAAGGTGATTGAAATACATCAGTCTGGAAAGGGTTACAAAGCTATTTCAAAGGCTCTGGGACTCCAAAGGACCACAGTGAGAGCCGTTATCTCCAAATGGAAAAACCTGGCACGGTAGTGAACCTTCCCAGAAGTGGCCGACCTTCCAAAATTCTTCCAAGAGCACAGCGACAACTCATCCAGGAAGTCATGAAAGAGCCAAGGACAACATCAAAGGACCTACAGGCCTCTCTTGCATCAATAAAGGTGACTGTTCATGACTCCACTATCAGAAAGACACTGGGCAAAAATGGCTTCCATGGAAGAGTGGTGAGGTGAAAACCACTGATGACCCAGAAGAACATTAAAGCTCGTCTGAATTTTGCCAAAACACACCTTGATGATCCTCAAACCTTTTGGGAGAATGTTCTGTGGACTGATGAGTTGAAAGTGGAACTGTTTGGAAGACAGGGGTCCGGTTACATCTGGCGTAAACCAAACACCGAATTCCACAATAAGAACATCATACCTACAGTCAAGCATGGTGGAGGAAGTGTGATGGTGTGGGGATGCTTTGCTGCTTCAGGGCCTGGGCAACTTGCAATAATTGAGGGAAACATGAATTCTGCTCTCTACCATAAAATCCTAAAGGAGAATGTCTGGTCTTCAGTCTGTAAGTTGAAACTCAAGCGCAACTGGATTATGCAGCAAGACAACGATCCAAAGTATAGGAGTAAGTCCTAGTCCTAGAAGTAAATGAAAGACTGATCTCCAGGTATCAGAAGCGTTTGGTTGCAGTTGTTGCTGCTAAAGGCGGCACAACCAGGTTTTAAGTTTAAGGGGACAGTTAGTTTTTCACATCGGTGATAGGTGTTGGATAACTTTTTTGCTTCAATAACAAAACTATACAGTGTGTTTACTCAGGTTGCCTTTGTTTTATGGATGAGATGTACACAAAACAGAAGAAATCAGGATGGGGCAAATACTTTTGGTGGTGTCATGTTTATTGATCTACAGCAAATACTTGTGTGCATATACGGTCATGTGAATTTGGATAAACAAACATTTGATCATCTTTGAAACGGTGCCTATTAATGAAGTTGATGTATTTGAACAAAATCACAAGGAAAATGAGCTTTTTCAATCATTTATTCAACAGAAATATCAATAGATGTAAGATTCCTCTGTGGAAAAAGTAAGTACACCCTTGGCCTCAGAAACTAGTATTGCCCCCTTTAGCAGAAATAACTTCTTGTAGGTGTTTAGCACAATTGTCCATTAGGCTTGGTGGAATTTTTGACCACTCTTCCATGTATTATTCTTTCAGTTGCAAGATGTTAGATGGTTTTCCTGCATGTGCTGCCCATTTCAAATCCCCCCACAACATTGCAATGGGATTCCAATCTGGGCTTTGACTAGGCCATTCCATAACCCCCCCATTTCTTCTTTTTTGAGCCATTCCTTGGTGGATTTGCTTAGGATCATGACATCATCCTGTTGAAAGGTCCACTTTCGGTTCAACTTCAACTTTCTTCAAATTATCTTCAAGCACTCTTTGAAATGATGCAGAATCAATGAATGCAGGCTGTCCAGTCCCTGAGGCAACGAAGCAACCCCAAACCATAACATTTCCACCATGGTGCTTCACAGTTGGTATGAGGTGCTTTTCCTGAAAAGCTGTCTTTGGTCTGCACCAAACTCTGGTCTTTGCCTATATGCTCGTTGGCAAACTGTAGTCTTGCAAAGGCTTTTTTCTGGCACGCCTCCCATGCAGGTCAAATTTGTGCAATCTCTTTCTGAGTATAGAAGCATGCACTTTGACACCAACAGCTGCAAGACTTCCTAGCAGATCCTGTGATGAAATTTTGTGGTTCTTGACTTCTTTTTGCATCAGACGGCCTGCTCCTGGGCTGAATTTGCTGGGACGCCCAGTCTTGGACTAATTGGCAGTCGTTTGAACTCTGCACCATTTGTAAACGATTTTCCTTACAGTAGAATAATGTATTTTAAATAATTTGGAGATCTTTTTAAATCCCTTGCCAGACTCATAGGCATCGACAACCTTTTTTCTGAAGGTCATACAGAACTTTTTAGCTCTTGGCATGATGACACCACACAACTCAACAGCAAGGGGAACACTAGATATGAGAGGGGTATAAATAAGACCGGATCCACCTGCACTCCCTAAGCAGATTCTAATCACTGGCACCCAAACCTGAACACCTGATTCTAATTTTATGGATTTGAAGGTGTGATAAATGTAGGGGTGTACTTACTTTTTCCATGTAACTGATCTGATCTGCAAATAGTTCCATTTGATAGTGCATCACCTTTATTAATAGGCACTGTTTCAAAGAGGATCAAATGTTTACTTGTCCAAATATGTCAAAAAAAAGCCAACATCTATGGGTTGTACTTAATTTTTTCACATGACTGTACGGTATAACTCTTTTAAAAGTAAGAAGTGTTGCCATGGTTACTGTTCATGCTGTGAGCAGCCATGTTGATTTTACAGCACTTGCTGAGCCCGGGGTTGAGGAGACCGAGTTCCTGAGTAGGAATTTGGAGTTGATGGGGTGTTTCCTTAGGTTTTTCCAACGCCAGAGGTCAGAAATGATAAAATTATGAGTGAACTTTTATTCTAATGCTGCATTTGACTAAAGATTTTTGGACCAATTCTGTCCATTTTTAACATTTTGTGCCTTAATAAAAACAAAAACAAAACTGCAGTCTCAGGTCACAGTGGCGTTGTGAACTAACAGTGAACCTCAATGATGGTGAAGCTCAGAGAATACTTGTAATTGCCATAAACTCACCAAAGACTTATCACCTCAGAATTTATTACCTGGACATGCGTGGATGTATAATTATTTTTTAACAGACACGCGTCAACGTTTTGGTAATAGGTGCCCTATCCATAGCCATTTGGTGGTGGTGGTGGTGGTGGTGTCCATACAGGTCTGTTCTGGAACGATGCTGACATATGGGATTGAGTCTGAGCTAAATTTGCCCTGGTTACTGCAGTTTTACTTCTTCCTCTGCTTATTCTTGCCCATGTTTTCCTCCTGCCAGAACCTCACATCCTGCTGTTCCGCCGTCCTCTACCCACAACCAAACCCCAGTGATGGAAAGCAGGTGGAGAAGGAAACTCGTTACACACTGCAGAAGGATGACCAAGAAAGCTGGAAGACAAAGTGCCATTGAACTCTGGTATTAATTCCTTTTGATGATAAGAGGAACATGTTCTGCTTATAAGGGTTTTCCAAAAATGTTCTTATTGTTCCACACATCTTTGCATAAAAAGAAAATTCAGAATGTTCTCTTTTTCACTGCATAATTTTGGTGAGAGAAAAAGCAGTCATAAAGTATGCTTTGCATTTAAACCGTGATTGAACCTTCTTTTTTCGTTGTCATTACAGAACACTTTGCATGTTGTCTATAGTACTGTGAATGTTCGTCATCTTCCACTCATTATTTATGATCTTTTTTTTTTATTTTTATTTTTTTTATCTACTTTAAAAATAAAACCTTTCTGATGAATATCTTGTGTGGTTGTAATTACATGAAATGCATTTGGTGTGCACTTTATATGTACATATTCATATTTATGCACATGACCATGATGGATTTGAAATGAAGCAATCAAGATGTGATTGAAGTGTAGACTTTCAGCTTTAATTCAAGGAGTTTAACAAAAATATTGTTAATATTGTTAAAAAAAAATATATATATATATATATATATATATATATATATATATATATATATATATATATATATATATATATATATATATATTTTTTTTTTTTTTTTACAGACACTCCATTTTCACAGGCTCAGAAGTAATTGGACGAACTTGAATAATCATGAACGGGGGCATAGTTTCCGAAACAAACGAGTACCTCCAAAACAAATCTCACAATAAGTGTGTATAAGTTTTAATCAGTTACAGTGTGCATTCATTTGGACTGTTATTGTGCCCTGTGTAATTTGGTTTAATGAAACAATCATTTGATCATTGTGGATGATAGATAGCTTAAACAGATAGATAGATGGATGGATGGTTGAAAGATAGATAAGCAGAGGGAAATTATGTAATAACACTGCAGATATAACAAAGCTGCTTTTTTTCCCCCCCAAGTTATTCATTTATTTTTCAAAAATGTAATTAGAATAATAAATATCGGGAAGCATACCCGTTCACCCTTCAAATTAACCTCCCCAATGTTCAAACCCAATCGACACCCATGATCATAAACACTACGATTATCTTTAATACTTGGATGCAAATCCTTTTCAGTCAATGACTGCCTGAAATCTAGAACCCGTGGACATCATCAAATGCTGAGTTTCCTCCCTTGAGATGCTTTGCCAGGTCTTTACTGCAGCCGCCTTCAGTTGCTGCTTGTTTGTGGGTCTTTCTGCCTTCAGTTTTGTCTTCAGTAAGTGAAAAGCAGCTCAGTTTGGGTTGATGTCAGGTGGCTGACTCAACCGTTTAAGAACATTCCATTTCTTTGCCTTAAGAAGCCCTTGGGTTGCTTTCGCTGTATGTTTTGTGTCATTATCCATCTGTACTGTGAATTGTACATCAGTTTTGCAGAATTTGACTGAATCTGAGCAGAAAGTATTGCTCTATAAACTTCTTAATTCATCCTGCTACTTGTATCAGCAGTCACGTCATGAATAAACACCAGTTCCATTGGCAGCCATACATGCCCATGCCATAACACTTTCCTCCACCATGTTTGACAGATGATGTGGTATGCTTTGGATCATTCATGAGCCCTTCCTTTCCTTCTCCATACTCTCCTCTTCTGTTCTTGAGTGTTACCAGTGATTTCCATCTTGAGGTAAACCCTCTGTATTTACATTCATGAAGGTGTCTCTTGATTCTGCGATCATCCACTTTAGTTGACTTCCGTGGTCTTCCAGGCCTTTTGGTGTTGCTGAGCTCGCCAGTGCGTTCCTTCTTTTTAAGAATGTACCAAATTGTTGATTTGGCCACTCCTAAAGTTTCTGCTATCTCTCAGATTTTTTTTTTGTTTTTTCAGCCTAATGATGACCTCCTTCACTTGCATCGACACCTCTTTGGATCGCATATTGAGAGTTCCCATGAACAGCTACCAAATTCAAATTCAACACTTGGACTCAACTCCAGCCCTTTCATCTCCTTAATTTGTCATGAAATAATGATGAAACAGGCCACACCTGTCCTAAAAAAAAATGTCTGTAATTCCAAAATGGTTAATGCAATATTTTTGTTAAGTCACTTCAATTAAAGCTGAAAGTCTACACTTCAATCACATCTTGACTGCTTCATTTCAAATCCAATGTGGTGGTGTACAGAGGCAAAATTACAAAAATTGGCAAAAAAGCTTACTGAGGTCAGTAACAATTCAAAATGTCGTTGACTAAACTGCCAGGAAATTGTCTAAAATTAATTGGTTTTATTGCAGTTTCAAGGTTTCCTATCTAAATTGACCAAGTGCCACAGCCTCAAGCTGACATTAGCTATATTACATTATGTGATGGTAAACAGACCTAATATTCACTAACAAATTTTAGCCATTATATCATTGGTGCAAATATCTAATCAGCCAATCATGTGGTAGCAGCACAATAAATATAATCATGTAGATACAGGTCAAGAACATCAGTTAATGTTTACAGCAAACATCAGACTGTTTGGTGCTGCCAGATGAGCTGGTTTAAGTATTTCAGAAACTGCTCCTAGGATGGTCAGTAAAGTCTCTATAGTTTATACAGAATAATGAGGAGAAAAAAAAACCCATCCAGCGAGCAGAAGGACAAAACATCTTGATCTGAGAGCTCAAAGGAGAATGGCCAGACTGGTTCGAGCTGGCAGGCCACAATCTGAGGCTACAGCGGGCACAGACTCACTGAAACTGGACAGTTGAAGACTGGAAGATCAGCTGGTTGCTCTTTTTTGTGGTTGAATCTTAAATGACATTCTAGTGGCCACATAGCTCACTGACATATGGGGTAATTATGTCCTGTTTAGTGCGAATCTCCAGTAACAAGGAAGTGATTTGAGAATTGTAAAATACAGTGAAAATCGCCAAGTTAGACTATTGGAATTGGATTAGCCTATGAAAAGTAAAATATCAGCAGCATGTGAAAACATTAGTGTAGGTAGATAAATAAGAATAAATATAAAACAATACAGTAAATGATAAAATTTACGACAGTCTCTTGATTTTCTTCGTTTAAAATCAGTATTTTTCACTTTCTTTGGCTTACACAAACAAACAGCATACTAATGTTGTTTATCTCACTTTTTAATTTTATTGTTTTACGTAATTAGAATGTAACTTTAGAATTTTTTGACTGCTTTTTATCATCATAACAAATCCAAGTTGTATGATATTCACTTATCATTACAGCTGCCACATTGCGCCAATAGAGGGCACTCATTACTCCTTGTAAAACCGTGTTGTTTCATGGCTTGGGCTTGCATGGCTGCTTCTGGAACAGACTCACTAATCTTTACTGATGATGTAACTCATGATGAATTCAGAAGTTTACAGGACCCATTTTATCTGACAATTTACAGAGAAATGCATCCAATCTAATTGGGAGGAACTTCATCATGGAGCAAGACAATGATCCAAAACACACTCCCAACTCAACAAAGGACTTTATAAGGGGGAAAAATGGAAGGTTTTAGACTGGCCAAGTCAATCACCAGACCTTAATCCAGTTGAGCATCATTTCACCTCTTGAAGAGGAGACAGAAGGGAGAACCCCCCCGAAACACACAACAACTGAAAGTGACACCAAACAACTGTTTGGTGGTGTCAATGAGTCACAGGCTTGATGCAGTTATTGCAAGCAAGGGATATGCAACCGAATATTAAGTGTTATTTACTTTAATTTACTTCAAGACTTATCTGTTCCTATACTTTTCCTCATCTCAAAAAAGGTTCTATGTTTTATGTTGTTTAATACATCAAGATGTACAGCAAATACCAGGAAATAAAAGCTGAAATCCCAAACTCTCGCCTCATATCCAACAACCAGCACCACGAGCAGGCTACTATGCTTTTTAAAGCGATGTTGTTTACCATATATGGCGGTCTGAGAGCATTTCTTTATACAAAAGAATGTGGCACTTCAATTTAGAATGTTAAATACCCATTTTCTTGTGTGTACGGGCAGCTCTTACCCACAAATTTACTACTTGTTTTTCGAATGCTTTGATAAATGAGACTCCAGAGGTCAGCAGTGGGCTTGGATTGGTCTGAATGACAGAGAAATGGAGGGAATGTGGAAATGGATGGATGGTAAGTGACAGATTAATGTGTATATCAACAATCATTATTTATTTATTGTACATTTGATGAATAATCCCTGAGTCATCCATCCATCCATCCATTTTCCATAACGCTTATCCTACACAGGGTTGTTTGGAGCCTATCCCAGGGGACTCCGGGCACGAGGTGAGGTACCAACCCATCACAGGGCAAAATCGCACACCCATTCACATACTACGGACAATTTAGGGATGCCAATCAGACTACAACTCATATCTTTGGAATGGGGGAGGAAACCGGAGTACCCAGAGGAAACCCCCGAAGCATGGGGAGAACATGAAAGCTCTGAACCCAGAGTATTGCTATATCTTATTTCCTGTCATTTTCTTATTTGCTAGCAAGAGAATAAATACTGAGAGATAAATACTGCTATCCACATGGTCAGGGCTGGAATGACAGACCTGCTTTCTTAAACAAGGGTGAGTCTGTGAGAAAAGTAAAATAATAAAATGTTCACAAATAAACCAAGCTGAATGTATTGATTTGATAAAATATTACACCCATATGCGCTTTTCCATGTGCCGTACCATTCCAGATTTATTCCCCCTTTCCACTAGATTTTGGGGCGTGGCTGTGGGGATTTGTGTTCACATATTTTATTATATCTACAATTTTATTTTTATTACGTGTGTATATCCTTAGTTTGTTGTTGGTCTGTTCGTTGTTGCACTGTGGGACGAGTAACTAATAAAAAACATTTCACTTCATTACATCAAAGGTATGTAATACAGTATGTATGGTATGTGACAAATAAAGAACCTTGAACCTTATAAATTAATTAACTATTTAATGCTACAAGCTCCTTTTAGCCGATGGAACTTTATCAGCTCTGCAAAACGCATCTGAATATTGTGTATTGATATGCAGTTTTACCTTTTACAACACACTCACTCCAAGAAATGTTCTAGCATGTCCTTTGTGAATACCTATCATATTCTCTCATCTAATTCATTTTTTAACACCAGTGCAAGTGGATAACATAAGATTTTACTTTCCACTGACAAGCAGCAGTGTTGTTCTTTTTTCATTCGATCATTTATTAGCACATATTTTAATCCCATTTCATCAGGAGCAGCTGGACTACATGGCCTAACTGGATTTTTTTTTTTAGTGCCCTCCATCAGATTATTTACTGTTAACAAATGTTTAAATGGATTATTTTGGATTTTGAGGAAATCCCCTAAATGCCCCCTAAATTTGATCTCCATTTTAGCTGATATTTGTCAGCCCACTTCTCTGCTCCATAACATCAATAGCATGTCATCGGCATTGGTGTAATGAATGTTAATGAGATTATACTCCATCGTCCTATTTTTCCCCCCAATGGCTTTGGAGGAGAAACTTACATAGGCGAAGCACACATTGTCCAATCAAAGTATAAATTGTATAAAAAGGGGCGAGGACGGAACCATAAGTTTAGTGGTTTTTACTATTCAGAGAAAACATGCAATAAAAACATTAAAAACATTAAAAACTTGAAACACTTAAAAGAGAAAAATCTGTGTGTGTGTGTGTGTGTGTGTGTGTGTGTGTGTGTGTGTGTGTGTGTGAGATTAGGTGTACAGGTATTCCTAAAAAAAATTGTTCTCAGAGCCCAGACTTAAACCCCATTGAAAATCTGTGGAATGACTTGAAGACTGCAGTCCACAAACGGTCACCATCAAATTTAACTGAACTTGAGCAGTTCTGCAAAGAAGAAAGGGCAAATATTGTAAAGTCTAGATGTGCAAAGTTAGTAGAGACATATCCCAACAGACTAAAGGCTGGAATTAAAGCAAAAGGTGGTTCAACAAAATACTGACACAAGGGGGTGATCCTTTATCCAACTCAGTGATTCTGGTTTTTAATTATTTTTATTTTTTTCTGACATGTTGGTGTTGTATCTTTCACTTAGATGTTATAAGTTGCACTGAGTAAATACAGCTGGATAAAACAAAAACTGTCTCCGTCTTCATTTCAGGCTGAAAAGGAACAAAATGTGATTATTTTAAAGGGGGGTGATTCTTTTTCTATACCCACTGTATAAATAAATCCATTCTATAAATGTGCTAATGCTACATGGTCAAATAGTGCAGTTGTGTAACCAGGAAAATTCATTACAGTTTTTACATGAAGTCTGTTTTGTTGAACTTCTCCACTGTTCACTGATGGAGACTTGAGTGTAAAACTGTTTGTGGTAATTGCAGTCCTAAAGCCATCATAGCATAACTGTTCATATGAATTGAGGTCCAAAGCCATCTTTATGGTTTTTAAGTGGTACCATCCTCAGTAATCTCAATGATCTTTAGGCTGCACCGTGTTTGGCAAGACTAGCTTTGACAGCATAACTAAAAGGGAGAGCCAGAAGGTAACACAGATATGAGGGCTCCCTGGGACATAAGGCGGCCAGCCACTCCACCACCAACAAACTAAAATTTGTTTAGAGTTTTTTTAATAGTCTTTCTCTTGGGTAAAGGTACAGATCTGGAGGGTTTATTGGCATAGAGAGTTCTGGCAAGTTGGAATGTTTGGATGGTGTTGTTGCCCCACACTCATGCGTTCACTCAGGTTTGTTGATGGTGAAGTGGTTTGACTTTACTACACCTTTATGAGCTTTTTATCAGTAGCATTCTAAATAGTAGTAATGCCATGCCAATGAAATAAACTGCCTCAGCACAGGGCATCAAGTTGACCTTACTAACATGTCCTCGCTTCAATTCCGTCAGAGTCCTACTTCCGGAATGGTCATGTGCTCTGTGAATACTATCGCGCCGCTTCCGCAGTGTACTTCCTCTTCGGCAGCGGCTAGATCTTCGCCAACATGCCAGTGAGTATGAAGCCAACGAAATCAGAATATATGTTATTTTGCGACTTTATTAAGGCTCCGATGACAAAGCCGTTTCCCGGAACATTAAATCAGACATATAGTGGTGTAGAATCTGTGTATTTGACATTTTTTCTATGTTAAAAATGAGCTTTATCTATCAATGGTTTGGCTGCGTGCTGAAACGCTGCGACTGACAAGATGGCGGCGCGCATGGAACAAAACATGGAGGGCGCTTTCGAGCTTTTTCTGTTGTGTGACGCATTATTTCATTCATACACAATTTTTGAACTTTTTATTAGTTTTAGGATACCAGTATCTTGAAGACAAGGTACCAAAATGATGTATCCTCAATACAGGAAGAGACTGTAGGCGAATCTGGCCGAAATATCGAGTAAATGTGCGAGGCTTTCCCATTAAGACGCATATGGCAGGATGTGGGTCTTGCTGTTGAGCTTTTATAGTTTTATAGTGTCGGTACTTAATGTATAATCGGCTAATTAAAGTCCTCGAATATCCACAGCTCGCAAGAGACTTGCTGCACCCCACCCCTGAGGAGGAGAGAAGGAGGCACAAGAAGAAGCGGCTCGTACAGAGCCCTAATTCCTATTTCATGGATGTCAAGTGTCCAGGTAAGTTTTCCCTTATGAAGTGTGTCAGGTTTGTCATTCTACAGTCCAGGATTGCATATGAAGTTGAGGAGAAATGTAGTCTCTCCATGCTGTGTGCTTAGTGATGAGTCACAATATAATACACGTTTATTATGTGCACTAAGTACAAAAGTTTTAGGCAGGTGTGAAAAAATGCTGTAAAGTAAGAATGCTTTCAAAAATAGACATGTTAATAGTTTATATTTATCAATTAACAAAATGCAAAATGAGTGAACAGAAGAAAAATCTACATCCAAACAATATTTGTTGTGACCTCCTTTATCTTCAAAACAGCATCAATTCTTCTAGGTACACTTCAACACAGTTTTTGAAGGAACTCGGCAGGTAGGTCGGCCCAAACATCTTGGATAACTAACCACAGTTCTTCTGTGGATTTAGTGCAGCCTCAGTTGCTTCTCTCTCTTCATGTAATCCCAGACAGACTCGATGATGTTGAGATCAGGGCTCTGTGGGGGCCATACCATCACTTCCAGGACTCCTTGTTCTTCTTTATGCTGAAGATAGTTCTTAATGACTTTTGCTGTATGTTTGGGGTCGTTGTCATGCTGCAGAATAAATTTGGGGCCACCCTGATGGTATTGCATGATGGATAAGTATCTGCCTGTACTTCTCAGCATTGAGGAGACCATAAATTCGGACCAAATCCCCAACTCCATTTGCAGAAAATGCAGCCCCAAACTTGCAAGGAACCTCCACCATGCTTCACTGTCGCCTGCAGACACTCATTCGTGTACCGCTCTCCAGCCCTTCGGCAAACAAACTGCCTTCTGTTACAGTCAAATATTTGACTCATCAGTCCAGAGCACCTGCTGCTATTTTTCTGCTCCCCAGTTCCTGTGTTTTTGTGCATAGTTGATTTCCTTGGCCTTGTTTCCACATCGTAGTTATGTTTTTTTTTTTTTTGGCCGCAAGTCTTTCATGAAGGCCACTTCTGACCAGACTTCTCCGGACAGTAGACGGGTGTACCAGGGTCCCACTGGTTTCTGTCAGGTCTGAGCTGATGGCACTGCTAGACATCTTCCAGTTGTGAAGGGAAGTAAGCCTGATGTTTCTTTCATCTGCTGCAGTAAGTTTCCTTG
The DNA here is from genome assembly GCA_023630585.1 of Cranoglanis bouderius. NCBI lineage: Eukaryota > Metazoa > Chordata > Actinopteri > Siluriformes > Cranoglanididae > Cranoglanis > Cranoglanis bouderius. The sequence goes on along the minus strand of CM042546.1, from coordinate 703,629 downwards.
GCCGACCGCTGCGTCTACGGTCCTCAACGTTGCCGTTTCTTTGTGCTTCTTCAAAAGAGCTTGGACAGCACATCTGGAAACCCCTGTCTGCCTTAGTTTCTGTCTGGGAGAGACCTTGCTGATGCAGTATAACTACCTTCTGCCTTGTTGCTGTGCTCAGTCTTGCCATGGTGTAGGACTTTCGACAGTAAACTGTCTTCAGTGACCTCACCTTGTTAGCTGAGTTTGGCTGTTCCTCACCCAGTTTTATTCCTCCTTCACAGCTGTTTCTGTTTCAGTTAATGATTGTGTTTCAACCTACATATTGAATTGATGATCATTAGCACCTGTTTGGTATAATTGTTTAATCATACACCTGACTATATGCCTACAAAATCCCTGATTGTGTGCGAGTGTACCTGGAAGAATTGATGCTGATTTGAAGGTAAAGGAGGTCACACCAAATATAGTTTTGATGTAGATTTTTCTTCTGTTCACTCACTTTGCATTTTGTTAATTAATAAATATAAACTATTAACATGTCTATTTTTGAAACCATTCTTACTTTTTAGTATTTTTTCACTACGGCCTAAAACTTATATAACATTACACACACACAATGTAAACACATTGACAAATACCTGTGCAGTAGTTATTTTAAAAATAAAAGTACAGTAATCACATAGTGACAGTGGATGAAACTGTGTCATCATGAGGCAAATCTTCTGTATTGCAGGATGCTATAAGATCACCACAGTCTTCAGCCATGCTCAGACAGTAGTGCTGTGTGTCGGTTGCTCTACTGTGCTGTGTCAACCCACTGGAGGCAAAGCACGTCTCACAGAAGGTATGTGACTTTACCATACACAGGTCATGCAAGGTCTGGGTCAGCATTCAAACAGCAGTGAAAAATTAAAGGTGCCTTCTTTTGCAGGGTAGAATGAAGGTGCATAGACCCAGAGCACTGCTGAGTCTGGGAAGACTAAGACTGATACTTGAAAGGACAAAATACTGGATATTTGTAACCGCTAACTTTTGAACAGTATTTAAATGACGCCTTTGACGCGTGTCGGTTGCATTCGATGGATAAGTAAAATAATTTTTAAGAACTTGCTCCCAGTGCTGTCTCCCGACACTTTTCGTGACACTTTAATTTGGCAGTAAGAAATAAAGATTTCTACAGTGCATGCATTTTCTCAGCAAATCAGCCTCAAGCTTTAAATAAAGATAGTGGAACACACTGAAATGCCCACCTTGGAATTTTAAGTTTAAAAAAAAAAAAAAGGCAATTGATCTAATTTTATTTGTTACTTAAAGTGCTGGTGTGTAATGTTAAGAGCTTCTGGCAACACTTTGCTCTGTTTGTGTGGTTTATTCAAATACCTCATCACCTTGTGTTAGAACCTCATTTACTTAAAGTAATAGATTCTTTGTTTTAATGTGAGGGAATCAAAGGTTTATCGACTAGTTATGAAGAAGCTTCTGAGTGGCACAACAGAAAAGCATTTGGCCGATCAGCCGGAGTTTGTCATGAGTTCGAATCCTGATGCCACAGCCATTCGTGGTCAGCAATAATTGGTCGTGTTCTCGGGGAGGGAGGGAGGGACGGGCGATGAACTCCCTCCCTTATCAGTCACAGCGACACTAGCCAAACATGGGCATCTGTGAGCTCATGTATGCGGAAGTGGGCGGATGGCGATTTCCTCTGAGTGTGTTATGCCCCTTGACGTTGCATGAGCAGCAGTTCGAAGCACGCAGATGAGGAGAGCTGCCCGATGGGTGGGAATTGGCCATGACTAATTGAATGAAATCAGTACAGTTCAAGTACAATGAAATTTTTTGCTGGTCATTCCACGACACTGCTATTTATAGAAAAAAAAAAAAAAGATTGTTTGAAAGAGCTGTCAGTATCGGTTTAAATAGCACAAATGTATTAATTCCATATGCAAGCTTTTTTATTGCTATCCATAGTGTGACAAAGCATTAGGGCAGAAGAACATGCTATTTCCAGTCCTTTGTCTGTGGGTGGAAACAGTATTTGTATAGATTTTGAAAATATTCTCTTGCTCTGTTTGCTCCCCAGGATGTTCCTTCAGGAGGAAGCAGCATTAAGCTGTACACTAGCTGCTCCGGTAATGGAGGAAGGGAGAGGGGGGGTTGGACTCGCCCTCCACAGACCTCTCGGCTTAGATCGCTGATCTTCCCACTTGAGAAAAAGGAACAGAAGCAGACACCTCCACCACCAACAGTCGCTTGCAACCTAGTAAAGATGGCTCTCCGACCCAGTCTCTCTCTTTCAATAAAATGTTTTGGCTAAAACATTTGCTCAGATGTGTGTGTGTTCTTTTAAAAAAAAAAAAAACATGACGTTCATGCATGATGATGAAGTCTTTTAAAGATTTTATAAGCTATAGCTTCTGGGATCCGAGTGAGGAATAGTTTCAAATGTTTTATTAGCAATAGTAGATAACTGCAATTAATGGGCCTCATTTATCAACCTTTTAGTAAAGTTAATGTTTCTGTAGGTAAAACCTACAAATTTTCTTCATACTCACGTGTTGATGATTCCATAAATTTCCAGGTGTGTTCATGGCACAGCTGATTTTTATTCAGCGACGCCCACAAAATTCCATAAAAGACAAAGCTCCCAGAGAGCTGAAAGCCACATGAGGCTATACAGTGAAAGTGTGCTGTGTGTGCTAAATCTTCGAATAATGCTCCAGCTAACAAAACTGTCCCAGCAATGTCCCTCGAACCAACACTGCAAAGGTTCTCTGGATGTTTTTTGTTTTTTTGTAGGGTCCCAAAATGGACTGTCTTATGGGATGTTTTTGATATACATGCAGCTAACATCTAGGGGACTGTTTTTAATGAGGGCTAGAAAAGCTGTTTCTGACAAAAAAACAAACATTAGAAACATGAGTAGTTCTATCATATACTTTATGTCAAAAAATGATTTATGACCCCCCTGTCATATGATTTATGACCCCTCATGTCAGTGTGATTGACAGTTCAGCCCAACTTGTAAGTTATGACCCCACCAGTCTTCTGTCTGTGTGTATGTATGCGCATGTGTGTGTGTGTGTGTGTGTGTGTGTGTGTGTGTGTGTGTGTGTGTGTGTGTGTGTGTGTGTGTGTGTGAAGGACGATGTGTATTTCACCAAGAATACGTGTTGAAATGAGTGGTGTCGGCTTTTGTGTCAGTGTGGGGGAAAACGGGTGTTATCAAAAACCGAAGACCATCCCTTAAACCCTCCCCACGAATGTTTCGTGTGTGTGTGTGTGTGTGTGTGTGTGTGTTTCACGAAAGTATTATGTGTTAATGGGGGTTTTACACCCCTACTATATGCGCGCGTCCTGAGAACTGATGTTTAAACATTGATTAAATAACCCCCGACCTTGCCTGTATCCTGTCTCTCTGTGTGTTTGTGTGTGTGTGTGTGTGTGTGTGCGTGTGTGTGTGTGTGTGTGTGCGTGTGTGCGTGTGTGTTTCACGACGCATTATATGATAATGAGATGAGTTTTACACACATGCTATGTGTGTTGTGACCTTATGCATAGGTAAGGTTTGGACAATGACGTTAGTTAGCATGCAAAAGCGTGAATTCAAATGTAAATGAGTTTAAGAGTTAAATAAGTTAATATCTTGTAACTTATTTTAGTTTTTTTTTTTTTTGGTCACCTTGCGTAATTACTATAGTTATGTGTAGAGCTGCACGATTAATCAGAAAAAGATCACGATCTCGATTCGAACACCCACACCATCTCTTTCCTAAATGATAACGACTCGTCTGTCTATTTAACCTTTGACAAAAATCACACCTGAACATTCAGATCTGTGTTGGTGCTGCCGCTGAGCCACAGAGAGAGCACTTATCATTTCTACATGGTTTAGTAACAATCTAAAAGCTCTTTATTCCACAGATACTCCGAGCTAGTCAGTGTATTCAACAGGTTGTTTCAGAGGCATAAGGTATTGTAAGTATTAAATACAACGATGCGACAATAATAAAACAAGGTGTTGACATGAAAAAGGAAATTTACTTCTCATACTTAAGCACTTTTAAAAGCAAGTACTTCTGTACTTTTACTGAAGTAAAAATCTGTCTTTACAACTTTCACTTGTAATGGAGTAATATGTGACCTGTAGTATCTGTACTTTGTTCACCTCTGGTTCTTTTCAATATATCTAACCACTCCTTGGACCTTCGGATGGATCAGGATCTGTACCTGAAGCATTCTCCGTTTTCTAGTTCAGAAGTTTAGCGGTTTAGTTGGGGGCCTTGCTGTTTGGACGTGTTGACCTGTTCATGAAGTCTTGAAATATTGTGTCTTTGTGACTTTTGGTTTTATGATGAACATGTTGATCAACTTATGTTGTTAAAAAACCTCACGCAGATTGAATTATTCCTGTATTGTTTGAAGGGCCCTGTTGGGCAAATATGTGAAGTCGTGAAGTGAATAAAATAATATTTCAGAAAAAAAATGCTCTGGTCTTTTTATGTATTTTAAACAGTTAACTGCTCTACACATGAACACCTCATTGTTTACATGTAAACAACACCCTGAAATACGTTTTTCATGAACTCCTTGAAAGAAACACTTGAATGAGCGACACTTCTACAGCATTTACTGATGTTGTATCTGTTAACGTTAGTTAAAGCGATATGAAAAACACACTAGTTAACATACTAGTTAGTTAAAAATTGTTCAAGATGAATAAATGCTGTAAAATACATTGCTCATTGCTGGTTGATGTTAGATAATGCATTAACTAAAGTGGATGCATTAAATAACGTCAACAAATGTGTCAGTGTAAAGTGAGAGGACGCTGGTGTGTTTGTTAAAAAGCCGGAATAAAGACATAAACAGTAAACTGTTTCATCGGTTATGAAGCAATTAGTAATTAAAGGAGTGAAAAAGCTCAAGTATGTTGAAAAGTTATCAGCAGTTTATTCTCTGCAGTGGCCTGAGTCTAGTGGTAACATTCCTAAAATACCATACATTCACACGCTGAATCATAAACAACAGTCTGCCATTAATCTGCACACACTGGCAAAGACTGATGTACTGCAAACCAGCCCCATTATGTCAAGCTCTATGCAGACATATAGAAAGACTGATGTACTACAGATTGCCCTCTCTTGTGATTTATCTATTTTATACTCACATTTTACACCATTTTATACCTGATCATGAAATCTGGATCTGTTCTATTAGGTCAAACCAAGCATTTACCCGCTTGTAATAACACCTTTGGCATAACTTTACTATAAGGTCCCATTCGTTAACACACTGACTAACAAAGAACTATTTTTTTTACAGAACTTATTCATCCTGGTTAAAACTACTTAATAAAAATACAATTGTTCTTTCATATTAATTCATAGCGCCACCCTGCATCAGATTTGCTGAATAGGATCTGATAGTTGTTTCTTACTGATACTGAGATGCTGAGTCCAGATATGGTGTTAGTTTTGCTCTAGAACAACACAACGTTTCACAGACTATTTGTCTGCTATTTGTTTGATGTTGTAAACATGTGTTATGTTTTGTGTACCCATTGTTGTAATTAATAAATAATAATAGTGAAATTTGACAGCTTCTACCAATTTAAATAAAACCCTGAAAGCAATATAAACATAGCAAAATTATAAAAAACTTCATTCTTATTTTGTGGGAAAACTGTACGTGATAGGGAATTTTCAGTGGCATATTTGAACTCAACGTGACCAGAATAGGTAAAAACAAGTGGGATTTGCAAAACAGGATAAACTTTTTTTTTTCTAGATGCGGGGCGGTGTAATGAACTCTACCTAATGATAACAGATACAGTGTCTGAAAAGGTTTTGTTCATCGTTATTTCATGTTAACAAATAAAACCTTATTGCAAAATGTTACCAACATTTTTATTTTAAAAGCTGAATGTTAACATCAGTTAATACATTATGAACATCAACTAACATGAAAAATAGTCTATTTATATATTAACATGAAGCTGCATGATAAACAAGATTGTTTGCTGTAAGCTGCCAAACAAAAATAAGAATAAAATAAATAAATAAAACAAATAGGACCTTGCTGTACAATCAAAGAGTCCGAAATAGTTACATTTTTTAACAACCACTAAAAAGGTTCTTTGGGGAACTAAAAATGCCAATTTGTCTTTATAGAAACCTTTTATCCATTTTAATTCGTTTCAGTCGTGTTTTTAAAAAGGCTTATATCAGTTCACCTAAAAACGGTCACCTTACTAAACTCTACAGTAACACTGTGAATAATGTTTTAAACAGTAAAATTGCCTGAATTCCAAAACCGACCTGTTGATCCAGAACCTCGAGGCGTGGACACCTTTATCAGTCTCCACCGGCTACAGAAACACATCAGTGTTATGCAAGATTTGTAATTAGTCCTCTATGTACCATTTTCAAGCTCAGTATGAATGTAAACTTAAAACTTACACAAGTCTTTCTGTGAAATATATGTGTAATAACAAAGGTTACCAGTGTTTGAATATACAGACAGCGTTCATCTGCCCAGCTTAAAAGCCACCACTGAAAACAAAATGTGTGGAGTTATAGTAGCCTATTACTTAATAATAAAAACAAATCCTCGTAACTCTCACTAAAAACCTTTATTGTCCTTGAAGAAATATGGAATAAAAACAACGTTTGCATAATTCAATTGCGTTCATAAGAATAAGAAGAGTGTGGAAAGTAAAAATACAAACGACCTGCTCTTTCTACTTGTATATACACGGGTCAGAGTGCTGCTCGTCAAAGATTAGTGCAGCGTGAACATTCACTTTTTACAAGGTCCTTTATGAACATCTGCAAGTACAATACTCGAAAAGTAAATGTGAATCGATGTTTACCCCAATTGTTTTATCTAAATGGTCCCATATCTCTTGTTTTGTTCACGTCCTACCCGCACAAACATGGCTGCCATCTCCTACTACTACAGGTACAAGACCCCTCCCACTGCTGTGTGAGTGAAGATGAAATCACCTGAGAGCACAACGACGTGCGTTTATAATGAATAAAAGCATATAAAAGAATATGTTGCATTATATCTAAATATATTTGCTACTGTTATAAATATTAGGGCATCTGATTGAACCAAGCCGAGTCATCGCCAGAAGTGGCCCAGACTCTAAAGCCAGATCCGGGTTAGTTATGGTGAACAAGAATCGGCCCCTCAGTACTTTACCGCCGTAACAAAAACACACGTGTCAGAGCGAGCCGTGGGCCACACTCAGCCCCGGATAATACGTGCCGATGCCGTGTCTGAGCCGCAGGCACCGCGGGGCTGCCGAGCTCGGGCCCATTACCACATGCTATCTGACGCTCGTCTAAGAAGAGTAAAAACAGAAAACGCCCTCGAGTTCACCATCAACACATTCATTTTACCCAGATGACCATGTATTCAGTTCACCCCAGTTATCTGTATTACTGAATGTGATGATTGTATAAAAAGTATTATTGGCTAAAATGAGTTAAGAATGAACGCAGCATATTCCTCATTAAATGTGCACCATGACAGGATATTCAGATTCGATTCCACAAAGAATAAATCACATGGTTTTTAAATGTTTGGGGATTTCAGTTCAGTAAAGTGAACAAGAGTTTTTCTCAACGACATAATCAACAAAATGTTTCAACAGTTTCACAAACATCAGTTTGTCCATTTCATGAAATACTTTTACAAACAAACTAACAAAAACTTTGATCCGACCACGTTTTCATAAAAACAGCGGTTTTCTCAGGTCACAACACACATAGCATGTGTGTAAAACTCATCTCATTATCATATAATGCGTCGTGAAACACACACACACACACACACACACACACACACACACAGACAGGATACAGGCAAGGTCGGGGGGGGGGGGGGGGGGGGGGGGTTATTTAATCAATGTTTAAACATCAGTTCTCAGGATGCGCACATATAGTAGGGGTGTAAAACCCCCATTAACACATAATACTTTCGTGAAACACACACACACACACACACACACACACACACACACCTGGGAAAGAACAAACTTCCAGGATACAGGGAAAAAGTTATAAATTACAGCGCTCGCCAAACTGTCTGTTCAGGGGGATCATAATTCACACACGTTCGCGACTGACACTGGAGTCATAATTTATACACATTTCATGACAGTGACATGAGCTTTTTGTGATTTATGTACCTTACAGAAACGTTTGTGGGGGTGGGTTTAAGGGATAGTCTTCGGTTTTTGATAACACCCCTGTTTTCCCCCACACTGACACAAAAGCCGACACCACTCATTTCAACACGTATTCTTGGTGAAATACACATCGTCCTTCACACACACACACACACACACACACACACACGCATGCGCATACATACACACAGACAGAAGACTGGTGGGGTCATAACTTACAAGTTGGGCTGAACTGTCAATCAGGATGATTCTAAGGGTTCATGATTCGTCCTTCTAAGGGTTTGGGAAACTCGTGGATCAGACGCCGTGTGGGTGTTACGGAGCCTCTTCTATGTTTTATCCACAGCTATTTATTTAATCATTAGCTTTTCAACATGCACATAGCGGGGGTGTAAAAACCATTAACACACACACACACACACACACACACACACACACACACACACGTATGTACGCGCACAAGCGCACACACACACGCACGCACACACACACACAGACAGAAGACTGGTGGGGTCATAACTTACAAGTTGGGCTGAACTGTCAATCAGGATGACATGGGGGGTCATAAATCATTTTTTGACATAAAGTATATGATATAACTACTAATAACATGTTTTATTTTGAACAAAACAAGAAAGTTAGAAACAGTTTATTTTTAACAAAAATAAATGTGCAAGTTCACTTGCTAAACACGATACTGTCCTGGCGTAAGGAACCTTCAATTTTCAATTCAGCAGTGACTTTGAGGTGTCTATAAATCTGTGCAAAACTGCTGTACCTGATACACTCATAGTCCTTAGAGGATTTTGCGATCGCAGAAATCAAGTGCGCTCCACAGTATTCGGAGTAGCTTGCAATTTTTCAAAATTACCACAGACCGTCATGTGACATCACAACGCATTCAGCCAAATCCCCCCTCTTCAATTCACGTGCGTCGAACATGAGTACCGCTAAAAGGTAAATTAAAATACCTAAAAATAATAGGAGCACAAAAGACTGCAAATTGCATTGGAAATATTGAAAATCGAGCATTTTTGACAGCAATAATCACAAAAAAAACCCCACTGCAAAGTCCTGTGTGGACTGCACCGCACACACGAACATGTCTCTACCACGTCATTGTCACAGCTGTGTTGAGAATAATCAAACAACATCTGGTCATCATGAGGTAGAGGGAGGCTGACAAACTGCGAAAGCCACATGAGTTACAGTCAGTAATTGAGTATTTTTCCAGACACTTGTACACTGCTGTATACTTTTGGTCTTTTTGGGAGGACTGCGATGGATACAGTATATTCCTCTGCATATTTTTTTTCTCTCTTTCGGCTGATCCCGTTCGTTCGGGGGTCGCCACAGTGGGTCATTGATTTGGCACAGGTTTTACGCCTGATGCCCAGCCTGACTCAACCCTCCCATTTTTATCCGGGCTTGGGACCGGCACTGAGTACAACCCCCAGTGACTGGGGTTTCCAAACCCAAAAGCCATGGCAGAGAGACCGTGGGATCCTTAGCCGCTGGACCACCAGAGAACCATTCCTCTTCATAATACCAATACAATTATTATAATGTCTTTATCAGCAGTTAGTTATCAGTAACTGATCACCAGAACACCATTATAATATTATGATAGAACTAAATTCCTCTAAATCTGCTAAGAAAAAGAATGATCTTTCTTGATCCATCCTGACCAGACTCATCAACACATCATGTTTCTTGGGTCTTGTGTATATGTTTTTGTTTGTTTTTTAAATAAAAATGTGTAAATACTGTATATCAAGGAATAGCAGTAAACAACATTTGTTTTGTACCTGTATCTGTTTCTCTGGCACTGTACATTTTTTGGCCCTGATGTGTGTTCAGGCCAGTAACAATACGATACACAACCAATTAAGTATGTGAAATATTGCAATGTAGTCCCACCTCATTACACCAATCCAGCCATCATGATGATGGTGCAGCCTGAACCTCATTACCGTCAAATAAAACGTAAAAATAAAACGTAAAAATCAAAATGAAATCACTGATAATTTGGTAAGAATCACTGACAGAACACACGTTAAAAACACAAGTTTGTAAAATACAGTATTTATAATTAAAACAAATCAAAAACATAAAGGTTCATAGACAACCTGTTCTGGAGTATGGAGGCTTGACAACACAGTTCTGAAGCCATGACTTTACTTCACCATGAAGTTTTCTTTTTAATCACGGAACAGCATCCTTCAATGCCTTGTGTTTGTTACATACTGTAGGTCCCACAAAGGTGGGAGTCAAGTATAGGCATGGTGTCATCAAATATAGCTATAACTTTGTGCATACTCCTGTCTCCTGGCTTCCCACTTCACATTATTCCTCAGGGCTCAATATGAAGGTTGTTTAGTTTTAATTTCATCAAGACTAAGAACATTCTTTCCAGATGTGAGGAACACACTCCATTTCCCCCATACTGTCTGCCTCCTTTCTCCACACAGTTCGTCGAATGTTCATGTGCAAATGACCCTTGTTTCGGCACTAGTTCTGGATCACTAATATGCATAAAGCAGTGCTGAAGGTCAAGAAGTGATTATAGAGGTCAAAATAATCTTTCCTGTATAAAGAACTCAGTCTCCTGCAAACCCTTTCAATTTCTTGCAAATCAGTCAAGAAGGCAACGTCTCTCCAGATGCTGACCGACACAGTCAATGTCTCCAGATGACATTTTGTACCTTGTCTTGCCTCTTGTCCACAACAGCTATAACATTTTCATCACTGCCAGGCAACATATGTGCCTGATGTAGTCATCAGGAAAACATTTCACCATATCAGCTGGAGGGATGGAGAAAGGAGAGATATGCTCCTGTAGATGCTGTGATGACAAAACCTCTCTAAACAATTAATTGGTCCTCAAGATAAGATGATTAACCTTAGAACAGCCTGCATTATCTTCAGTTTTTGGTTTGGATGCAGTGATGGCAAGGCAGATGGGAAAAATGCATTTTCGTGACAAATTTATAGGAACATATAACTGGCCAAAGGGATTTATTTGAGCTTCTGAAGACACAACGTACATTGTGGGACCTGCCTGATCCATCCTGGTTGGAGCTTCTAGTTGGAGTTCTCATCACTTGGAAATCACTCGCTGTTGCTGAGGATGGCCCCACATGACCAGCCTAAACATCACCCTGAGATTACTGAGGACGAAACCGCTTAAAAACCATGAAGATGCTTTGGACTGCATTTGATATGAACAGTTTTGCTGCGATGGCTTAGGGCTACAATTGCCCCAAACAGTTTTGCACTCAGGTCTTCATCAGTGAACAGATGATAAGCAACAAAGTGAACATCATTTAAAAACCATAATGAAGATGAGGATGGGTTCCCTTTTGAGTTTGGTTCCTCTCAGGGAGTTTTCCTTGCCACTGTCGCCTCTGACTTGCTCATTAGGGATAAATTTACATTTTTATAAATTTAAAATTGCTATCCTAAATTTATATATTTTTGTAAAGATGCTTTGTGACAATTTCCATTGTTAAAAGGATTTTCGACCGTCTGTATCTACTGCGCATGCTCTGGCCTCAATTTTCACCAACTGAGCAAACTCAATCAAGATGACGACTTTCAATTCAACCAAAAAAGGCTTTAAACCTGCACGATGGGAGTAAATGTCACCATGATGTCCACTCTTATATGCAGTCATTGGTTGAACCCAAATGCTGTCTGCCTGGAATCACAGAAACATGAATTGGACGCTGTTGGGTAGAAAATACTACATAATATTATTAGGAAGGAGGATTATGTTGGTGCAGCTGTTCAGCTTTTGCTCTTCAAGGCCTAATATATTTTTCCATGTACCTGCATAAATTTGAGAGGAGAGCAATAGGTTTGTTGTTTCCTGCTGCTGAAGCGTTTTTGTCTTGCTTAACAGTCGGAATTCTGTGTCAAGCTTGTCTCTGCAAGTAGAGTTGACGCTATTGCCTTTAATAAGATTTGTTTCTCATAAAATGTTTGTAATGTGAACATAAAGAAAGGCACAAATGGGCACAAACTAGGGCTGTAATCAGCAGGTGCTCATGACCATAGATTTTGGTGGGGCAGGACAACATTAATGATGATATAGCCTCAAACTAAATTAAGTCAAGAGGCTAGACTAGTCCAGTTAAGTTGAGCATTATAACATTCGAGCATTTCTTCTTTTTCTCAGTGTTTTACTTGGACACAAAGTCACCTTGGTGTACATGCATTTATGATGTATGGATATTATCTACTCCGTAATCCCAATTTCCCTTTCCCAATCAATATATCTTACAATAGATATGGTTCAGTACATCACTGACACACTGTCTGCACTTTTTGTTTCACAGAAATGTATTAGATTTAATTTCAAATACTTGCTATAAATGGAATCATAAAAAATAAAAAAATAAGCAACCACAGAGTATTTTTTAAACTTGCTTAATCTGGCAATCCTGTCATTTACAGTCCTGTCCACTGCTCCTCCCTGAACATGGGGCAGAGTGATTTGTGCCCCAATGGGCCTCTATTAGTGTTTTCATCTTTGGGCAGTGGTAGTTCAGTGGTTAAGAAGCTGGACTACTGATCGGAAAGTCATGAGTTCAAACCCCAGCTCTACCAAGTTGTCCCTGTTGGGCCCTTGAGCAAGGCCCAACTGCTCAGATGTGTATTCAGAAATGAATAAAATGTAAGTCACTCTGGATAAGGGTGTCTGCCAAATGCTGTAAATGAACACTAGCCATGTGTCCAAAATCGTGTACTGTAACAGTACCTAATGCTCGGCTGTTGATGCAGCTGTCAATCAGTATAAGCGTGTCGCATGAATCCAATCCGGACGTACTACATCCACCATGTTGGCATTGTCATGTGATTTTTATTCTGACAGCTGTTTCACGCCAGTCCCATTGCATTATGGGATAGCACAGTGTCCATTGGTTCCCTACTGCAGAATCTCAGTGGAAGCCGTAGGTCAACCGGGAATTTCTCACCTACTGTTTTATGAATACTGACAATTTGGTCATACTACTGCTTTTCGCCTACTGTATAGTAGGGTAGTAGGGATATTCGGACGCAGCTTCGATGTAATAATAATTCTACTGAGCTAAATGGGGCAGTGCGCAAAAAAAATGTTTACAAAAATCTTTGTTGACTAGAGGTACTATTTCAGCAGAATACAGAACAATTGTTTTTTTTCTCAAAACCTCATTTTGTGCATCTCTTAATCTAAGATGCTTCAATTCTCCAGGCATTATAAGCAGAGCTGTCAGACTGCAGTCCTGAACAGCCACAGCACAGCAGAGTTTAGCTTTCTACCTCATTTAACACACCAGATTGAACCCATCAGCTAATGAGAAAAGCCTCATGGAGCGAATGTGGTGAAACCCACACAAATCTCTGTATAGCTGTGGCCTTCTGGGACCTGGGAAGTTATTTGCTATTTATGTATGTGTGTCTATTCAAAGTGCCGCACTATCACAAGTGGGAACACTTTTATTGTGAGAGATTTATGCACTGGGTGGTGGAGGCATTATGTTTTTTGGGTTGTCGATCCAGCAGTCTGAGATTTGCAATGTCTATTGAATGAGTGGTTGAATGTTTGTAGGATTTATTTGGAATTATCGTAGTAACCAGCAGATCAACCGAACAGATTTTGGAATAGATCCAAACAGGGTCACGGTCTAAGTCTGAAATACTTTTCTTTCAATAGATTCCTTCATGCTTGAAGTTTACTTTAAGGGTATTTCAGGCATACAAACTTGTCACAAGAAGTGCTAGACTCGTTGGCAGTGGAAACTTCCCCATCCACGCCTCTGGTGTCGAGTCCTACTTGTTTTTTTCTTTCGGTTACAGAAGGGAAAGTTACATTTTTCCGACGGTCAATCTTGAATCCCGATTGACACCATATGACCCCTTCATGATGACATGCACAATAAGGATAATATATTTTATTTCTTAAAGATGTATCATTATTTTACAGTACCCTTCTGAACATTATTTTATAACAAGAGACCACCCCAAATCATTCAAGCCACCTTCAGTATGTCCATTTGTTTTTGTTTCTTATCTGTTTTACTTGCGTTTTGCCACATCTGTTAACGTTGTTGTTCTGTTTATACTCTTAAATAATTCAAGTAAAAACCTATTAAAAACTGAAGCATACACAGAGTGCATTGTTTAAAAAAGTGCATTTCTGGTTTAAAATGAATAATTCATGGAGTTTGGTAAACTGACTGACTTTGGCAGTAATCTTTAACATTCCTTTCATTATATTCATTTCTTGAGTGAACTATGATACAGTGTTTGTACTACAAAAAGGTTTACAGAGTTACAGGATTTTGCAGCAGTTGTGGCTTATTTACACCATTATGGAAACTAGAGATGGCCCAAGGAGTCCAAGGTTTGTCTGGAGTAAGTATTTAATAATTTAAATTAATTGTCAAATACTGTATGTGCATTCTATTGTGTATTAATTATAAAAAATAAAAAATAAAAAAGTTATGTGGAGCGATTTATTTTGTCAGTTAATTTAATGATGGAGGGGTACTTTATCCTCTTTTTATGATGACACTTAACCTTTAAGAAAATCTATTATTAGAGATGTAGTACCAGGAATTACCACAAAGTGACGCACTATGAGCTGCAGTGCAATAAAATCGGGTTGTATTCGAGGACCTCATGAAGCGTCAAAATGGTAAGAAGACTCTCCTTTATCTCAGTTGCACAATTAACATTTACTGAAGGGGATGAACTATTTGTTTTTCCCTATTGTTGTTCTGTTATAATGCAGTTATTGATGAATATTTATTTATTTATTTATTTTTAATGTGGTCTTGCTTTACCAGGTAAATTCTGTTAAGGTCCTGCTTTGCAAAGAGGAGTGGAAGCTTTTAAAGAAGGGGACAGCTGGCAAAATTGTAAAACACTGTGATTTCAGTAGATCCATATACAGGTACTTCTCCGTGTCTCCCAGGTTGTGCCAGGTAAGTATTTTCCTAGTATTATTTTTCACAAACTGAAATCTTGTGCAGTTTTGTACATTTACCTCAACACTAACTGTCTGTCTGTACTTCTTCTGTTTGCAAGATTGTGAGAAATCATGGGGGCAATCTGCAGTACAGTTGTTACACCTGTTATAAGAAGATCAAAAGGTGGCAGCACTGAGACAGAAAAATTCCATGCTCATCAGGATGAATTGCAGTTGATGCAGAGTGTATAAAGATGACTTTTTTTATTTATTTATTTATTTTTACAATCATGGATCTATGGTTAAACCACATGGTTACTATGATTGTAATGAGTATTTTCCAAGCTACAATCAAAGGCATATCACACAGAGTAATAAATGTATGACAGTTTAACACTGATTTATTTTCCCCCTGATGTACAGTGAATGTTGAGCGGTGATACAATTTATCCAGTACAGTTATAACACAGGACTCTTTTTGGTTTCAGTGTAAATGTACAGTACTTGCTGATTATATGGGTAAACTTGCACTTGATGAAAGACCCAAACATGATGTCATGTGGGAAGTATGAAGTCTGTAATTTAAAGCATTGTCTTGTGAATTTAACTGAAGCAAAAACACTGTTGTAACTGTGCTGGCTGTCACCTACATTTTAATTGCTGTTCTAATATGTGTGAGCTGCAGAAATCCCAAGAAAAATGAAGAAAATGTAGCGGCTGTTTGGGCTGTGGTGGGATGAGATTATCCACTGATACGTACGGCATCCAGTGTACATTGTGTTTATTGTCAAAACGACAGCTACAGCTCTGAAAACTAATTATTTGAGGGGTGTTTTGAATATCGAATACATTTTAGCTTGAAAAACAAGTCAAATCAAGTGTCCTCGAAAACTGAACATTTAACTGAAAGAATAAAGATATGATGCCATCTATAAGAAATAAGCACTTTGTATTTGTGATGTATTTATTGTGTACTTTATGTAGAGACACGTGTAATCCATAGTGCTTTGAAATATATGTGAGAAAATTATTATTATTATTTTTTTTTTTTTTTACCCCAAGCAGCTCTTCCTACATTATTCTCAGGCCAAAAGACAATTGTTCCAGACTTATATATTAATTAAACGATATAGTGAGTACACAATGTTGATTTAGTGAAATAATTGTCAATGATTATTAATTATAATTATCAAATCTTTATAACAGTATAGAAAGTATCAGTTATCGATAAATCAAAAGGAGGAAAGGACATTAAAAAGTTTTTAAAAAACCTTGTCCTGTTTCCCATCATCTGTATAAATCTCCTTGTTATTTCCTGGTTAGTAGAAGTGATATGATATGTGTAATCCTGTAGAGAATAGAGTTGCAGCCTCACAGCTCCATGGTCCTGGGTTCGATCCTGAGCACGGGGTTACTGTCTGTGTGGAGTTTTGCATGTTCTCCCCGTATTCGCACGGGTTTCCTCCATGTTCTTCAGGTTGCTCGCACTGTCCTAAAACATGTTGGTATGTGGATTGGCTAAATTGTCCCTAGGTGTGAGTGAGTGCATGAACGGTGCCCTGTGATGGACTGGTGTGGCATCCTGGATGAATTCTCCAACCTTATGCCCAGTGTTACCAGGATAGACTTTAGATCAGGATAAAGTGGTTACTGATGAAGAAAAATCCTGTATGATCATGTGAAATATTTGAATATTCATTTTTTAATATACTATATAATATACAGTATAGTATCTAAATTTCTCTGTATCATTTAGCATGATCTGGGTCCACTTGTCCCATTAGAGGGAAGGTCACTGCAAATCAATGCAAAGTTATTCTGTCCGATCATCTTTATCCTATGATGAAACATTTCCGTATTGCTCTCTGATCCATCCTGATGCCCTACTTCTGGTTGGAGTTCTCATCACCTGAAAATAACTCACTGCAGCTGAGGATGGTCCAACATAGACAGCCTAAAGATACGTTCCTGATAGGAGTGGTCTCTTCCATGACGACTCTTCACCCATCCACAGGGCACAAGGGATCACTGAATGGTTTGATGAGGATGAAAATGATGTAAATCATATGCTATGGCATTTACATTCACCAGAACTCAACCCAGTTGTCTGCAACACCTGTGGAAGATTTTGGACCAAACTGTTAGACAGTGCTCTCCACCACCATCATCAAAACATAAACTGAGGGAAAATTATTTAGATAAATGCTAATCCATCTTGGGGGCTCAGTGGCTTACTGGTTAGCACAATTGCCTTGTGCCTCCAGGGTTTGGGGTTCAAATCCCCATGTTTGCATATGCTCCCCATGCTTCAGGGGTTTCCTCCCCCAGTCCAAAGACATGCATTACAGGCTGTGTGACATTTTCAAATTGTACACAGTCTGTAGTGTGTGATTGTGCCCTGAGATGGGTTGTCCAGGGTGTCCCCTGCCCTGAGTCCCCTGGGATAGGCTCCCTGTGACCCTGTAGGATAATCCATCTCTGTGCCATGACACATCTCATGGTCACTCAACATTTTAGATTTTATGTTGTTGGTTCCTGCAGCACCCCCCCCCCCCCCCCCCAAATCTGCTTTAATTGTTTTTTTGTTTTTTTTTACACTATAAGCTACACAGCATTAGACATGTGGTGGTAATATACATATGGTTTTTATTACCATTATGCTTTGGTACAAATTAATCATTATTATTGTTGGAAGGATAGAAACATCATAATTATAATAATTGCACTACACGATGTAACACTCAGCTGTGGCTGGCTAAAATATTTGTAAAGCACACATTAAAAGGTACTTTAGTTTTCTCAGATTTTTACGTGTCAAGAGATCAAGAGATGTGACACACAAAGAAAAAAACATTTCTAAGATTATTATCTAGTATTTTCCCAACAATAATATTTCCTTATCACAGTATGCTGTCCGAGAGAGAGAGAGAGAGAGAGAATACTATTTAATGTATGTGGCAGCTTTTTAAAATTGAATTTCAATCAATAAAGGCAACATAATGCCACAATTTGGGATGGAAACATAGTTTTAAGGCTAATGCATCAGTTAGTTTTAATAGTTGCCACACATAGAGTGCAACATCTGATAGATCTTTTGCTTAAGTAACACTTGGCCAGTGGCCTTTAGGGCTAATGCTATTTGTTGCTTTAGCCTTGGCACAAATCCCTCCCTGGCAAAATGACTTCAGTGGTTTAATTAATTGCAGCATGAACAAATTCTGAAAATCTGAGAAAAAAACAAACAAACAACAAAAAACAGAACAAGGTAACAGCAACATACATTTCAGACAGTTGCCCCTAATAAATATTAAATCATAAATGCTCTTACTGTAATAACTGAGTTTTAACTTTTAATGGCCTTTCCCAAACTAAGTTCATAATAAACTGTACAGAATTAAAGAAACACACAAAGTAAAGCACTGCAGAAATGAAACACGTAAAGTTTATACAGATTTATACATTATTAAATGTATAAATTTAGATTATCCTGTCAGAATTTGTAAGATGTTTACCATTTTTAGAAAATATGAGTGATCATACAGAATACATTGCTTTTATTTAGTCATAGTGCTCATATTAAGTGTCAGCACATGATTTATGTGTACTATATTAATCATAACACTAACTGAAATGACACCCTTGACCCTTGTCATAAGTTTACATAGCCTTGGTTCTTAATATTGTGTAAATGGTAAATGGTCTGCACTTATATAGCGCCTTTTAACCTTGGCGGTTCTACAAAGCGCTTTACACTGTGTCTCATTCACCCATTCATGCACACACTCACACACCAATGGCAGCAGAGCTACCATGCAAGCCACTTGCCCAAGGACACTTCGGCACATGGGGTCATGTGGGCTGGGAATCGAGCCTCCAACCCTGCGATTAGTGGACACCCCCGATAATATTGTGTGTTATCCACTTAAATAAATGATACCTTCCAGCCTTTTGTCATAGTTGTGCCACCAGATCCAGTAATTTATTTGGTTGCCTTGCATGTACTGCATATTTAAGTTCTCTCCAAATGGGCTCAATAATGTTGAGGTCCAGGGTCTGAGAAGGCCACTGCAGGACCTTCATCTGCTGCTTTAGCCATGTGCTTTGAATAGTTGTCATGTTGGAAAGTCCATATAAAGGTTACATACCAATAAATCAAGTTCTATACATAAAAGCTGGAAAAAAAAAATTATTTGTGTAAGTTGAACCTGTGGCTGTTGCCATTGGTTGGGTTGGGTTGGGTTGGTTCATGCAAAAAGTAGCAATCATGGTGAAGTTAAAGCTCTCAGGGACAACATTATTAAACAACACTTGAGTGGAAAAAAGCTACAGAGCCATAGCAAAGACCTTAAATATCCCTGTCAGTGTAACTGGTTAGATAATATGAAGGCGCAAAGATCATGGGACCAAAACTATCCCCGGTCAACGGCACAAGATTTCACAATGTGCACTCAGAATAATAAGGTCACTCGAAAAAAAGAGTTGTAGGATGACTTGAAAGCAGCAGGACCAACAGTTACACAGAGAATGAACAATGAATTGAGAGCAATGAACTGCACCACAATTATCTCCATTCCCACACTTCACGCTAACCTCTTCTACTATAAAAACAAGCACAGAGACGCATGTCTAAAAGCATTTAGATGAATCCGAACTCTGGTCAGATGAAACAAAAAGAGAACTCAATAATAATTCAGCCTGTCATTTTTGGAGAAAGAAGAGTTGTGTGTATGATCCCAAGAACACCAAGGACATCATACCCACAGTGAAATACGGAAGTGGGAGCATCATGATATAGGGCTGCTTCTCTGTAAACGGTCATGTCGTGAAAGGACACACGAATGAGGCAATGTTTCAGACCATATTAAAGGAGAATTTAATCCCATTGACCAAAAAACTCAATCTAACGAGAGGACTGACTTTTCAAGAAGACAAGAACCCCAAACATACAGCCAAAATAACTCAAGAAGACTCAAATAAAGAATATGTAAGAAGAATATTGCTATCAATTTCTATTAAAAAAAACAAACAAAAACATATCTTTGTTTAGGCATACAAGGTCATGTAAACCTTTAACAGGGGTCATTTGTATAATGTCAGTTATTATTATGATTAATATAATGCATGCAAATTTCTGTGATGATAAATAGCTTCATCTGAGCACTATTAATGAATAAAAGAAACGAGTTTCGCCACATTGGTCACTGATGTTTTCTAAAAATGGTAAAAAATCTTGTAACTTATGAGCAAAACCTTATATTGTAACTATTCACATAATTCACAAACAAAATATTGTTGCTCGAAGTGGCCCAGTGAAACACGAATAAAATAGGGACAATGTAGATTAAGATGTAAATAATAAAAACAAGTATATAAAGTATATGTAGTTTTACTCTCGTTGGTTCCTGACGTTTTGGACCCCGTTCTTATATACTATATAGAGAGAGATCTGCCACTGATTGTTCTTATAAGCACATTTATTACTTTGTTTCTTTGATTATCACTCGGTTTTTATTGAAATCTGAGTTAGTAGGTGTCGGTTCATACTCTATATTACCTATATTATTATATATGTTCTTATTTTCTCAACACCCTTTTTAGTGTCATGGACTCTATATCCATTTCATAATTTAAAAAAAAAAATACATGACTCATCGTAAAACACTTGTTTTATTGCTTAGCTTGTATATATTATGAAACTGTTCGGCTGAGTTCCACATTTAAAACTTGAATATTGAAGCAATTCTGGTAATTAGTGATGTCCACTTTAGTCTTTTATTATCTGTCTCTATCCATGTGGTACACACGTGCACATACAATCTACAGGCCTTTTCTCTGTTTCTTCTCTGATATAATGTAAACGGCTACACACTGCAGGAGTCTGACACACGCAGCACACGCGCAACCCCACTCTCCCTGTGGAGGTTTCAGAAGGGCACCCTGGAGTAATAGGGTAATCTGTTTCTCTCTCTCTCTCTCCTTATTCTCGGTCTCATTCCCTCACTCCTGTCTCAGCATTTCAGGCAGGCAAATGAGAAGAAGAGTTTAACTAAGCACATTGGCTCAGGGTGCATTCAGCTCCCAGCAATTTGTCAATTAAAAGGCCCTCAACACACACAAATGCATTTCCAGTTTATTTATGCATGTTATTAGCACCACATGGCACATTTATACAGTCAACTCTCACAAAAAAAATTGAAATACTTATTGAAACCCCTATAGAACATCCATCCATTTTCTGTACCGCGTATCCTACACAGGGTTGCAGGGAGCCTGGAGCCTATCCCAGGGGACTCAGGGCACAAGGCAGGGGACACCCTGGATGGAGTGTCAACCCATTGCAGGGCAAAATCACACACACATTCACACAGACAATTTGGAAATGCCAATCAGCTTACAATGCATGTATTTGGACTGGGTGAGGAAACCGGAGTAACCAGTGGAAACCCTCAAAACATTGGGAGAAAATGCAAACTCCCTGGGCAGTGGTAGCTCAGTGGTTAGGATGTTGGACTACTGATCAGAAGGACATGAGTTCAATTCCCAGCTCTCCCAAGCTGCCACTGTTGGGCCTTTGAGCAAGGCCCTTAACCCTCAATTGCTCAGATGTATAAAATGAAATAAGTGTAAGTCACTCTGGATAAGGGTGTCTGCCAAATGCTCTAAATGTAATGCAAACTCCACACTCACAAAGAGGTGGCAGGATTTGAACCCCCAATCCTGAAGGTGTGAGGCAAACATGCTAGACATTAAGCCACCGCCCCATATAATATTTAAAATAAATGCAAACATCCTTGAAAAAAAGGCTCCGGAAACTCTTGAAATATAAACAAATCTTGTTTCCCTGAAGTACCAATACAGTGCCTTGAATAAGTATTCACATCCCTTGAATTTTTTCACATTTTGTAGTAGAACTGAAATTAGGATTAAATATCACAAATCTACACAAAGTAGCAAATGCATAAAAATGAACCCCCACTGCTGTGAAACCCCTAAATGAACTCTGGAGCAACCAGTTGCCATAATAAGTTACAATTAATACATTACACCTGTACAAATTACACCTGTTCTTGGAAAGCCTGGAGTTTGTTAAAGAACATAAGGTATCAATCCTGTGAAGAAACCTTATTTAAAATGGAAAGAAAATGGAGATGGTCCTCCCAAAGTCAGTGACCGGGTAAGGATTGCATTAGTGACAGAAGGAACCTTGTGGCCAGGGGTAACTCTGAAGGAGTTGGAGAGGTGCACAGCTCACATGGGAGAAACTGTTCATAACCATAGCCCAAACACTCCTCAAACCTGAGCTCTAAGGAAGAGTGGTGGGAAGAAAGCCATTATTGAAAAAGAAAAAAAGCCATATGAAAACCTGTCAGAATTTTGACCAAAGGCATGTTGGAAACATGTGGGAAAAAGTTGTCTGATCAGATGAGTTCAAAATGTTTTTTGGCCTTGTCACAATGTGCTACATTGGGTGGAAACCTGTGCCCCTGTGAAAACCATCCCTATAGTGAAGATTGATGGTGGTAGCATCATGTTGAGGGAAAGCTTTTCATTAGCAGGGACTGGGAAATTGGTCAGGGTTTAGGGCAAAATGGATGAAGCCAATATTTATGCAACCAACAAATGCCTGCTTTTATGTTTAATCAACCTTTGTTTGCCACTTTTTGAATGTTTTCGAACGTTAGACATATTGTAAAAATCCCAGTTAAGTCCATTTCAAATCCAGGTTGTAATACAAAAAAGTTCAAGGATGGTGTATAAGGTTGCACAAATGTAAACTTCAACCATCTTTGTGGGGAAACAAAGGAGTTTTCAACACAAAAAGACAGATGGTTGTTGACCTGCACAAATCAGTTAATGGATATAAAATACTTAAGCACTTATACATAACAATCAGGGCCAAGTTTGCCAGGAAAAGGACAAATGGTTATACTGCTCCTATACACAGTGAGAAGCATGGTGAGGGTGACAAAGATCACAGTTCCATAATTACACTTTGGTTGATTCTTGTTGTTTTTCAACTCTCAAAATTAGCTCCACTTTCATAACAATCTGTTCGGAAGAATTGCCTTCCCGGGAGCATCCTCCAAAATGCAGCTCCTGAACCAAATCTCTCTGAAGCCAGATCTCATTGAAATTACAATTGGAATTATAGATGAGGTCCAGCAGCCTTTGTGAAGATTGATGGCATCAGTACAAGGATATTTTAGCACAAAACCTCTTGGAGCCCGACCATAAAGGGTGGGGGATGCCTGTGGGACGCTCTGCAACCAAAAATATTGTTCATTGCACTGCAATGTGCAGAAGCAGCAGGCATCACATCTGGTTTAATAAAATAGATTAAAATGAGCTTTAATGTCCTATCACTATCACGCGACAGTGAGTGGCTTATTAACCGTTTAACTCTCTCTCTCTTTCTCTCTCTCTCTCTCTCTCTCTCTCTCTCTCTCTCTCTCTCTCTATGTATGAAAAGGAGAGGATGTGTACTTTTATAGTTATATTTCTTCCGCTCTCTTACTTTTTTCTGAATATTCATTTCCACTGCACCCTCATACTGATACTGATAGACCATCCCGCTGCGATACATATCAAATCAGTGCAATCTGATACACAGTAATGATTTTCCCATTGACACACACACACACACACACACACACACACACACACACACACACACACACACAATTGTTCTTGCCTGTGTTGTTAGCTTTTTGTAATATGCCCTGACAATTGCAAATTAATAACAGTTGTGAAGCAGTTACTTCTATAATCTAATAACAAATCTGTCTCATTTTTCTAATCAATGTATAATTATTAACCATCTAGCGTCATGAATTTAGGGGATGTGGATGTGCCGGAGCTGTGAAGCCTCGACTCTACCCGCTGCACCAGCATGCTGCCCCATTTATAATAGAAATTGACAGAAACTGTAGTGTTGACAATACAATGTGGCTATGTGTAAGTAATGTGTATTATACATTTTTAATTAGTTAAAAATACAGCTTCCCTACAGTACTACGTGTACTACATAATTATCTCAGTGTGGTATAAATCAAGGGGGATAAAAAAAAAAAAAACCCTCACACATCTCTAGTTGAGACCAATTATTTAGAAATGTCAGATGCGGAATTTATAGAGCACGCTAACACTAGCAACTGTACACATTCA
The DNA here is from genome assembly GCA_023630585.1 of Cranoglanis bouderius. Classification (NCBI taxonomy): domain Eukaryota; kingdom Metazoa; phylum Chordata; class Actinopteri; order Siluriformes; family Cranoglanididae; genus Cranoglanis; species Cranoglanis bouderius. The sequence continues at coordinate 679,330 of CM042546.1, read as the reverse complement.
AGAGCTGAATAAAGTTATGTTCTGCAAATAGCTAATTGTTGCATTTGCATAATGCAGTGCCATTACCTGCATCTGTATCTGTATATACCGTATATAAACCCTGGGAAGGCCACTGAAGTGCACTGAAGTCATTATCTTTATCATGGAACCAGTTTGAGATGACTTGTGCTTTGTGACATGGTGCATTATCATGCTGGAAGTAGGCATTATAAGATGAGTAAATTGTGGCCGTGAATGGATGCATGCGGTCAGCAACAATACTCAGATAGACCGTGGCATTCAAACGATGCATGATTGGTATTAAGGGGCCCAAAGTGTGCCAAGAAATGTAGGGTGAGTCTATGTATTAATGCTGTTGACGTCCTATTCTGACCCTACAGGTGCAATAATCAGCTAATTAACTCAAAACACCTTTTTACTCAAAACCCCGTTGCTCAGTGGTCCAAAGTCCTCTTTTCAGATGAAAGTAAATGTTGCATTTCATTTGGAAATCAAGGCCCCAGAGTCTGGAGGAAGAGTGGAGAGGCACAGAATCCAAGTTGCTTGAAGTCCAGTGTGAAGTTCATGCCTCCATCTGCTGACAAGCTTTATGGAGATGCTGGTTTCCTTTTCCAGCAGGACTTGGCCCCTCCCACAGAGCCAAAACTACTAGTAACTGGTTTGCTGACCATGGTGTTACTGTGCTTGATCGGCCAGCCGACTCACCTGACCTGAATTTTGTCAGGAGGAAGATGAGAGACACCAGACCCGACGATACAGACGAGCTGAAGGCCGCTATCAAAGCAACCTGGGCTTCCATAACACCTCAGCAGTGCCACAGGCTGATCGCCTCCATGCCACGCCCCACTGATGCAGTAATTTGTGCAAAAGGAGCCCCGCCGAAGTATTGAGTGCATAAATTAACATACTTTTCAGAAGGTTGACATTTCTGTATTATAAACTCTTTATTCTAATATTTTGAGATACTGGATTTTTGAATTCTATGAGCTGTAATCATCAAGATTAAAACAAAAATGGCTTGAAATATTTCACTTCATGTGTAATGAATCTAGAATATATGAAAGTTCCACTTTTTGAACTAAATTACGGAAAAACAATTAACTTTTCCACGATATTCAGATTTTTTGAGATGCACCTGTATGTTCTGCATGTCACAGCAGAAATCAAGAATCATCAGACCAGGTGATGTTTTTCCAATCTTCAACTGTCCAATTTCAGTGAACCTGTGCACACTGTGGCTTCAGATTGCTGTTCTTGGCTGACAGAAGTGGAGCCCATCCTCCTCAATGTTTGACATTGCATTCTGAGATGTTTTTCTGCTCACCAGAGTTGTAAAGAGTGCTTGTTTGAGTTTCTGCACTGTATTGACTTTCATACATTCTGTGTAAACTCTAGAGACTGTTGCACATGAAAATCCCAGGAGATCAGCAGTTTCTGAAACCAGCAACATACAATGGTCCAACAACCATACAATGGTCAAAGTCACTGAGGTCACACTTTCTCCCCATTCTGATGTTTCAT
>CM042546.1:532809-672809 GCA_023630585.1 Cranoglanis bouderius | reverse complement strand
TTTGAAAAGGGTGGGAAAGCTGAGCAGTAGAACCACATAACAGACAAGTGTGTTTTTAATGCTGTACATTCGACACAATGGTAGCTCCACGCTCATAAACAGAAAGTAGGAACTGCTCTACTCTATGCTTGGATTTTTGTTGTTGGATTTTTTTTTTTTTGTTGTTGTTGTTGTTGTTGTCTCATTTGAATGCCCCTCAGGGTTTTTAGAAAACAGGGTATCTCATCTTCCAGCCTGGAGACCCACTGGCTTGTACAGTTTCAGTATTTACCTGCTCCAAACATAAGTGATGCAGCTCATTAGCTAATAATCAAGTCCTCCATAATATGGAACAGGTGTGTTGGGAAAAGGGAGATGTTGAAATGGTGTAGGGCATTTGGACCTCCAGGATGGAGAGTGGAGAAACCCTGATCTAGACCTTTAAAGGAGGCCTAAAAACAAAGAGTTAAAATCGTGAAGAACTACAGTACTGTGCAAAAGTTTTAGACACATGCAATGAAATGCTGTAGAGCAAAGACGCCTTCAAAATAATGAAATTAAATGTTTCTACATTTAAAAAAAAATACAGTAAAGAGCAGTAAACAGTAGTAAATGAAACAAAGTCAATATTTGTTGTGACAAAACAATAAAAAATAATAATAATAATAGTCTCCAGTACAATTAGTGCAGTTTTATAAGGAAATGAGTTGGTAAGTTTTATTGAGCATCTTGCAGAACCAGACACAGTTCTTCTGGACACTTTGACTTTCGCAGCCTTCATTGTGTTTACTGTCTGAAAAGTGTCTCTTATGTAATACGCTGCTTTCTTTAATGACATACAAACATTTTTCTGTAACATTTCATTTTGTGCTAGAAAACTAATGTTCGGGAATCTAAAATGTTTTTTGTACTGACTTGTTCATGTAGACGTCATAAAATTAAAAAAAATCTATATCAAAGTTTGTACTAAAAATAATAGGGTGCCTAAAACTTTTGCACAGTGCTGTATATACAAAACACACTAAATATTATATTAATATATTACTATAATACCATAATATCATCATGTGCAAAATTATTTATATATATATATATATATATATATATATATATATATATATATATATATATATATATATATATATATATATATATATATATATATATATATATATATATATATATATTATATGGGGGACTTTAGTTAAATGGCAAATTTAATTAAACTGGATTGTTTGCCAAACCATTCCTTTAAGAATGTACTGAAATGCTGAAAATACCAATCAAAGAAAACTTTTCTCCCAGTACTTTCTGTTTTCCCCTTCTGTACCAACTGCTTGACACTGACCTTGAGTGCTCACAGTGTTTTTGTACTTGGTCTGCAAAAAAAAGGTGCAATTTGTCCAAAGTACAGATTTGTCGATCTTCCTGCGCTCCAACTGTTCACTGTACCATGTACTTGGCTGATGCTCTCTGGTTATATTCAGTGGTTTATGTTTGAAGTGGTCTGTCTGCTTGTCTTTCACATAGTAATTTTGGACAATACTGAACAATTGGTTGTACTGTGTATCCTTGTTGTGAAGGTTCTGTAATATAAGTATATGAAAGAGCAACTCTTCTTCTCTCTATTTCTTTTTCAGGATGAGAAAAATCAGGTTCTCACCACCAACATTTGGCTTAACATGGTAAGCCTGAGGCTTAATATTTATACCATTGTCATATTGCGCTAATCCTGGCAGTCTTATTTAGTTCTACTTTATCTACATACAGTTATTAAAATGCCTAGGGCTTCAAAAACAAACCTATGACACCGTTTCCTTGGTGTACATCATGGAAAACCTTATCTATCTCACCAAATCTATTGATTCATTATAAAGAAAACAAATAAAGTTCAACAACACAGTCACCTGATGTATTCAAAATGCCCAGGTGCATTTTGTAGTTGTCATAAATGATACTCATATATACACAGGGAATAAATTGAGATTTAGGAGGTGGAGAAGCTCTGCTTCTTTAATAGGCATCAATGTCAGAAAATTAATTTCTATATGTATGGAGTTCATAAAATGGATATCTTTTGATATGTGGTTACAACAACTTCAGGACATATTTGTTTCTGTTCTAATAGCTTAATTTAATCAACTACACCTAGGTTCTTATTGTTTGACAGTTTTGGCATCAAAAACATCTTCTGATTCTTTTCTGGCAAAGATACAAGATACAGTACAGCATTCCTCTATAAAGATGTGCAAAACTGTGTTACGTAATCATTATTATCACCATTATGCTTTGTTATGATTTACATTTCTATCAAATTATAGCATCATATAAAGCAAAGGTAACAGAGAGCCCCACTCCTCTGCCCTCCCTGCCAATTTAAACCCTGCACACATCTGAAGCAGTTCAACAAACTGCATGGTGTCAAACTTGGCTACGGAGCTGGGTTATAAAAACCATAGCTGACTTCAAAAGGCTAATGTTTTCCAGCAAGGGCTTTATATATATATATATATATATATATATATATATATATATATATATATATATATATATATATATATATATATATATATATATATATATATATATATATATATATATATATATACAAGGATATAAAGGAAAGATGGTAGCAACAGTATGGACTATATTTGGAATAAAGTACAGATATGCACAGTTCTTTGTGCATTGCAATGCTGTGCAACATCAGGATGAGGTAGTTGCAGTGAAATTGCTGCCATACAGTACAGTACTGTGCAAAAGTCTTACACGCCCTATTTTATTTCAGTACAATCTTTGTTATAGATTTTTATTTTATGACTTCTACATTATCGAGTTTTAGATTTTAGATTCCCAAACATTAGTTTTCTAGCACAAAATGAAAACTTACAGAAAAATGTTTTTGTGTGTCAGTAAAGAAAGCAGCGTATTACGTAAGAGACACTTTTCATACAAAAAGCACAATAAAGGCCGCTGGGTTTTGCTGCAAAAATAAGAAGAGTGTGACAGTCAAAGTCTCCAGATGAATTGAGGCTGGTTCTGCAAGAGGCTCTGTAAAACTTACCAGCTCATTTTGTTTTAAAACTGCGCACACTGTACCTGAGACTACTATTTTTTTAAAGCAATAAATAAATAAATAAATAAATAAATAAATCACACGAAATATTATCTTTGTTTCATTTATTACTGTTTACTGCTCTTTTTAATGTATAAACATTTAATTTCATTATTTTTGAATGCATCTTTGCTCTACACCATTTCTTTGGATGTATTTGCAGAGTACTGTATATAATAAATATTCATAAATATGGGGGTAATATGAATATATTAATATGAATGTAGGAGGTGTGGGTGTTGTGCAAACAAATCCAAGATCTAGTCCTTGGTGTTTTCCTGGTTGAGGGCTCAAATGGCCTGTGGGGAGAAGCTCCTCCTCATTCTCTCTGTGTTGGCCTTCAGCGACCGGAAGCGCTTCCCTGGCCACATCAGAGAGAAGAGACTGTTGTCCAGAAGGCTGAGGTCTTTCACTATCTTCTTGGCCTTGGTCCAGCACTGCTTGCTGTAGATAGACTGCGGATGGTGCGCTCAGCTGATCACACCACCCTCTGGGGAGCCTGCCTATCCTGCTCGCTGCTGTTCCCAAACCAGCCTGTGAAGCTTCCCGTCAGGATGCTCTCAATTATGCAGGTGTAAACGTTCCTTAGCCCCTTAGAATGCAGTTTAAAGTCCGTTAAGTGTCTAAGGTGGTAAAGATGTAGATGGGCCTTCTTCACCAGGGAGTTAATGTGACAGATCCATGACAGGTCCTGCATGATGTAAACACCATGGTATCAGAAAATGTCCACTCTCTCCATTAGGGCCCTGTTGATTTTAAGGGGGTGGCAGCTCCTCTCCTGCTTCATGCTGAAGTCCACTATCAAGTCCTTTGTTTTGCTGTCATGTCTCATCAATATCAGAGCTCAGGCCCACCACAACCGTGTCATCAGCAAACTTGACAATGGTGGTAGAGTTGTATTTGGCCACACAGTCATAAATGTACAATGAGTACAGCAGGGGGCTCAGGACACAACCCTGGAGGTTTCCAGTGCTCCAGAGGGTGAGGGAGGGTGTGACATATCTGCCCACCCGGACTGCTTGAGGTTGGCCTGTCAGGAAGTTGAGATCCACTGACACAGGGATGGGCTAAGTCCCAGGCCCTCCAACAGGGAATTTTAGTGTTAAATGCTGGGCTGTCGTCAACAAACAGCATTTTAACATAATTTCCCTTCCTGGTGTCCAGTTGGGTCTGAGGTGTATGTAAGAGGTGTGTGATGGTGTCATCAGTTTACTGATTGGGGGGGCCCTGGCCCTGAGGTCATCGAGCTTGTTCTTCAGAGACTGGAGGTTGGCTAGCAGGATGCTAGGCAGGTGTGCACAAACCCTCAGCCTGTTCCTGACACCAGTGAATTCATGAATTCAATGAATTCACAAATGTAGCCAATAAAAGGGCTCTGCTAGCCATTTTCCACTGACCTGGCAATCCTCCACTTAGAGGATTATAGAACCAAGGTTACATACATCCATGATCTCCAGGGCGGTCTCCTTACAGAACTATTGGCGACAGCATATCAATGTGATCAAAAGGGTTCATAACACTTCTTGATGCATTCCTTGGAAAGTGATTAAATAAGTGCCGATTGGGATGATGAACACTGACATCTCAGTGCATCAATATTGCTCACTCTTGCACATGATTCATTCAGATTTGTCATTCAGATTTGAGGCTGATCTTTATTCATGGTGAGATCCTTTCAAATGCTAATACTGCTCTTATTTGAGAATAAGAAGCAAGTCCTGATACTCTTTCTATGGAGGATAAGAGTCACTCAAGTACTAGTACTGCAATTGAAGATAAGAATCACTCAAACTATTAATTAATCACTCAAGTACTGATACTAAGTACTGATACTCTTAGTTGAGGGCAAGGCTCACTCAAAGCCACATTACTGAAGCTCGAGGATGAGAGTCACTTAAAATGCCCATGCAGATCTCTACTGAGCATTAAAATTACTCAGGGTCAGATGCAGTTTGTGGTTGCCACACATTTGATGACACAGCATATAGTCTGTGTATATATATAGTCTGTTTCACAAATGTCCATCAGTGACACTACTCTTAGTGCCATCCTGGAGGTAGCCATAGAGGGTACTGAATGGTATTAATGATAGGAGGCTTCTCATAGCTTGCATTTAATTATGCCTGTGAAATTGATTCCTTTAATCGATGGGCTAACCTGTCTTTAGAGGCACTTTTATGTTGATCCCCAAAGCACACAAAAAGTTTGTCAGTCACCCTCTAGCTGGCTGGCCTGGGTATGGTCTCATCTGTAAGGTAGGTTGATAGGTTTATGGCAGTAATGCTGGATTCAGCCGCAAATGCGCAGTCACTGTGTGCTGACTGATAATTTGTTGCTTCATATGGCCATAATTATGGCCAGCAAAAAAGTTGTCTTAATTCAAACCATGCATGCCTTCTACTAGTTCATATGGCACATTGCACAAACTGCCTAGCACTAATTCCAGGCCCCATTGTGGGATCACTGCTTTGTCTGGGGGTCAGAAACATTCCACATCTTTAAGAAATGCCCATACTAGTTTATGCACTTCCATGAGCAAATCATCAATCTGTCCCTGGTATGTAGACAAAGTTGCTATGTACACCTTTAGGGTACATCCATTCATAGACATTTTTAGCCGACTCTGCAAAACCTGTGACAGTGTTCACAGTGCAAGATAAGGGGTTTATGCCCAGGGTTTCACACCACAGTGAGAAAACTTCCCACTTGCTTGCATACAACCAGACATAGACAGCACATACACACAAACATAAAAATGTTTCTGACTCCTGGGACCAGACTCTTGTCTCTATTTGGCCAGAACAATACTGGCTACATGGTCTGTCAGATGCATTTTAGTGTCATCCTTAACAATGACATGCATGCCTGTTTTTAATGCAGTGCTGCCTGAGGGCCCGAAGATCACGGGCATGCAATATTGATTTTCACCCTTGTCCCTTGCGCACAGAGATTTCTCCAGATTCTCTGTGTCTGTCCTGTCTGCAAACCACATTAAAGAGTGAGTTGTCTGTCTGTTCACAAACAGATCAACTTCCATCCTGCTGTAGGTTTTTAAAATTAGCTGAACCTCCTCATTGTGAATTCACAGATATCCAGATACAGGTTTGTTGTGAGACAGCACATCTTCTGTCTGATTGCAACAGCCCTGACAGCTCTCAGAGACAGAAGGTGTGCCCATTTCCAGAGTTTGCTTGCCCATCTCATTTTAGCCCCATTTTATTATGTAACCCTTAGGGGTTCCTGAAATTCTTGCAGACTCACAGGGCTTTAATTTCAAGAATGTTGATATCTTGATATCAAGCCTCATTTTTCCCATCTTTCCTTCACTCCTTCACTTTCAGATTTTTCCATATCCTCTTCGTGGGCTGTATTCAGGGTCAGAGACTTAAATCCAAAAGTGACATCAGTTTTTACAAGGAGAAAGTTAGTGGTGTTCAGAGACAGGTTACACACCTGCTTACGTTGATTTCTGGGTGCACCATTTCAGAATAACATATTGTGGTTGCATCAAACTGTCAGTAGGACTTTATACTGCTTTTCACTCAAGTCAGTATATACCCCAAAAAAGTGGGTCCAAGGTCAGACCTGCACATACCTGAGGGTTAGTTGCACATAGCTAAGCACAATTTCAGTATTAAATCCTTACTCAATTCTGAATACAGCCTTTTCTGATTGATTTTTAGCCCAAGAGCTTCCATGTGTGAAATAAGGTGCTGTGTCTTTCTCATCACTTACAACTGACTCCTCTTTCACGTGTGGTCAGAAACCAGTCATTTGTTCACTCTTGGCATTAAATCTGGTATGCACAGAATATGGAATGGCAGCCGATTTAAGAACAAATTTAGTTATCTCAGACCTAGAATGGTGTGGATTCTTTCTTTTATTAGAAAGAACACGGCCAGGTACTCTGGCTCAAGTACCCTTTTGCTTATTTCTATAGTAGTGACTGCACTTCCACAGTGAATAAGGCCAACTGACTTGGGTCTTTCTCCTCTGTGGGGCAGTTACCTGATTTGTGGTGGTCTGTGGTCTATCAGTTGATCTGATCAATTATGAGTCTCCAAGGCATTAATTGCAGAGAGGTAATCTAGTCCATTGTCAAACACATATTTTAAAACCTGGCAGGGGAATTCTCCAGCGCTTCTTGTGAATTGAGCTTTGGTGGTTTGGTCAGTCTTTGTCCTGACTTGAACCTGCCTTTGAATTGAATCTTATCTACTGCTGTAGAACCTATGTGGCACATGGCACATCTTGCATAGCTCCTTCCATTCACCACTGATTCACAAATTCATGTGATGCAGATAGTGAAAGTACATGAGGGTCTGTCTCTTCATGTGAAGCAGCTGTTCCATTGTTACTACCAGCACTTGCATTTGGTCCAGTTCTGCATTCCAACGCTGTAAGGGCACTTCTTCTCTCTGTCAGCTGCTGTTTGTGCTTTGACTGCACCGTGGAGGAGCTTGTCTTCATTTTTGTGACCTTGCAGTCATATCAGAAGCCTGCTCCACTCCCCATTGTACTCAGCAGGATCGGAGGAAGTTGCTGAATAGGCCACAGTTCTTCCATAGCCTCTGAATGGCATCATAATTGCCATTATTCTACTCTTACCTGTATAAATTATAAAATAACATTCACTTATATGCAGCATGATGCAGTTTTTCAACAAAAGAACAACATAGTAGGCAGATGATTTTGTTTTCAGCCATGTTTTGATGGAGTAGTTAATCAATGGAAGTGACATAAATGAAATTTATGGCCTATATGTTTTTGCAGCATTGGTATGATTATTATCTGCAGTGGAACCAATCAGAATATCCAGGAGTGAAGAATCTTCGATTCACCACTGAACAAGTTTGGACCCCAGACATCCTGCTTTACAACAGGTAACATCTAAATGAAAACTGCCCATGTTTTTGTTTTAATTAAATAACATTAAATGAGGGACCATCTGGCTTTTTATCAGCACTCAGTTCAAAAGCCTGCATCTCTGATGGTATGGGGGTGCATTAGTGCCTATGGAATGGGCAGCTTGCACATCTGGAAAAGCCCCATCAATGCTGAAAGGTATATACAGGTTTTAGAGCAACATCTGCTTCCATCCAGATTCCATCCCATCTTTACTTCTGAGAGACTCCGCCTCTCTAAGATACTCTTTTTATACCCAATCATGTTACTGACCTGTTGCCAATTAACCTAATTAGTTGCAGAATGTTCCTCCAGCTGTTTCTTTTTAGTAACACTTACTTTTCCAGTCTTTTGTTGCCCCCGTCCCAACTTTATTGAGACGTGTTGCGGCCATCAAATTCAAAATTACCTTATTTTTTTCCTTAAAATGGTCCATTTCCTCAGTTTAAACAGAGTTGAGTTTGGAGTTGGGGTTGTACAAGACTGGGCACATCATACAACCCATGCGTATTCCATTCTTGTGGTGCTGAATTTACTGAACCCAATCAATTAGACACTTGGTCCATTTTGTATTTACTAATTTGCATAAAATTGAGAAAACACGAAAAGCAAATTGCATCTCCCAGTTGCACAGTTCTATGGGAAATTACTGGGTGTGTGCTATTTAATTGCTTGGTAGTATGAGAGAAAGTTCAGCCCACAGCGAGGAAAAAATGGCCGCCATATTTCTCAATGTGGCGAACAAATACATGAACGCATCAAACACCGCTTTTAGCATTTACAAGTTTATGTACAGGTTCTCTCTGGCAGTCCTGTAGCATTGCCAAAACAATGGAATGCTTTCCCTCTTAACTTAGTGAATAAATCTCAAGCTTTATTTGTTAGAGAGCAGGGGAAACACTGAGCTGTGTTAATGTAAATACTATCTTTATTGCGAATTTAAATTTTGTGTTCTCTGATCCCCCACAGTGCTGATGATGACTTTGACTCAACCTTTAAGACCAACGTGCTGGTGAATTCCAGCGGCTACTGCACCTATCTGCCTCCAGGTTAGTTCATATTATTATTATTATTATTATTATTATTATTATTATTATTATTATTATATTTTTATTATTATTTATTTTTGTCATAATATACTAGAGATTTTTCTCAGGTTGTATTTTGAGCTTAAACAACCACTGATTGGTGTAAAAATAGCATATAGTGCAGCAAGGTTGGAAAACACAGAGAAATTTTGCACCACTTCACCATCCTCTGGTGGATCATCTTCCTGGCAAATTATGTGACATACTTTTGTTTTGATGCAAAATACATTTAATGAATGCAGTTTTCCAAATTCTCGCATACATTTCTCACTCGCTTGCTACCACCAGCAGAACAGGCTCCTTTCATAAACAAAGAAGCTCTAACGATCCTCTCTTTTTTATTCAGCAAATGAATTTTGTTTTCATGTTTGCTTACACAAAGTTCTTATCCACTATCACATGATTTTGTAATAACTGAATCCAAACCCAGTGGCACAAAGCTCTGTAAACACTACACTACACTACACACACACACTACACGTCTTTTGAAAACCGCTTCAGATAGCGCTCCACTTCTAAACACTAATTTCATGATGAACTGAAATAAATCATTTTTGGGGAACACTAAGAGATAAAGTGAATAAATCAGTGAAAGAAAACACACCAGAAGATACACTTCTGTGTCTTTCCCTTCTGAATGAGGTCAAAAATGAAAATACATTTCTGATCTTCACTAAACGCACACCAAAATGAAACGAAAGATTGAATTTAGGCAAATGTATCTAATATTTCTTATTATGAGACTATGATAAAAAACAAAAGATGGACAGTTTTTCTCACTTCAAGCTTAAAATGTCTTGTTGGCAGATAATTATCTAGATATTAATAATATTTCTTTAAAAGTAAAATGCTTTTAAAGAAAATCTTCAGACTTGAAAATCTTCACACTTGTTTTGAAGCTCAGATCTCTGCTTTAATCCTATCATTCCACATTAGTAGTCAAATCATCTTAGAGTCATGTTAAATGTTATTACCTATTCACTCCTTCTGCTTCTCCCTGAAGCATGGCTGTAACTAGTTAAGTTTAATAACAGTATATTTGGTTTAGTATAATCTCATAATAGGAAATACTAGATTTAGATTTAGATATTATATTCAAGATATTTTCACTTGCTAAGGTGTCAATTTTGTAGTGCAGAGTAGCTGAAGATCATTATGTATGTACTAAAACAGATGAGCAAGCTTGACTGTGGTATGCTACGTTGCCAGACTTCTCGTCGAGAGGTACAGTATGCAACACACATATTATAGACTGACATCTGACGTAACTATGATATCAATGTTTGATTTTATTTGAGAACATACTATGGGTTTGTAAACTGCAAAATTATATATAAATAAATGTTTAATATGAGTTCAATTTTAAGTTTGTTATTAGTGTTATGTGAACACAGGGGAGCTGGATGCAAGTGCTGGGGAGAAGTCAGTTTATTAGGAACTTAATTCAAACGTATAGGAACATAAAGGCAGGGTCAAAAAATAAACACCAATCCACAAAAGATAGCGAGGTGTAAATCCAAAACACAACGAGGAGATAATCCAAGCAGCAAAACCATGAATTCACAAGGGCAAAGCATAGATCCAAAAAATAACGAAAGAATCATTCACAGTCCATGAAACGCGAGGTAAAGGCAAAGGCAACACATTCACTTACTTACTTACTTACTTACTTACTTACTTACTTAGTTAGTTAGTTAGGTATTTAGGTAGGCAATACTCCGCGCCCAAGTGGACAAAAGGCAGGGCTTAAATAATAAAACTAAACAAGCTGTAACTCAAATCACCTGTAACTAATAATGAAACAATAAATGATAAACCAATGAACACACAGGGGCGGAGACATGACACGAACCAAAAACAGAGAACCGATAAACAAACGGGGGCAGAGACATGACGTCAAACAAAGACAAAAGAGCACATGGCGGAGGTAAACAAACTGGAGAATGAAATGCGGAAGTGTTCACGTAGCGAACGAATCCGAGTGCAAGGGGTTCTCTAACAATTAGCATAATAAAGTTAATAATAAGTAAGTTAATAAGTATTGTATTAATGCCATAATAACGTGTACTGTATTCAGAAATCAACAGCTGTCTTGTAAACCAAAAATATTTAACTCAGTAAAATTAATTGGTCTAAGCTGAGTCAATGAAACGATGAAATAAGATCAGGAATTAGCCACTGATATACTGTAGTGTAGTCCTCATTCAGAATGGTGATATATTAACTGTGACACATTTCTGCAACATGGAGCTCGCTAAAATTTTGATCCCGGTAACGGCATTAGCCGTTAGGAATCCATTTAGCTGGGGGTTTGCATCAGTGTTTCCAGCTTGTGAGCGTTTGTCAGTGATTAGCCTCTGATTTTAGGTAGCCAGTTCCCAAGGTAACAGCAATGGTGAGAAACCCATGAGATGCACTAAAGATTTGTGGCTTAGGGGAAGAGCTATGGTTAAATCCTTGGGCATTGATTTGGATCAAATGTCTTTTCTAAACATTAGAGAAGGCCTAATTGTGTCTTGGTGATGGATGAGAGAAAGTAGAGGAATCTGAATGTGCTTGCACCATGAAGGCTGATCTGCAATCGATAAATGGATCATATACAGTAGATGCTGTTTGTGATTTGGTGAATTTGTTCCTCTATGAAACGGGGCTTAATAAAATACAATATTTGCTGCTTATTTCCTTCAGAAAACATGCACAAAAGCTATCGAGCTAATATTTATGGCTTGGTTAACGTCTGTGTTCACTTTTAAGTTTATTTACTCGGTCTAACCAAAGCAGCTGACCGGGAGGGGATACAATTCAAGCAGCTGAGGCGTCCTCTAAGGGCCAGATATACATACGTCAGGAGGCAAAGAACGCAGAATGCAACTTGATGCGGCTGCAAAATATTCACCTGAAATTAACATCCAATTTGCTGAGAGTTATACGCATCTCATCATGCAAACTGCGCCTGGAACTGCCTACTAAATACTCTCTGTGTGAAGTGCAAACTGTGGTTTAAAAGCCCATGGGAGGGAAAATGGTCAACCACTGAGCTGTCAAGAAAAACGTGGAGCTAAAGAGGAATTGCAAGTTCAATAATGAAGCTATTGCGTTATTAAATTAAATACTTATTAAATAAGACCTCCTGTAATCTATGTGGAGGACATTAATTTGGCTGATGTGCCGTTTGATTACTAATTGGTTTTAATGAAAACTGTTTTGTGGTCCAATTTCTTCAACATTTCTGTATAATATGTTAAAATTCTTTGTTAGATGTGAGGAAAATTGATGTCTTTGTTCCAGATGTCCTATGTCCAGGGTTGCCAGATGTGCGTGACAAAAGCAGCCAAAAGTGAAAAGCAGTATTAAAAGACGTAGGTCCATACTTTACCAAGGTAGTAAAATAGTCTCATATAATTTAAAAGAAATGGCATAAAGAATATAAAAAAATGCAGTGTGGCAAAACCACACACCTGGCAACAGTGTTTCTAAAGCTCTAAGCAGAACACATGTCTCTGATTTATTTTGGGAGGAGGTCAAAATAACACACAAATCTGGCCACCACTAATTAATCAAAGTTTAGTGCATCAAACAGAATATATAATAAGCCGCACTTTCCATCTCTCCATCCATTTATGCACTGACTTCCAAAGTAGCATAAATGGAAGTGCATCACTATTATGAGATTAGATAATGCTGAGCATACAGTATAATGTCACATAAATAAGAAACATATACATGAGCAACAAAGTGTTGTGTGAAAATGTTACTTATTTATTTTTAAACGAATATTTTAAAAATTAATCAGTAAACGTGACACAAATCTATTCAGCTCATTTTTGGTGTATTTCAAAAACTCAGTAAAGCATTGACTGGTGCAGTGTTTCTGCTGCTAAATGATTTTAATGCACGGTTCAAAATCAGATTTCATTAGCACTGATGCTCCCATTTCAGAAAGTTAGGAGCACTAGCACTAACGATGACTCAGAAGTGTTTGTTGCACCTGTATATTGTGTGTATATATAGCCTGGAAATAAATGGTGGAATGATCAAACTAAAAGAAACTAAACATTTTTTGGAGGTCTTTATTCCCAGACTGCACTCAAAAGAGGACGGCAATAATTATTCAAGTTTCTTTGGCTTTATGACAATTAAAGTAAGCAAAACAAGCAAACATTAATTAATGAATTAATTAAACATTTAATGCATTTCTTATTATGCGTGATGTGCAGCACTCGTGTTAGTAAGTAACAAAACAAAGGCAGATTTCTTTTTATGTTACTCAGGATAGCAGGTTGTACTGGACTGAGGTAGATACACAACTCTATATAGCAAACTAGAGAAAATATCAAAATAATAATAATAATAATAATAATAATAATAATAATAATAATAATAATAATAATAAATTCTGAACCGAACAGAATATAAGCTACCTGTACAACACAGACAACAGTAGAGGTCTTAGAAATACAAAATAAATAAATAAATAAATAGAAATCAAACGGCAGATTAGTACATTTTCTGAGAGACAAAATGACAAAGACTGTGGGATTCTAGCACAACACAAATCAGTTAAATAAAGGCTTGTATAAAAGGATGCTTATCATTTCTTATCCTTATTTAGTAAACAAAGCTAGATCACTGAGTAGCTGCTTTTTATATCAGTATAATCCCCAGCAACCCATTTGGAGCACTTTGCTGCATCTACCAGCACAGCTTCCCTTTCTTCTTCTGCTTTCTCTCCGTCTGTATCTAGTCTACATGAGTCCACAAACACGGGGAATTGATAATCGAAACTAAACAGACTGAGTAGGTCTCTGAGCGGTAGTGTCCAGTCCGCCGCTCACCACTCAGCAACCAGAGCATGAGAACTTTTTTTCTTCCCTTATTATAACTCCTGCCAAAAAGAACAACAGAAAAAACAAGTTACAATATTTTAACCAGAACCATGTAATATTTACTGAAAAGGTTTTATCTGGATACAAAATATGTTGCATGTATTGACTATATATATATATATATATATATATATATATATATATATATATATATATATATATATATATATATATATATATATATATATTCCATTCTAATATGAGCTGTCATCCAAATTTTATGTTCAGAAATAAGAAAAAAAGATCAATATTGTCATTTTCAGCAGTGGTTTTGGAACCGTGTGCCAAAGGAACAATGAACTAATTCACCTCCATGCTGAGTCTATAACTGAGGCCATTAGTGCTTCTCTTAGTTCTGGCTCTGTTCCCTCCAAATTTGAAACTGCCTTCAATCACTCCAGTTTAAAAAAATAAATAAATAAAAAATTGTAGCCATTTAACCTAATCACAGAGATATTTCCAACCTCTCTTTTCTGAGTAAACTACTCGAGCATTCAGTGGCTGTTCACTTCGAAGAACACATGGCCTTCAGAAACCTATTTGAGGAGTTTCAGTCTGGGTTCAGAACAAACCATAATAGGGTTACGAACCGCTTGATTGCGGATGATTGTGGGTTGCAAACATAATTACTGTATCCTGCTGGACCTGACAGCTGCTGTAGTCTTATCTTTATCTACAATCTTTATTTATTGTCTTCATCTACAACCCCAATTCCAGAAAAGTCGGGATTTTTTCTAAAATGCAATAAAAACAAAAATCTGTGATCTGTCAAGTGTCTTGAGACTTTAATTAACTAACAAAAGTACAAAGAAAAGATATTCGACGTTTTCACTGACCAACTTAATTGTATTTTGTAAATATAAACAAACTTAGAATTTGACGGCATTTTGTTTTGATTGATAGGTTTTGGGTTGGACCTTGATCAGTTTCACCTCTCTCATGGCGAAAACATAGAAATGTGAGTGGGTACTCTTAAAGTTGCTAGATGCAGTAATGTTAGCTGATCTCAGTAATGTTAGCTGATCTCAGTAATGTTAGCTGATGTGGCCCGTGTTAGCTGCAGGTCACATGCCATTTTTAAAATTTAATTTATGCTTTTTCAGTAATCACTTAGGACAAGTGTGTCCGTTACAGTATCAGTTTGACTGTACAGCATCTTTGCAATGGGGCTAATGAACGTCGCTGAGGTACGGAAAGTGCTAGGTGTCAAAAGGGTGCATAAAAACAAACAAACAAATGGCAGTTGGCTGTTGTAGTCGTAAAAAAGATTTTTTAACTCTCTTACAGAAGCAAGAGAGAAAAGCAGGACAAGCACACGCATAGAGAAAAAGAAAGCAATTTATTGAAGATGAAAAGAATAACATGGCAAATAGTAGAAATTAATAGTAGTTAATTTCATTTATGGCATTTGGCAGATGCTCTTATCCATTTATCCTATTAACATTTCTACAACGTAGCAGTTGAAGATTAAGGCCAGCAGCATTGGCAGCTTGGCACTGCTGGGATTTGAACTCATGACCTCCCTACAGTAATCCACCGTTTTAACCACTGAGCTACAACTGGTGTAACACATAGTCTGCATTGTGGTACAGTATATAAAAAAGTATATAAAAAATTTTTTGCATGCTAATTCTGTTATGAAGATGGTGAGAAATCATGGGTATGGCATGCATTATAACTGTTACGTTGCAATTGTATATCAAGTCGTTTAAGAATAGTGAAAGGTTACAGCATTGAGACAGAAAAACTCACATATTAATATTCACCCTTCAGAATGAATTGCAATCGAAGAGAGCGCATAAATACGTTATCCCTTTTTTAATCAGAGAATTATAGTTAAAGCAGAGTAATCGTATACTAAACATGGTAATCACTGTTACTTTGATACACGGTTATACTCTCCTAACATGTGAAAATGTACAGCATGTAACTCAGTTTAATTATATAATTCAAACCAAAAAAAAAAATGTTCTGTAAAAAGAGTTCTGGCTCTCCCCTACTTGTTTGAAGATGCTCGGATCCCAAACACTCTGGACATTGATCACTGGCCATCATCCAACTCCACCGGGGTCTGGCAGTATAAACATCTCTCCATCCTGCCCTTGAATTGATAAAATTATGAAATTATGCACTTCGCATCCACAGCACCTATGCTGGTACACACAAAGTACAGGTCAAATGTCTATTATAAGGACACATTCAACCATGATGAGAATAGTAATATGTCACACCTATCCTCACCCGTGGTGTGCGCCAATAATGATAACAATAACAAAATGAGCAAATTGTGCTCTGTGATGGGTTGGCACCCTGTCCAGGGTGTCCCCCGCCTTGTGTCCCGAGTTCCCTAGGATAGGCTCCAGGCTTCCCCGTGACCCTGTGTAGGATAAGCGGTATGGAAAGTGGATGGATGGATGGATATATACGTACTGTATACATGTATGTATGTATGTATGTAATTGCAAAACACTTCACACAGTGCTCCACTTATATGAACAATTATCATGATGTAGTCTCATTCTATATTTTGGAAGTTAAAAAAATCCATATGTTTGGAGCGTATATAAAGAGCTTTACATACACTTCAATTGTGTTCTCTTAATGAATGAGAAAAACACAGGCGAAGTGAAATTCTCCACGGACAATTTAATGTAACGAGAAATCAGCAGGCCAGTGTCTTATAAAATACAATGCATTTATGCACTATCCTTATACAGAAAGCTATATGGCCAAAAGTATGTGGACACCTAACCATCACACCCACATAGTACTTGTTGAACATCTCATTCCAAAACCATGGGCATTAATATGGAGTCAGTCCTCTCTTTGCAGCTATAACAGATTCCACTCTTCTGGGAAGGCTTTCTACTAGATTTTGGGGCGTGGCTGTGGGGATTTGTGTTTTCATTCAGCCACAAGAGCATTAATGAGATCAGGCACTGATGTTGGGTGAGGAGGCCTGGGGTGCAGTGAAAGTGTGGTGTATATTTTGTGGTCACTTACATTTTATTCCATATTGTAAAAGAACGATTATGTGAATGATGTGTTTCATTTATTTTTTTTATGTTTGATTTGGAAGAAGGTAGCAGATTCTGCTAGTGTTTCATTTTTCTAATAAAACATATGAAGATTTGCATATGCATGTGTAGTTTTAGGGAACGTGTTGAAGAATTCGAGCTGCCAGTTTATTTGCATTTACTCTGGATCTGCATATTTCAATTGGTCGGAGTTTTTGTGCAAACTCGGAGGAAACTTAAATTAACACGGAGGAAAATAAATGAACAAAAGTCTTAGGAAAGTGTTTAAGAAAAACAGTGTTAATAAACAATTTTGTTTATTACAGTTATTTTAAGAATTGTACGACTCCAACAAACTTCGAATAATTACCACGAGACTAAAAGATAGATAGCGTATTGTTTGCTTCCTTTGGTCTCATGGTGCAATAAATAAACCCATTTGCTTTGTCTAAATTCGAGGCCTTTTTTCTTGCACAGATTATATACGATGTATCAAAATGGAAAAAAAAGGACGAAATATTATACATGACATAAGGAGTCAAGTTCACCTCAGATCTGTATAAATTCCAGGGAAGTTTGATGCGTACCGCTTCAACCCTGTTTGTACGTTCACATAATAATAGGATACACTGGACTTATAGTATAAATGATAACATGCATATCTCTGCTCACCTAAACAATCTTTAGGTATCTTCATGAGCACCTGTAATGTGGATGTTCGCTGGTTTCCTTTCGACATCCAGAAGTGTGAGTTGAAATTTGGCTCGTGGACATTTGACGGCTGGCTGTTGGACCTCCAGATGAGTGAGGCTGATATTTCTGGCTTCATGCCCAATGGAGAGTGGGATCTAGTGGGTGAGTGGAGATGAAATAAGATCATTATCACTACATACAATGAAATTCCACCTAAAATCAGATTCTGAGATACATTTTGGTGGTAAAAATCACTAAACAGATTTGATGTCTCAACATAAAATCCAAGTTTGCTCAGTTACTTGAATGGAACGTGATTGTCGTGATTTATTTAAGACGTCCTTACTTTATTAAGCTATTGAACCTGGACAAATATGAATGATAGACTTTCTGATTTACATGTTGATGTAGTATATTTTTTCAGGTTGTAGCTGCCTAGGCTTCATTTACAAATAACAAGGTCAGCAATATACAGGAATCGGGGCCTTGCTTCCAGGATGCACAGTCTGCACAACCGATCAGTCTCACTTGACGAGGTTTTACAGCACAGTCTGTCTTTGTATAAGTAATGACTGATGGAACTGGGGACTAGAGCTGATGCCTGGACTTGCTGAAATAGTGTCATGGCCTTGGCTTGTACTGTAATTTTGTAGTGTCATTGGTGAATAAAATCCTTTGTTGCAGTGATTAAAAACTGAGCTCCTAGTTGCCTCAATAACTATTCAAGGCTTTTAGGAAAATTATTTCCATTAGTTGGTTAAGTCACAAGTCACATACAAATCACATACTGAGCATTCTGACAACGTTTGCAAATAAGATGAGATGATAAATATGTTTGTGGGCAGCATGGTGGTGCAACAGGTAGCGTTTTGTCACAGCTTGAGGGTTCCCAGTTCTATCCTTAGCTCAGGTTACTGTCTGTACAGAGTTTCTGTTCTTCTCATGTTCACTTGGGTTTCCTCCCACCTCCCAAAAACGTGACACTAGTTAGATTGGTTATGATAAATGACCTTTAGGTCTGAATGAGTGTGTGAATGTACACGTGCATGATGCCCTGTGATGGAGTGGCGTCCCATCCAAGATGTGTACCCGCCTCATACCAGTGTTCCCAGGATAGGCTCTGGATCCATCACTACTCTGAAAAAGATAAAGTGGTTACTGAAGATGATTGAATTAATATGAATTAATTACTGAAAAGGGGTAACTGAAAGAAACTGAGCCGCAGCATTTTGAACTAGTTGTAGTTGTGCAAGAGAGGACTGGCTGTTCCCAACATACACAGCATTAATGAATAATCCAGACAGATATAATAAAAGCATGAATAACGTTTTCTAGGTCATGCCAGGAAAGAAATGGTTTAAAAGAAGCTAAAAGAAACTGCTTTAAACAACTATAATCAAAGCAGTTGTTTAAAGCAGTTTCTTTTAAACCATTTCCCCCTCTATCTATCTATCTATCTATCTATCTATCTATCTATCTATCTATCTATCTATCTATCTATCTATCTATCTATCTATCTATCTATCTATCTATCTAACTATACAGGAGTGCTTGAAAGTTTGTGACCCCTTTAGAATTTTCTATAAATCTACATAAATATGACCTCAAACATAATCAGATTTTCACACAAACATTACAAATTTAACACGAAGAAAAAAGCTTAAATGGAAAGATTAATGGATGATTTTAAAATGCATAGCTTATTTCAAGGTAGTTTGTTTTGGACAACACTTACATGTGAAATGTTAACATTTTTTTTCAAATGTTAAAGTATTGCCAGGTCATTTCCACTGCAGGAAACACGAATAAATCAGGACTGATGCCTGATTAAAGCAGTCCCTTTGAGATCTTATCTGAGGCAGCAAAATAAAGACTGACTTTGTTAAGTGAAACTCATCCCCGTTACATTCATCCCATCTCTATGTGATCTGCCAGCTGCTAATTACGTTATGTTTAACTGAATTAAGTGACTAAGTGAAAGTAGATCTGAATTAAATTTCTCAATTAAATTTTCATCAAATACTGGATATCCGCCTATTTTCTCATCTACTAATTATTTTGCCTTTCTTTTTTGTTTTCTTTTTTTTTTGTCTAGTACTAAGCATGAAATTTCTTACAATGCTTCTCCTTTTTAACTCTCATTTATTCATCTTCAGTAAGTGCTTTATACTGTTGAGGGTTGCTGTGTATCAAACACATCAGATAAATGTCAGACAAACTAACTGATCTAGGTTTCAATAGAACCTCACAATTTTCTGTCTCTCTGTCATTGTTTTATTATGATAAGCTCTCATTTGTTAGGAATTAAATGACATTGATAATTCCGCTTCATTCCCCTGCCTCTTAATATGCTCAGGTGTGCCTGGCACAAGGAATGAGGTTTTCTATGACTGCTGTAAGGAGCCATACCCAGACGTGACATTTGTGGTAACCATCCGCAGACGAACACTCTACTACGCCCTGAACCTCCTCATTCCCTGCGTCCTGCTCTCCTCCATGACCCTACTGATCTTTGTGCTGCCTGCCGACTCTGGAGAGAAGATCTCACTGGGTAATGAGACAGAGTAAGAGAGAAGTGATGGGAGTTTTTGAGTTTTTATAACCCCCCATTTTTATTTATTTTTTTTGCACAGTTTGTATTAGGCTATACTGTGCTATATTACAAGCATTTAACGTGAGGAGTTCCACTTTGTAGAACAAATACCTCCAGGTCTCCCATATAGTGTTATTCTTGTTTACACAAAAGCTTTACAAATGGACAATACATTATAATTTTGGCCGATCTCCAGCATCTTGACTTTACTGCTTGCCCCAAGATGAAATCGATCCAAATTTCTTTCTTTCTCTTTTTCTTTTTTTTTTTTTTTTTTTTTTTTTTACACATCACTGAAAGCAAAACAAAATGTTTAAAAAAAAAAATTAAAAAAAGCGGTGGACGAAGAAGCCTCAAATCTAAGATTAGATATCAGAACTGACAAAATCTTTCCCAGGAGCCTTCCCTGCCAGGTTACCATTGGTTCAGTATTACAGGGAACCCAAAATTATGTATAATAGAACCCCAGAGACCTGTAACTGCCCTCATATTCTTTAACCAGAATAACCTGGTTAAAGGCTGCCACTACTTCACGAGGAAGCATCTCATGGAGCCTGGGGGCAGTATGGTGGTCAATCCGAAACCTCCTTTAAAAGTTTTGATGAATCTCTGTATTGTGGTACAGTGAGTACCTCACACCCAGAGCAGTATGGAAGAGTGCCATTGGTGCTCTTGGCTGTACACTGCTATCTTATACAGGTCACTGCCATTTTGAGGGTGACTCTCGCGGCTAGTTTAGAGTCTTCCAGTGGCGTATGCGAGCTAGTAAAAACTTATTCAGAATTGTTTCTGGATGCTACTGAAACTGGAGTTAAAGAATGCAGTTTAATTGTCAGTTCACTAGCAGTTTGGAGAAAAAAAATAAATCTCCCAGATGCAGGAATAGACATAGTATCCTCATGCTCAATGGATGAGGAAAGGGACGGAAGAGCAGTCCGAGCTATGGGGAGGGTGCTTTTAAATGGCATGGCTTCATTTCTAGAATCATTGATTCAGCTGAGCCTTGTCTCACAGCAGGCTGTCCATAAATACAGATAGATATATTTTTGGGCTTCTTTTCTGTTTATTATTTGTCCCAGTGTTTATTTTTTGTCTCCAGTCCCAATGTTCTTGACTAATGAACAGTGCTTCGACTACACCATACGCATAAGCCACAAACTACGCATAAGCCACAAACTACGCATAAGCCACAAACTACGCATAAGCCACAAACTACGCATAAGCCACAAACTACGCATAAGCCACAAACACATAAGTTGGCTGTATGGTGGGGATTGTCAAAAACTCAAATAAAAAAATAAATAGTAGTCAAACGAAAATAGCAGAGCTGCTTATATGTGTGTGTGTGTGTGTGTGTGTGTGTGTGTGTGTGTGTGTGTGTGTGTGTGTGTGTGTGTCCAGTCCCCTATTGGAACGGCAAGGCCAATTATTATTATTATTATTATTTATTTATTTATTTATTTATTACTGTACGCTGAATACTTTTGGGTTTGAGATCAAAAGATGAATATGAGACGATAGATCAGACTTTCAGCTTTCATTCCCTGATTTACATCCAGATCAAAAAAATCAAAAATTTAAATCTCTCATTTAAATAAACATTCAGAACCTTTATTCAGACCCTTTATAGAAGCACCTCTCAAGCTCATTCTGATTGGATGGGGGATGTCTGTGAACTAAGGCCTTCAGGTTTCTCCACAGTGGTTCAGTCTGGGTTTTGGCTGGGCCACGCTAGGAAAATTGGAAATTCAGAGACTTGTATCAAAGCCCCTCCGTATATACACTCACTGTCCACTTTAATAGGAACACGTGTACACCTGCTCATTTATGCAGTTATCCAATCAGCCAATGCATGAAATCATGAGTATTTCAGTCTTTAGAGTTTTCACAGGATTGTGTGGGGTAAAAAAAACATTGAGCGACAGTTCTGTGGGTGGAAACACCTTGTTGAAGAGAGAAACATTGCCAGATTGGTTCAAGCTGCCAGGAAGGATATAGCAACTCAAATAATCATTCATTTACAACCCTGCTGAGCAAAAAAAAACCTCAGCATGCACAAAAAATTTGAAGATTAGAAAAGAAAAGAAAAAAAACTTTTCATGTCTTTTTCCAGTCTTCAACTGTCCAGTCTGTGCCAATGACAACCTCAGCTTCTTCTTCTTGGCTGACAGGACTGGAACCTGATGTGGTCTTCTGCTGTTGTAGCCCATCCACCTCAGGTTTTGATGTGTTCTGCATTCTGAGATGCTTTTCTGCTCACCACGGTTGTACAGAGTGCTTATTTGAGTTACTATAGACTTCCTGTCAGCTTCTCATCTGATCCCTCTCATAAACAAAGTGTTTCAGCCTGCAGACCCTCCACTCACAGGATGTCTTTGGTTTTTAGCACCATTCTGTGTAAACTTTAGTTGTGTGTGAAATTCTCAGGAGATCAGCAGTTTCTGAAATATTCAAACCAGCCCATCTGGCACCAACACCCATGCCACACACCAAGTCACAGAGATCACACTTTTTCTTCATTCTGATGTTTGATGTGAACATTAACTGAAGCGCCTGACTTGAATCTGCATGATTTGATGCATTGTGCTGCTGCCACATGATTGGCTGGTTGGATAACTGCATAAATGAGCAGGTGTACAGAGTTTTTCTTATGTAGGATGATCATGGGAGGATGATGAGGTGGGATTTGTGATCATTTGACACTGTAGGTGTTTGTTCATTTTGCTTTGCGTTTGTGAAAAAGGTTTGCTTATGTTTTACCTTTATGTTTGGACTTTTACATTTTCCAGTGGCTGAAACTGGACAGTTATTGATGTTTTTCCATTTTTTCGGAGCTCATTTATTAATAGCAGTTTCTTAAATGCTCATCTGTCATGTTTATTGATTGCAGTGAACACCGGTGGTTGTGACAGTTGTTTTTTATTTATTTATTTATTTTTTTTAAATATCTGGTATGCCAGAAGTGCACTTTTGAAATTTGAATTTAAGAAAATATTACAAAAGCAAATAAAAGAAGATTTAAGGAGATTTAGTGAGAAATGGAGATGGATGCAAGGAGGGTTATTGATGGAGAGGAAGAGATGAATAGCAGAGAGAGGGAGGGTGAGGAGGACATGAACAGGAATAAAGCGGGATCGGGGAAGACAAATGGCTTGGTGTAATTCTTTTTTAGTTGAATTTAGTTGAAGCCAGCGATATGTGAACCATACAGATACATCCAGTTGGCGAGTTTTGCTTCATCTAAGCTCAGTTTTAAATCCTCATCTTCTGGTCTCTGCTTAGCAATGTGTTTGTACAATTCTCCTATATTTACAGTGAATTTAAAATATCTAGTACATGAACTTCATATCAGTCATTAAAGAAAAGAAGTCTCTTTCATTTATTTGGGTTTTCAGCAAAAAGGTAATTATTTCTGACTCAAACAGGACATTAAAGTGGCACTTCATTAGTTGCATTAGTTTAGTAAGAGATACTTCACCCTGACAGGAGTTCATTTTTGCTTCAGCAAAATTTGCTGAATCCTAATGATTCATTGACATAACATCATTTTTCACATCTATTTTTCACAGGTATTACGGTTCTGTTATCACTAACAGTCTTCATGTTACTGGTGGCAGAAATTATGCCTGCCACTTCTGACTCCATTCCACTCATAGGTAAGTATGTGTGCATAAAAGTACAGCAAACCCCTGTATTCATAAACATTTTGTGTGTGTGTGTGTGTGTGTGTGTGTGTGTGTGTGTGTGTGTGTGTGTGTGTGTGTGTGTGTGTGTGCGTGTGTGTGTGTGTGTGTGTGTGTGCACTTCCCATGAACATTTTTGGTCCCCTTACCGAGTATGTGACTCATTCATTTCGTCCTCATTTAGAGTTCACTTAACTGACAGGCAGGTTTTCCTGTATTATATGCTTGTACATGTAGGTGGTAATGTTGTGTCTCAAAATGTACCACTGGCAGTTCTTTTAGAACCAGTAATTAAATCCTCTGGTGTTGTGTTGATGATCAGACCATTTGCTTATCTTTTAAATGTAATTAGATGAATACATTCTGAGCAGGAAGCAAGTGTTCTTACTAGGGATGATAGGAAAAGAAAAACAGAGCATAGGCCCTATATCACCTTCTTCTTCATTTATAGGCCCCTTAAAAGTGCTAAGTCATGATCTGCAGATGGATAACTATACAGTATATATAGTGGCTGTTTGGCTGCTCTAGATGTGTTGGATTATGAATGGCTGGATAACTCTCTCTGTCTCTCCTCTTTCTCTAACTGCTTGCTTATTATTTATTACTCTAACATGTATAGTCATCAATCGCTTTTCTCTGTATTGCATGTTTTTCATGTCTTAATGCTCTTTTTTATGGTAAAAATTTTCATTTTAATTTTGTTAAGAAGAATATAAATGGAGCTCTCTCTCTCTGTCTCTCTCTTAGGGCAGTACTTTGCTAGTATAATGATCATCGTTGGGATGTCAGTCATAGCGACTGTGGTTGTGCTACAATATCATCATCACGATCCAAATGGGGGAAACATGCCTAAATGGGTAAATCTATCTTATACCTCCCAAAACACACACACACACACACACACACACACACACACACACACACACACACTTGGAGATCTGATATTTTTTTCCTATCATATTGATAATTGTCAGTAAGTTACCCAAATCGCAAATAACATATGCACTATATGGCCAAAGGTTTGTGAACACATGACCATCACACCCATATGTGGTTCTTCCCCAAACTGTTACCACAAAATTGGAAGCACACAGTTGTCTAGAATGTTGTTGTATGCTGTAGCATTACAGTTTCCCTTCAGTGGAACTAAGAGACCCGAACATGTTCCAGCATGACCACGCCCCTGTGCACAAAGCGAGCTCCATGGTGTGTTAAGTTTGGAGTGGAAGAACTCGAGTGTCCTCCACAGAGCCCAGACCTCAACCCCACTGAACACCTTTGGGATGAACTGGAACTGGAGCCTCTGCACCCAACTCTAGTAGCTGAATGAACACAAATCCTCACAGCCACACTCCAAAATCTAGTAGAAAGCCTTCCCAGAAGAGTGGAGCTTATTATAACAGCAAAGATTATTACAATAGCGAGTTGTTGGATGTTTTAATCAAATCTGGCCAACTTACACTACCAAATCCACCAAAAGCCACCAAAATTAAGTGAAGCCAATCAGAATGCTGAGACTTATATTAAACAACTACAGCAGATGTGTCAGGGGCTTAGAATTACACTGGAGAAAATGACGTCGTGTTGGCTCAACGCTATTTCTTCATTATTTAATATTTATGTTCGCTAATGACAACCTCAGCAATGAATCAGATCAGTGTTAAAATGATTTTAGTCCATTTTTGACTGGTTTTGGAGCAGTTGCATTTAAATGGAATGTTATTATACTTGTCATGTAATTTTCTGCAGCAGCCATTAATAATTAAAGATGTAATGCAGCTTATGCATATTTATACAGATACAGCGTCAGCTACTCCTGTTGTCTCTATTTGGGTCGCATAGTTTCTATCGGGACGGGCTTTGTACTGTAAACCGATCATTGTGCAAAGAGATTATTGTATGATGGCAAAGGGAAATTAAATCCCTTGAACAGTTATGGTGATTAAATGTGTTTAAATGTGATAAGAGTTTTATGGTCAGAATACTGTATGTCCCCATAATTACAATAATGTTGACAAACATTTAAACATCATAACATACTTGCATACCAACATTTACCAACGGGAACCGAACAGAGAATGGAGGATTTGAAATATACTGTATTAGGTGCAGATCCAAGGTTAGTTTATTTGCCCACAGTGTAATATGGAGTTCACTGAATGAATAAAATTCTTTAAAATTACACCAAGATGTATTCCAGTGTGAGAGGGAGCTTGCATACTATATTACTACACTACACATAAACTAATACACAACTGTGTCTAAACTTTTTTCTTATTACGCCTATTTCTCTCTTCTGAAGCTTCTATGATGACAATTATTTATTGAAAAAGCTTGGTGCTTGATGTGTGGATGTGAGGAATAGGCTTGTCTCATACGCCACCATTTTCCTGTACTGGCCAGGATTATGGTAGAAAAGCCAAAATTATTTTATATATATATATATATATATATATATATATATATATATATATATATATATATATATATATATATATATATATATATATATATATATATATATATATATATATATATATATATATATTTTACAAATAAACAGTTTGTACTGAAATTATACTAGATCTATGTGATACTCATAATGGCCTGGACTTGGACTAGCCTGTAGCTATCCTAATAGCATTTTTAACCCTTTAGATTTGAAGTAAAATGTCACTTCATCTACTCTTTAATGCAATAAGTAATTCCCTTATACTAGTGGCACTTATTTTGAAAGGAAAAGCATGAAGTAACAGTGGCAGTAAAGTAACACGGGCAGTGGTAGCTCAGTGGTTATGATGTTGGGCTACTGATTGGAAGGTTGTGAGTTCAAACCCCAGCACTGCCACTGTTGGGCCCTTGAGTAAGGCCCTCAACTGCTCAGATGTATAAATGTAAGTTTTATGTAACCAAACATAATAGATTTCAGTCACAAAGTAAACAAGAATGATTCAAGTGAAAATTGGTTGGGCAATTGTCACACACATTTGAAAAAAAAAAAGAGACACTTTTGGTGACTGAAGAAAGCTTCTCAGGTCTTTTAAACAATGATGTCAGTTGAATTCAATAAGCAAGAAAATATTTCTTTATTAGGAACGCTTTGAGACGAGAATGCCCATTTGCACATCTATAGAGTTTTGATGATAAAATTTCACAGATTTTGAACAAGAAGATACTTATAGAGGACCTACTTTTGTAGGGATATTGTTCATGTATGTTCATGCTCATATGAATCATGCTGCTAAAATGCTTTCTCATGTAATTTCCCTCAGTGGAACAATGGAGAGCTTACCGAGTCAGTATGTATAGACAAGGAAGAGTACTAACTAGAATGTGGTTCTGTTTGAGATGACACATTTAAATAGATCATCTTACATTTTATTATAATTTTTTGTCATTTGGTATGCCAGCATCCCAATCACTGGGGTCCAAGATGAATTCAATGTGGCAAATATGCTACTGTTTGTCTCTTCATCTCTTCCCTTTTCAAGGTCCAGCTGGTTCTGCTCCAGTGGGTGGCCTGGTTTTTGCGCATGAAGCGCCCTGGTGAGTGTGCAGACCCTGAGCGTCCTCCATGTGCTCCCCATCTACGCCGTTGCTCTTCAGGCTCCCATACTGGCAGCCTTCCCAACACGGTTGACCACCACCAGCACCACCATTTGCCTACCACACTACACCCACTCCACCCCCAGAGCCTCTTGCAAGCAGTAGGCCATGCCAACCACCTGCCCTCACAGGGTAACAGTGCTAACAACAATGGCAACCTGCTCTACACTGGCTTCCCAAGCTTGGACGAGGCCTCGCCGCCTCCACTGTTGGCCGACTCGGCCCCAAGGAACAGCATATCAGGTGGTGTCACTCGACCGGGGTCTTCCAGCCCGCCACCCCACCTGCCCTCAAATTTCAGCAGTCCTCCCCCTCCACCAACACCAAACCTGGATGCCCCTGGATGCCCCAGTACGGTCTCGGGTGGTGCTGGTGGATGTTCATGCTCAGCAGCCAGTGGCAGTGGAGGAGACCCACAGCTACAGGCCATCCTGGATGAGGTGCGTTACATTGCTGAGCGTTTCAGAGCCCAGGACGAAAGCGACAGCGTGACTGAGCAGTGGAAGTTTGCAGGGGCTGTCATCGACCGCCTCTGCCTTGTGGCCTTCAGTGTCTTTAACATCATCTGCACCATCTCCATCCTCATGTCAGCACCCAACTTTGTTGAAGCTGTTTCCAAGGATTTCATTTGATGAGACACAAATGAATGCACAATGTGTAGATGCAGGAAAGTCTGTCTGTAACCAGGAAATATCTCACACTGTTTATCAAAGACCTTTGAGTTGTGGGAAACGTAAAGTGTATTAAACAATATGACTCTATCATTTTAAATACTAGACAGACATATGGACAAGAATTGACCTCTTTGTGGCAATAGTATTCCAGCCAAACATTAAGAGAGGGGGAGACAATGGGAACTAAAATCTCATTCAAAAGGATGTAACATGATCTTGTCATCATAGGACAGTACAAGATCACTGTGAAATGTCAAAATATATTTTGAGAATGTGCATGTTTGGGTGTTGCACTGAATGAAAAAAAAATAGAGCTGGTAAGAGTGAGCAACAAAAGAGAGGGTGGAGGAGAGGATCAGGATGTCTGTGGAGATGTGTGGGTGGTATTGACTAAAAACAGAAATTTTCAGAAATCTTTAATAGAGAAGAAAACGAGGAGGGTTTCTTTCCCCAATTTCTTTTTGATAGCACACAATGGAGTGGGAAGCCTTTTTACATTCTGCAGCAAAGTACAATAAAGCAGTGGGTAATAGGTGAATACAGGTGTTAGGAGGGAATGGTATGCAGAATGCTCGGAAAACCTACCGAGATACTGATGGAGGGAGACAGTAAATCATCACTGAGGGAAGAGCGGATGGGTGGATGAAGGCAATGAAAAAGGGAAAGAGTCAAAGAAGAAGGAGGAGGAATGAGAAGAAGGCGGGGTAGAAAGAAGATTGGTTATCGATTGTTATTATGTATTGGCACTGAGAAAGCTGTAGGAACAGTGAAGGAAATCAAAACACTGTTAGGGGGAAAAAGTAAGAGAGAGAGAGAAGTAGAAATGTTCCTGGCATAGCTGGAGTCCCATTGTGGGAGAGACATAAAACAGGGCGTCTCACATCTTGAAACACAGCACACATATGCACCTTCATTCAAAGGAAACAAAATAACAGACTAGATTTACATAATGCAGAGAAGAGAGATTGACATAATGCACTGAGACAAAGAGATGGAACACTGGAATGATTCCTTTGAGACACACTGAGAAATGGCACACAGGCACTAACGACACTTTTACATAAATATCATCCAGATTTTATTCCACATACTCACAGTGGTCAAAAGAAAAAAACAAAACAAAAACACTTGCAGAATATTCAAGTCCACCCACTACAATTCATAGGAAATGTAACAAGCAAAACTAATTTAGTTTTCTGTTTAGAAAAGCTGCAACCACTAACCCCGCCCATTACCCTCTTCTTAACCATTAGGAACATTTCATGATATTTGACTTTCTAAAGAAAAGCCCATGAGACCATATTGTCTATTCAGTAATGCTGGACCAAATGTAATATCCAGCATGCACTGTAGCTGTTGTATGGCTGAAAGCAGTGTGTTTTAATCAGCAAGGATTTATTCAAACGCATTAATGTAGCAACTATGAGCAAGAATCAGGAAGTTTCCTAGCACCAAGCTGAACATTTTTAAATATTTTACATTAGGATTTCTACAATTTGCTTTTATTTCCTTGACGTTCCCATGCATACACTTTTAACCTTTTAAACATTTACTGGTCATTAGGGCTGGGCGATATATCAATATAATATCGATATCGTGATTAATGATTACACAATACACTTTTACTGAGATATCGTTGGTATGTTTTTTTTTTGTTTTTTTTTAGAAATGTTATTATTCATGGTTTTGAATGGATGCTGTTGATTTGACTTCAATTTTTAAAAAAAATAAAATTTAATCTTCCTTGTCTTTGTAGGCATTAAAAAGTATCGTCAAACTCATTCGAATTGTTTTTTGTTTATTTTACTACTGTTCTGCAGACAGTTTGTTAGCTAAATTATATATCATGAAATGCATCGTGTATAATAGAAATGTCCTCAAGTATCGTGATATGATATTTTGGTCATATCGCCCAGCCCTACTGGTTGAATATATTTCACACTTTTTTTTTTTTTTAACATTCAGTGGCACTTATTCATCAAAGTTATTATGACAAAATGAATGTATGACAATTTGAGAATTTTTAACAACATGATTCATCAACAAAATCAGCATTTTATGATTCATGTTCATGATTAAATCATCATCTCTATATAATAATAATAATAATAATAATAATAATAATAATAATAATAAGGGTGGCATGGTGGCCTCGCACCTCTGGGGTTGGGGGTTCGAATCCTGCCTCTGCCCTGTGTGCACGGAGCTTGCATTTTCTCCATGTGATTCGGGGGTTTCCTCCTGGTACTCCGGTTTCCTCCCCCAGTCTAAAGATATGTGCTGTAGGCTGATTGGCATTTCCAAATTGTCCGCAGTGTGTGAATGCGTGTGTGTCCAGGGTGTCCCCTGTTTTGTGCCCCAAGTTCCCTGGGATAGGCTCCAGCCTCCCCCACAACCCTGTGTAGGATAAGCAGTACACAAAATGGATGGATGGATAATAATTAATAAATAAATAAATAAATAAATAAATAAATCTCTTGGCTAATAAGTAATTAAAGTAAATAATTTTTCATCCGTCACACTCCTTGTGTGCTAATTTGAGGCTTTGAAAATGAGTTGGAGATTTAAAGTTTAGAAAGTGTAACACTACAAGAATATTACATTTAGAGAATGTAGAACGCCGTAGTAGCAGGATATCAGTGTAAGGATCTGATTGTGATAGCAATGAGATTCCTTTTATTTCCTTTGGCGAAACAACACTAAACTGTTCTTTATTCTGACATGTACTTTTCTTTGTCTTTTTGAAATATTAAGACTTTATTCTCAGAATCCCATAGCTATCACTTTTTAACAGTTGATTGACATTCATTTTAAAGTATTTTCATAAATAAGAAATTGAGCAGTTTGTACAACATTCTCAAATCTACTCCAGTTTATAAACAACTCTGATGAATAAAGGCCACTGAGAGTCATTCAGCCATCATGTGTCATTGAAGCTCCTGTTGTTTCAGACTTTTTTATTTTTATTTTTTATTTTTTAACTGTTTCCATTGAACCAAAATCTAACAAGAAACAATGAGCGAAGTGTTCACTCAGGAAGGCAGCGCAGAAAGGAAGTTCCCATATTACAGTAAGCACAAACTGATATTGTCATGCTGTCTGACTCATCTGAGCAGATGAGATGTAGACGGTCAATAAGCAAACAAGAGCCAAGTTTGTGGACTTGGTTTTTACATTCTGTAGTAAGGACTGGGCTGGACTGTACGTGTCTACTGAATTAGGTTGTAGTAAGCAAGTTTTATAGCTCACCACTTACATTAGAATACCTATAATCATCAGAACACATTCAGGAAATGACATCAGCATTGAAAGGGCACATAGGTGGTTGGATCAGGCTGGAGTCTAAATTGTACAATTAAATTGTTTAATGTGACCTCGAAAGACCTCCAATGACATCAGAAAACATGAATGATAAGATGGACAAAGATTTAGCACGGTCTATTATATGGCTCATTTTAGCTGGCTTTTCCGGAAACTTCCATATAACCATGAGTAGACTGTTGACAGCTGCACAGCACTGAAACCTGCACCCAGAAACCAGATGCTTTGCAGAATGACAATTATTTTTTAGCTAGGGAGCAGAAAGGTTGGGCATGGAGAAGAGGTAGAGCACCAGTACTACTTCAGAAATAATAAAATTGCTTACATAAGCAAACAAAAACAATTATGATAAGAAAAAAATTCAGCATGGCAGACAGGGCCTAGGAGTAGAGTTTATTATTTGCTTGGCCATGCAGGTTAATCAAACAACTGATTCAGCAGAAGTGCAGTAGCAGCCATTGTTTGAAAGAGACTAAATTTTTCCCAATGACTCAGATGGTGTCCAGACTCCAGAGTAGGAGATGTCAAAGAAACGTTCAGGCTCATGTCTGTGCTCTTTGTGGACGTACTCTTCAGTATTCTTGAGTGTGTGAATGTGTATGTGTGTATGGTGCCCTGTAATGGACTGACGTCCCATCTGGTGTGAATTCTCCTGCGTTGCACCCAGTGCTCCTGGGATGGTTACTGAAAATGGACGAATGAATGAATGAATTTTGCAGTCTGTATGAAGACTGGATGAAGGTAAATTGATGACAAATTCATTAATACCTCACTCTAAAATCTGATTTTGTGGGATTTACCTGGCTGATTATCAGAGATGCATTGCTTCTCCGCCACTTACAGTGAGATTTCTACTATGCACATTGTTATTCTTAATGGTCAATAATAATTATTATTCATTCTCTCTCTCTCTCTCTCTCTCTCTCTCTCTCTCTCTCTCTCTCTCTCACACACACACACACACAAAATGTGTTCTCTTCAAACTTGCGTGTCCCATCAAGGCACCACTGTTGCCAGAAGTCATGATCAGAAGCAGCATTCTCCAGGATCTCAGGTTTAATCTGGTACAACCTTAGTAAATTCTTTAATTTATCTTCTTACTTTAAATCTCTCTTTTTTCTCCTCCCAAGCATTAGCCACAGTGTAGTTGGCTGTACAGCACCGTATGGGGCAGACAGGGGTAAGGCATCTTAATAACATGCCCCAGCCAGCTGGATGATTATGATTCCAACACTTTCGCAGTCTTTGCAAGTATCTCAATACATGATCATGCCACAAGATTCCCAAAAGGCACTGAAGTTCTGGCACTGAAAAAAGGTGTCTGATGTAATCATGAGTATGTCATGATTGATGGTGCAGACAGGCAGGGTGGTTGGGGTTTTTAGTATCTCCAGACTTGAGAAGCACATTCCACGTGAGCTCTCTTTTGACAGTGTCAAAGGCCTTGGAGAGGTTGACAAAGGCTATAAACAGATTTTTGATGTTCTCAGCACTTTTGTTGCCACATATACATACACACACACAGCACAGACACACTCCATTTCCTGACTATTAAATAAAGTATTCTTTTCTAATACACTGTGCGTTGCAGTCTATCATTTCATGACTGGCTTGGCATTATTAGATGGGAAAACAAGGAACAGAATGAATGAGAGTAGGATGGAGTAAAGGGTGAGGCAGAGAGGAAAGACGAGATGGGAAATGCTGATGTGTGGTCTTAGGTGGATGGGGTTTTAATTGATGGCTTGTTCAGGAAGGAGAGAGAGAAAGCGAGAGAAGGGGGAGGATATGAATGAAGGGAGGAATGAGGGGGGAGTTAATGGAGGAGAGAGGGAGAAATCTCTTGGCCTTGGGGTGGATTTATGGGGGAAAGAACTGGACTGCTTGAAAAAGACCCAAAGATACTGCAGACTACAACTGATTATGAAATACAGCCACTTTACAGCAAGACAGGCATGCAGACTTGGAGATCCTAATAAACAAAAACTGTACAATAAGCTGTAAACTATACCTGGGAAAGAATTGTCTCTTTAAACTTATATTTGTATGAGCATTGTGAGTCATGCTGGCTTGCAGCCCTTAAAATATCTTTGTGAATATGTCTGTACTGTATGCACAGTATGCATCAGTGATTATATCTGATAAGTGTGTGTGTGTATGTGTGTGTGTGTTCAGCACTGTTATTCACATTTTACAATGATCACTCCAAAGATAATCTGAGAGAGAGAGAGAGATCCCACAGCGTCTTCAGTCTTGCATCAAATGCCCCTTAATTGCTTTTACATTGCCCTTGTCGCTCTTTCGAATCTTCCCATATCAGAAAGCCCTGAGATTGCCCAAGCATTCCCTCAATTCAGAGGTCTTTAGCAAAGTCAATGTGTCAACTTCCTCCACACCACCCATATGACTGCACTTCCATAATCCATAAACTGGTTCATGAGTTTATATCTTGTTTCCTGCTGAGAACAAAGGGTTGTATGAGACTGGTTTTAGCCATGTATCAAGTCCAGGGCTTGAACCAAGTCACTGTAAAGTACCAGTACTCATTGCACTTAAGCAAATAAGAAATTCCAGTATTTTCACCAAGCTCCATCTTAGGAGTGCCTTCAACCTGATATGTATTGGGGACAAATGCAAAACTATGTACAGCATCGTCTCTGGCCACTACAAATATAGCGTAATAGCCATATGGATTATACTAGCCATATTCCAAACATTCATAAACAACATCCTCATGAATATGCTAGGAAAGTTCATCATTCCATACATAAATAACATCTTGATTTATTCTCCCACTGTGTGGGAGAACGAGGTCCTGTGTAGACTTCTGGAGAACTAGCTGTTTGTCAAAGGAGTAACATTTGAATTTCACTTGCACAGCATGGCTTTCCTAGGATATATCATTAGCAAGGTTGCGGTGTTCAAGGATGAAGCCAAAGTAAGTGCCGTTATTGAAAATCCAGTTCCTGGAACTGGTAAGGACCTTTGGAGATTCAAGGGCTTTTAAAATGTTTATAGGTTTATTCATATTTCCAGCTCCACTTCTGTCCATAGAATACCACCTGCCAGTAAGGAACTTCCTCTGTCCATTTCCCAGTTTCCATGGTTGCACATAGCAGTGGATTTCCCAAGTCTGAAAAATGTTTATGGAGAAGTTTCAATAAGTTTAACCTTGTGGTATCACCCCAATCTAATGGCCAAGTTGAATGGGCAAATTAGGCCGATTTCTCTGAACCTTCTGTGAAGACAGCCAGGAAGATGCATCATGATTCCTTCCCTGGGCTAAATATGCCCAAAATGCCTTGCCATCCAACTGATTTTCCAGTGTGTGCTTGACAATCAACCTTGATGTCTGGTTTCACTGCAGTGAGGAGGTGTCAGAGAGCACACACGAATGCCTACAACAAGCAATCAGACAAACCAAGGAATTTGTCATAGATTGCAGTTTGTTGTCATACAGACACTCCCGTGTGTTAGAAAGCTGACAGAGTTTGGCTCTCTATGAAAGATCTTTGGGTAAAACATGGATGCATGAAACTTATGCAATAAAACATCAGCCCCTTTAAAATCTTTCATTGGATTAATAAAGTAACTTACTTGATCTACCCAGACAATATCGCATAGCCCCTTTCTTCCATGTGTTAATGCTCAAGACCTTGATCCCTAGTCCTTTGATTGAACCCCAGCTACTTCACCTCCACTTCCCCTCAATCTTGAAGGTCAGCCAGCTTACATCACTAAGGAGATCTTGGACTCCTCTTGGAGGTAGTATACATTAAATAGTAGACTAGGGGGATACAGTCCTGAGGAGAGCTGGGTTCCAGGTCACAACATTCTTGACCATACAGTATGCTCGTTAGAGTTTCATGGCTGCCCAACTTCCCCACACCATTTCCTAGATGGAGAATGACAGCACACACACAGTCAGGTTCCAGAGTGAATTCATCAGGGGCCATTCTGTCATTCACTGCCAGCCTCACTGAAATAATGAAGTGTGTTTCCCAGGATCCTTAGCAAATCACATAATGACCTGCTTCAGTCAATAACACAAAGTCCATTTCCCATGATCCTTAACCAGAACTACAGACCACAT
The DNA here is from genome assembly GCA_023630585.1 of Cranoglanis bouderius. Classification (NCBI taxonomy): domain Eukaryota; kingdom Metazoa; phylum Chordata; class Actinopteri; order Siluriformes; family Cranoglanididae; genus Cranoglanis; species Cranoglanis bouderius. The sequence continues at coordinate 637,156 of CM042546.1, read as the reverse complement.
CATCAACTGATTCATCACATGACTCATATCCCTATTCATAGTCCCATAATTATTAATCATGCACACCTGTCTTGTTCCCACTCACATAAATCTCTTTAAATAACCCCGCTATTCAGTATGAAATCTCACTCCAGCTTTTTGCCAGTGACAATTCCAGGACTTGTTCTGAATGACATTCTGGTTTTGACCAAGTGTACTGTGTTTGCTGATTGCCTGCCCCGCCTGAATTTCACTCAGAGTTTGCCTCACTCTCTGGATTGTATGCTTGATTTTTAATAGTCTTTTTAATGCATTTGCCTCTAAACCATGTCCTGACATATATGCATGCGCAAGACTTATAAACCAGTGGTAAAGGATATGGTGCAGATTGTGTGTATGTGTGTGTCACAGACTGTGGGAGTAAATAAAGACAGTATTACAGACTCTGTTAACAGAGTGTGCCTTGAATCAATTTAAACAATCTTTCACTCTCATCTTTTCTCCAATAATGAGTCTCTTTCCCTCTTCTCCTTTTAGCTGACAGAGCTAAATGCTGTCTGTCATTGTCTGTCACCCCCACTCCGATTCTCTCTCCCTCTGTCATCTAATGTAGAAGTCTGAGACAAGTGATTGAGTTCCAGTCATGGAGAACACACTCCTGCCTGCTTAAGTGTGTAAGTGTCTCTAATTTTTAAAGGCACACTATCACATCTCCTCAAATCAACCCCTTAACATCTGATTTATTCTGTCATATATAGTACCACCTGAAACACTAAGCTGAACAGGTTTTTACAAGGTTTTCTTACAAGAATTCCATCTCAGTAAAAGGATAGCTCCTCCCTACGTTGGATTACTGCTGCTAGTAGTTACAGTCCTATGCACAAAATGTAGTTCTGCCATCTGTTTCTCTTCCAAAAGTTGTAGGAATTCTTGAGTTAGAGTGACTTTTTATACAACAAAAGCCATGAATTCAACCCCAACCTCAAGCATTTTCATATGGGAGGTTGTACAGTAGAGGGACCGCCAATAGTTTTAGGAAGAACTGGAAGTTTGCTGCTGGTGATCTTTTAATTGCACAAACTTGTTCCTCCTACTTAAGAACATTCACATAAGAGAAATAAGAGAAGTTGACAAAACCTCACAGTAATTAGCATTTACTTTTTTCCCCCCTTTGGACTTGAATTGGAAATTCACTTAAAATTACCAGAACATTTGGATGGAGACCACACCGTGTCTCATGTCTCTGTGATTGAGACACTGTGATTGAGAGAGAAAGAGAGAGTGAGAGTGAGAGGAGAAAGATACAGAGCAAAAGCACATTTTATTGAAATCTGCTCCTTTCTCAGGGAACCCTTGTTAATGCTGATTGAGCTTATTAAGTTGCCTTCCCTGACTGTTCAGATCAACGTCAGCCCTCTGGGAGCCCATTGTTACACACGCATACAGACAGGTTAAAATAAAAGGAAAAGAACAAATATAGAATGCACCAGTAAGAAGTTGGGCTACCCCAAGAACAATTTTAATGCACTTTGGCATGGATTCTACAAGTTTCTGGAACTGTGCATGAGCACCATTCTTTTATGGATGGTGAAATTGTAATCCTTGAAGAGACCGCTCCCATTAGTATAGAGATGTTTCATCATAGGGTAACTTTATATTGATTTGCAGTGACTCTTGCCCCTAATGAATTAATGTATAATGTATTAAACTGAATGTTAAAGTGTGATGTTATTTTTGTCACAGTATAAGGACCTTCTGACCCTTTTCACACTTCTGTGTTACAAATATAGAAGCATATGTAGTAGTGTTTCAAAACTTCCAGTGAGATAATGACCAATTCCAGTAAATGCAGTTTGAAATCACTGCAGAATCACTAAATTTACAAATACTGTAATTCAAGCAAACATCTATACTGAGCTTTCACTGATTTCCCTCCAATATTGGAAAAAATAAATGGCTTTGTGCTATTCATTGGGATGGTTCCAGTTCTGCCCAGGGGATCGCCAGACATTCCCAAGCAAACTGTGATCTCTCCAGCAGGTCCCGGGTCTGTTCCAGGGTCTCTGTCCAGTGGTACATTCCTGATACAGTTCTACTGGGAGCCTACCTGGGAGCATCGTTATAAGGTGACCAAACCAACAAACTGGCTTCTCTCAATTCAGAACAGTGTCTCTACTCTTTCCCGGATTGTCATGCTCCTCATGGCAAGTATGCCTAACAACCCTGCAGAGGAACCTCATTTCCACCACCTGTACTTGTGACCTTATTATTTCGGTCACTATATACAGCTTGTGACCATAGGGATGATTGATTGGTAAACAGAAAGCATTGTCCTCAAACTGAGCTTCTGCTTCACCACCGTAGACTGGTATAGCAACTGTAACACTGCTACCACTGACCTGAGCTATTTATCTCAAGCTCAAGTCTTTTTCCATCAATCATGAATAAGATCCTCGGGGCACGGTGGCTTAGTGGTTAGCATGTTTGCCTCACACCTCCAGGGGTGGGGGTTCAATTCCCACCACCCCCCTCTGTGTGTGAAGTTTGCATGTTCTCTCTGTGCTTCGGGGGTTTACTCTGGGTACTTCGGTTTCCTCCCCCAGTCCAAAGACATGCATTGTAGGTTGACTGGTATCTCCAAATTGCCCATAGTGTGTGAGCCACTGGGGGTTGGACTCGGTGCCAGTCCCAAGCCTGGATGAAATGGGAGGGTTGTGTCAGGAAGGGCATCTGGTGTAAAAACCTGTGCCAAGTAAAAAAAAAAAAGTCTAAGTGGACCCTGCCATAGCACAGGAATACTGCTAGGGGGGAAAAAATGTATAAGATTATTAAGTTAAACTCTTACCTGAAGAGAACCATGGCCTCGGACTGATTTTCAACCAACTTCACTCTCAGCAGCGAAATGTTCAAGTATGGTGCCAAAAAAAAAATCATCTGAGATTTTACTTCTAGCCACCCATATTGGACTCCTCACCAACCTTGGCTGTAGCTTGATATCCTGTCCATGAAAACCACAAACAGGACTGAAGACAAAAGACACCTATAATTGGAACACCCTTTGGTCCCCTTTTTTAAAAATAGGGACAACCATCCCAGTTTGCGAGTCCAATAGCATTACCCCAGATCTCCATCCAACATTCAAGAAACATGTTAACTACACAGACCCAACTTTGTCCAGTGCCCTCAAGATCTCCTGGCTCATCTCATCCAGATAGACTCCAAAGCGCCAGAGATTTCTGGCAGTGCCTCCTGAAGGGATGCCATGCTCACTAGGTTAAGGTGCCAAGACAGGCACTGACAGCCTTCTGCCCACAGCTTTTGCAGCTGCCTCTATGATTGAGGACTTGAAAATGGTCCATTTGGTCTCAATATTCCCAACCACACATGGGAGAAAGCTTTTCAGTTAAATTTTTTTCTGATAAATTATCAGCAATGCAGATGCACCCTTACTGATGCTGTAGAGATGGCAGTTGACAATGTTGTAAGTTTTGAATGCTAATCAGAATAATTTTACACATTTGAATTATGCTAGAATCACCCAAGCTTGATTACAGTCAGCCCTGTTGACTCAAAAGATCACTTAAATAGAACCTTTCCAGCAATGTGAAGTAGGGACAAAGGTTGCAACAAGAAGCATAATATGCCGAAATCAAAAGAAATTCTGGAACAGATGAGAAAGAAAGTTTTTGAAATATATCAGTCTGGAAAGGGTTACAAAGCCATTATTAAGGCATTGGGACTCCAGCAAACTATAGTGAGAGCCATTATTTGTAAATGGAGAAAACTTGGAGCAGTTGTGATTTTTCCCAAAAGTGGCCAGCCTAGCAAAATTCCTCAAAGAGTGCATCAACTCATCCAGGAATCCCAAAACAAACCAGATGAACATCTAAGGGCATACTCACATTAGGCCTGGTTGCCTTGTACCATGCCCAAGCATGATTGTCCCCACTCCCCTCTCCCTCGCTGCCTGCACTCACAATGCACTTAACGTTCCGGGCCTGGGCACGCTTACGTCATTACGATGAGATTTTTTGTTTTGAAGAAAACAGGAAGAAAAGTGCTCAGCACAATAGAGTCTATCATTGTAACTTTGTGGCTTATTTGGAGTCATTTGGGGTGAGGTGACACATGGCCCTCTCACATGCCTAATAGATTGCCTAATAGATTTATCACTTATGCAGCCCAGCAATCTTCACTTAATCATGCTGCACATATCCGAAGATTTTTACGGAGGCAGCTGATGCTGTGGGAGGAATTTGCAGCTTTACTCCCTGACTACAGTTCCCGTTCATCAGTAAGGTGAGAACCAGACCCAGTTATAAAAACCAACAGAGTCCAACAGAACCATGCCCTAGCCCACCTCTTCAAAGACCTACAGCAAGACTTGGTGGCAACAGGCACTGAGGTTTCAGTGAGCACAGTAAGCCGTACTAAACGCAGAAGGTTTCCATGCCAGAACTCCAAGATGTACACCACTACTGACCCAAAAGCACAAAATCATATAAATAAGCCACAGAAGTTTTGGGATTCTGTTCTGTGGAACTTTTCGGCACGATGGGTCAGCAGTATGTCTGGAGAATGATGAATTAAGAAAGAACACTCTGTCCACAGTCAAGCATGGTGGTGGCTCGGTGATGCTCTGGGGCTGCTTTGCATCCTCTGGTACTGGAAACCTGCAGAGTGTGGGAGCCAAGATGGATTCATTGAAGTATCAGGAAATCCTAGGAGAAAACATCATGCCGTCGGTGAGGAAGCTGAAGCTTGGGCATCATTGAACCTTCCAACAGGACAATGATCCCAAGCAAATTCCACCAAGGCCTGGTTGCAGAAGAAGTCTTGGAAGAATCTACAGGGCCATCACAGTCACCTGACTTGAACCCCATAGAAAATCTCTGGTGGGATTTGAAGAAGGCGGTTGCAGCACGCAAACCCAAGAATATTACTGAACTGGAGGCCATTGCTCATGAGGAATGGACTAAGATTCCTCAGGAACGCTGCCAGAAGCTGGTGTCTGGCTATGCATCTCGTTTGCAGCAGGTCATTACAGCAAAAGTTGCATTTTCAGTTGAATTTGGGGAAACCACTTGAAGAATTTATTGTGTTGAACTATTTCAATTGCTTTTGTTTGATTTGTTCATCGCAAACAGCTGAAATTCTGTAAATTTTAAAAATAAACCTGATTTGCACTGGGGGTTGAATAATTTTGATTGCAACTATATAGTGCAGTATACTGTAGCTTAAAGGAAAACTCCACCCTGAAACACATTAAATGTGTTTATATTGAAATATTTGTGATGTGCTTAGGTGTTAATTTTTTTGGTTGATGGTGTAAGGTTATGCAATGTTATGTTATGGCTGTTATTTGGATTATAATATTATAAAATCACAAAATGTGGTCATTATCATCAAGGGAATGGATGATATACGTTCTAAAACAACAAATTAATTGTGCAAATAAATCAACTGTTTTAAAAGAAAAAAAAAACAAATCACTAGTGTCACTGTTGTGAAAGTGTGTTTGATTTAATAGTTACAAGTGAACAAGGAACAAGTGATAATTAATTTGTAAAGCTATCTGAACGTATACTTGAATGATGCTTAATTGTGTGAGTGACCGTAAGTAATGGTGCTAGCATTATTCATAACACTGGCATAATTATTCATATTCTGGAATATTTATTTGCCAATACATTTTTACAAAGTATATTTTAAGGTTTATTGTCTACTCAAACACCTAATATGAGGTTTACTCTAAATATGGATGTATGTAGACAATTAGTGATGCTCTTCCTAATTCATAAAAGCCTAACTTTTGACTTCTTCCTCCAGTCTCCACTTTTGTTTTATTAAAGGAATTTCATGTGAAAGTTTTGCTGCTGTTCTTCTTTCTGAGCAGATCAGTCACCCAGATAATGTACTGCAATTGTACTCTGTAGTGTAGACCATGGGTCTCCAATTTTACCTGTAAAAGGCCAGAGTGGCTGCGGGTTTTCATCTCACCCAAACATAATCACTTGTGATTCCACTTCGTTAAGGTGCTCCTGTTTGGTTAGAATGAAAACCAGCAGCCAAGGTGGCAAAATGGGAACCGTAGCATATGCTAATAGAGGTCCACTGGGGGAAGATTTGCGCTGCCCCATGCTCGGGGAGGAGCAGCGGACAGACAATTAGTGACAGGGTTGCCAGATTGGGCTAGTCTAAAATACTTTGCAGCCACCAAGGTCTTATATTAGATCTTATTTTACAGTGTGTCTATGATGTACAGAACCATTTCTATTGCAAGATATATTACAAAGATTGGGAGAGAGAAAGAGAAATGAATATTTGTTAAACAGCTTTTATGTATATGGTGGGGCTATACACCACCTTCCCCAATGGATAGCCACCATTTTTGTATAGTCACTGTGTTTTGAGTGTGTTGAAAGAGGGTCTTGAAAGCAAGACTTAGACCCTTTTAGAAAATTTATTTCAAAAAAGAGCCTAGCAACAAATGTAGCAATGTTTTGAACAGCATTTAGCAACTGTCCTGCACTCGATACAGTGCTCCAGCTCATACCACAGCAGCTGGTTATACGATTTGAGAGAGCAACTCAAAACCAGTGTGTAAAGGAGGGATTCCCAAATTTTTGGACAAATGACCCCAAATGGACATTATACACACCCTACTTTGTTTTTTTCTTTCTTTTTTTTTCTTTTACTTTTTTTTTAGCATCACTCAGTCACTCACTCCGTAACTACTTTAATCTGGAAAGGGTCACGGGGATCTGGAGCCCTGGGTGCAAGGTGGAAAATTCACCCTGGCTGGTCACAGATATTTTCTTGATTTATAATTTCATATTATAATCAAATTCAATAAATGTTTAGGCATATTTTTGTGTTTGTTTTCTTGACTCATGTTGCTCCATTGAGTCAGTCAATGTTTTTGCAGAACTAGTGGACAGTTTTTTGTTTTTTTTTTTGCTTTGTTTTGTCCATTTTTATTGCTGAACTCCTACGCTAGTGCAGCATGTCAGGATAGGGAAAATGACTAAAATAGCAGCTACACTCTTAATTTAAACAGTGGTGTAATGTAATGACTTTAACTTCTACCAAAGTCATTTTCTGGTAAAGATATCTGTACTTTTACTCAAATGTGGCTTTCAGGTACTTCATCCACCACTGAATTTAAATATTCCTTCTGTAACTGTGACTCCCAGTAACATTTTTAAATAGTAGCACACAAAATTTGTCTTCATAGTTAGAGGGATATTCCTAATATTAACTGGTATATTAATAAAACAAAAGAGGAGATTATGTGAGTGATTGTGAGTTTCTCTAATGACCTCATTTGTAAATCAAACAACCCCACATGAGTCTGTGAACCCTAGTTTGGAAACCCCTGGTATAAAGATTTTCACAAACCTACTGTATATTCCCAACAACCAATCACTGATCAACAATGTTGGTGTGTGCTTCTTTTGCTCTTCATTTTAAACTCTCTTCTTGGCTATATTTATAAGTAATAAAAGTGAGTTATTCCATCCGTATCCATTTACTTCATGTCTGTTTCCTCACTACCACTGTTTTATTTTGCCTACATTCTTGATAGAAATTATAATATTTTGTAAATACATAAACAGTTTGTGGTGCCATAACCACCTCAACCTCCTAAAGGTTGTCAATGTATGGCATTGGATAAGCATCAAAATGTCCACACAGAACTGTATTTAACTGTGGACCACAGTTAAATACTGTGAGAGGGCCAGTGAGAGGTAGTCTCCACAGGGGACTGGGGTGGCTTGAGCCACATTTTTTAGATCCACCTTCAGTTCCAGTTCCTCCCTCTCAGGAATCACTGTCACCAGATCCACAGGGACTGCCCCTCTCCATGGCTTTAGGAGGCTGAGTTGGTATATTTCTAATGCATTGCCCCTATCTGTTCGTGCCCCTATTATAGCCTGGATTGATGTTCCAGAGCCTGTAGCAAATTTTCCTGTGTTAGTTGACCCAATGTTTTGAACTTTGCTACCAGGTCAAGAATGTTTTGAATTTCATTTGTCCTCCCAGTTTTCTCAAAGACGCCACAGGGCTTGTGCCCATATAGTAATAGAACCCCATGGAGGCTTTTGGGATCTCTTGGACTGCAAATAATAGGGGTTGAAGACACATCCCAATTCTGAGCATCATTGTGCATGAACTTATGAAACATATTTTTAAGTATTTGATTAAGTCACTTGACCAGTCCATCTGTTTGCGACTGGTAAACACCAGTATGAATCAATCTAATCCCTAATAATTGGTACAGATAGTGATGTGTATGTGACATGAAGGTAGTGCCCTGGTCAGTCAGAATCTCTTATACAACACAGGATTCCCTCGATCACGCTGGGATGTACCACCTGTGTGGAGCGAGAGCCTGGAAGAGGTGTAGGAGGCAGCACTCCTAATTTCTGAGGAGAAGGAAGGGCAGGGTGCTGAGAGGGAGAGAGGGAGAGTGAGAGAGCAAGGAAGAGAGAAAGAACAAGAAAGAGAAAAGGGGCCATCTGCCTCTGGATAAGCTGCGGTGTAGTCCTCTGCCAGCTGGATTGCTGTGTCCAGTGTCACTGGCCAGTGGCACTAAATCTGGACCTGATGTTCCCTCCAGTAATCAGCAACAAACTGCTCCAGCACCACTTCGTCCACGACATTGTTGATGTCGCACCCCTCAGTCAGGAGCCACCTGTGATGGGTATCCTGCTGCTGGGCAAACAGAAAGGGTCGGCCACCCTCACCTCGCTAAGGCTGACCTGCTGGATGATCGCTGCATCAAGGGCCTTGAAGCCTTGGGCTTGCTCCACATGCAGGTTTAGGATGGTCTACTGATAGACCTACTGTAAGCTGGAGATTATCTCAGCTAGGAGGAAGGTCTCCATGATGGCATATTTGCCACCAATTCTTCCAACTTTTGGCACTACCGTGACACCCTGCTTTGTAAGGTGTATGAGGACTCATGAGGCAGGTGTGATACGGTCAAATCATGCTTTTTATTAGTTCAGCACCAGCTCTCTTGTTTGGCTTTTCAGCTGCTCCTGTAACACACACACACACACACACACACACACACACACATATAAGCATTAATCAAACACGAGTGTATGCTCATTCTTTACCATGCATTCTCCATGACTCCACCTTCCAGTTACAAACCAGCACTCACCCATGCCCAGTACAGTACTACTTTTGCCCACTTCACAACTGATGTTTTCTTTAGCCAAAGAGCTGGGACAAAAACCTTGCATGGTGAATCTGCTTGGCAAGTGTCTACACCAACATCATCACAGGCATGCAGTAGACTGATTTGCTCATGAGAGTTGCAGTCATACTCCTCACATTTCCACGTCAAAATTCCTGAGAAAAATTCTTCAGTTGTATTAGGGAAAGGAGAATATGGCAGAAGTAAGTTTACTTGTATACGAGGATGGTTGGTGAAGCATTGTCTCACACATGTTACATGGTGGAAGCTTACATTATCCCATATGAGAAAATAAGATGTGTTCTCTGGGACATTACATTTGAAAAACTGGTCATATAGTGCATGAAGAAATGTCAGATGTGGGGAATTATAAGGCCCAAGCATTACCCCTTGCTGACTAATTGCAGCACAAAGGGTAACATTTCCACCCTTTTGGCCTGGAACCTCCATGTACCATGTAGACTAAATCCTGCCTAATCAGTCAAGTTGAATCCAGCTGGTTTAGCACTTGTATCAAGTTGCAGGATTCTCTGATTAAACATAATCATAAAGAAACAGTGATGAGGATCATTCGAATTTGTGGAAATCAAAGGTACACTACTGTAGTACTGAATGAAATCACATACAAGCAGCAAATCTCTTTCACCCATATACTGTTTCTTTCAGTGGAATACTTTCTTCATGGACGTCCTCAAAAACAATCAATAGTGGATATGGAAACACTGTGTTCATTTTGAAAGCTCTCCAGTATATTTCGTTGAATATCTGTTCCAGGTCAGTAGATGAACTTGCAGAAATCTGGCTCTCAAAAAACAAGCTGCTTTTATGTTTGAGCATAAACTTTCACTGTTTGTATGCTGGTGGGCGAAACCAAATGTTCAGCCGAGAACAAGTGGCTGAAGATGTGTACGTGGTTTTGGCAAATAATGCAATAAGACTTTGAGATATTCAACCTTTGACTTGCACAAATTCAAATGATCCTCATCACTGTTTCTTTATTATTATGTTTAATCAGAGAATCCTGCAACTTGATACAAGTGCTAAACCAGCTGTTAAATGTTCTGACGATTCCTGCTACAGTGAAGCAGCTCAAATTGGGGTGCACTCTCTGTCCTGCTTCCTGCAGGCTCTTTCCATTACTGATAACATTTTCTATCAGGATGGCTGTAATTTCGTTTGAAGTGCATTGGCTTCCTCTTCCTCTATTTCTTCATCTACCTCTAGCCCTAGGTGGCAGTTGTTCAGTACACAGCACGTCTGTGACCTTTTTATAATCGAGAACTGAGCATAGACTTGTGACTGATCGTACCTGCCCAGGTGAAGACTTTCGTGGTTCATTAGCCCTTTTAGTGTTATCAGGTGTTTTATGTACAAGCATTAAAGGTACCAGTGTACTTACAAAGATTGTTGTGCTTATATATTGATCACTGTGTGCTGTGTTAAACTGCAACTTGAGCTGAAACAAGTACAAAGTTTATTCATTTCTGGCAGTCTGTTATAAAGATTAGATCAGTGAGTGTGTGTGTGTATGCGTGTGTTTGTGTGAGTATACAGTATGTGTGTGTGTGTGTGTGTGTGTGTGTGTGTGTGTGTGTGTGTGCATTTTGTGACAGTGCAAAATCAACTGGGAAAACTGTAAAAAGGATAAAATATGACCCAAATAAACCTTATAATAACTGCTAAGTTTGGACCACATTTTGTTTTAGGGCTATATACCTACCTACCCAACTACCCACCTATATACTTGCCCTACCAACACACTTACCCACCCACCTATGCACATACCTTCCTACCAAACAAGGTCAGTAGGAAGCCATTTGAGATGTAGCTTAATTTGAAGATGGTGGATCACAAGAATATTTCATTAGAGCTATGATTATTGGGCCATTTGTTGTAGTAACTTATCTGCTTTGCAGAGTGATCATATTTTCTTTCTTACCTTACCTGACTGACTGAGAAGAGAGAGATACTGTACTATCAAATGTTTATTCTTTAATCAATCAGAGTCGTGTTGGTTTATTACTTATTATATAAGATTTTTTAAAGATGACCTTTGCTTTTTGTCCTCATAGTCTTTTTTCTCATGATAGGCCAAAAGTTTTCTGTTGCAACCAAATGTGGCAGATGAGGACGTGTGTTTAGCAGGAGTCTGCAGCAAGAGTGTGGGCAATGGCCAATTAAGATAGCATACCTGTTGCTTATTGTTTGGTGGGTTATATTAACAAGCTGTATTGTCTCTCTCTCTGTTGGTGAGCTGTGTGTGAGAGAGAGAAGAGAGCTGAACAGATGCTGCTTGAAAGCAGCCAAGTTTTTTTTCCCCTTTCTGGGCAAAATAATAAAAGCTCATGTTTTTGCACACCCTGGATCTGCTCTGTCTCGAGTTGTGTCAGCTGTCTTACTAAACTGGTGCCGAAACCCGGGAGAAAGCTCAGAGAACAATGTTACATGGACATGGGGCCAAGTCCTCTTGCTCAAATTGTCCAGTCTCTAGCCCATATGCAGGCTCTTGTGAGTCTACAGCAGCAGCAACAAGAAATCCTTGCCATATTTGTTGAGGAGCAAGCTGCAGACTGTGTTGCCATCCAGAGCCTGTTAACCTCCTCCTCTTCCTTAAGCTCCTTTTCTATGGAGCAGATGACACCCTGGGATGATGACAAGGCATACCTGTTTCAGGGTACCACCTCAGTATGTGGGTGGCCAAGGAGAGAATGGAGACTCCTTATTCAAGCCCTCCTCACAGGCTATGCCCAGCTGGCTGTTCGTAGTCTACTATCTAGCTGTATTATGCAGCAATGAGGAGAGCTGTGCTCAAGCAGGTCAGACTGTTTCCTGAAGAACGTCATCAGCAATTCCAATGACAATGGACCCCGCCCATCTGGAAAGGTCATCAAGCAGGTGACATTGGTGCAGTTTGCAGTTCCCGCCCAGAACATCAGAGTCAGTCTAGTGCCACCAAATCAATAACTGAACAAAGGCATTCAACTGCTGAAGGATCACATGCCTGTGTGCACATACCCAGGGACACGGTGCACCCCATGCCCACTTCCAGACATTCTCCCACCCTGGCAGCATGTAGAAGGAGATTGCTGCACCTCTAGCTGCTTGGAGTTCAGCGGCCCTGCCCCCCGGATATACCTTTTCTCCACAACCAATAGTTGGAAAGCCAGACACAGACAACGGAAACAAAAGCAGCATGCCAGGGCTGTGCACAAGGGGCTTTTTTCCTTTCCCCCAGGGTGTCACTGAGTTGAAATGGAGCCCAGGCAGGTTTGTTGGGGCTGTGGAGAACCAGAACATTCCCAAGTGGAGGAAGAATGGATGTGAGTTATGGCCATCCCCCAATCCAGAGCAGACATACAGAGTGCCAGTTAGTACTCAAGGTGGTATACATCAGGCCTTGGTGGATTCAGACAGTGGGCAGACCTTGATCCACCAAAGACTCGATGCGCTAACCTTTCCCCATTTTGCTATTATTTAGGATCATTTATACCAAGAGAGCAAGGAACAGGAGTCCATGACTCTCCTGTTTGGTTGGTACCAAAAAGCAGCAGGGAAATGCTTTTCCATGCGGCTCATTATAGCATCATGGCAGGACACCTCATGGTGGATAAAACAATAGCCCTAGGAGCCATTAACGAGGTTCCAGGATAATTTTTACTGGTTGGGCATTCATGTTGATGTCTGGCAGTGGTGTATGTTTTGCTGCAAAAGTCAGCTGGTGAATCCACTGGCCACCCAAACATGCCATTGCATCCTCTCCTCCTCATCCCCTTAGAAAGAATGGGTATGCATCCTGTCAAGCCATTGGACAGGTCAGCATGAGGATATCGCTTCATATTAATTCTTGCAGACTATGCAACATTATATCCTGAAGCATTGCCTCTGAGAATGATCTCCCCATAAAGCGTAGTGGAGGCACTGTTCACAATTCGAATGTCCCGAGTTGGGATCCTGAAAAAGATAACTAACTAACTAACTGACCAAGGTGCATCATTCATATCATGTACACTATGTAAACTGTATGAATTATTAGGAATTAAAGCAATCTGCACTAGTGTTTATTATCTGCAAATGGACAGGTTAGCAGAGCAATTAATTAAAATGTAAAAGTAAAATGTAAAAGAGAATAATCCATAAGTTTGTGAATGAGGATAACTGAAATTAAGATAAATGGTTGGAAGCCCTAATATTTGCAGACTGGGTAGGCTTTCAAAGGGTTTTCCTCATTTGAACTATTATATGGGCATATGAGCCCTGGGGGGGTGTTGGATGTGATTAAAAAAACTGGGAGGATGGTTCAATGCCCAGTAAAAATGAAGTTCAGTATATCTTTGACCTGCAAGCAAAATTTCACAAACTGGGTCATTTATCATAGGAGAATTTTCTTCAGGCCAGGAGAGGCAGCAATGGCACTATAATAGGTGTTCCCAACTGAGACAATTTGCACCAGGAGTCCTTGTTTTGCTTCCCACCTTTAGTTCGAAATTACTCGCCAAGTGGGAAGGGCCTTTTGAGGTCAAGTCTGAGGTTTTGTGCACAGACAGGGGAATCCCACAGCAGATCAATTTAACCAATTTAACCTCCTCAAACAATGGAGGGAAGCAGTCCCTGTATGGTAGTGGGAGAGAGATGAGTTGGGACCAGAGTGTCTAAAATCAGCTGATTCCACTCCGATCCAAATTGGACACCATCTTTCACTGTCCCAGAGGACAGAGGTTGCGAAGTTGCAATCTGAAATTTTGGATGTGTTTTTCCCCCCTGTCAGGATGCACAAACTTCAGAGAATAGCAGATAGAGATACTCCTCCCGGCATGTTTCTATGCAGCCATCTGTATTATTTAACTGAACACAAGAAAAAAGTGTTTCATGATGAACTGGGGAAAATGCTAGAGATAGGCGTAATAGAGGAGTCCCATAGCAAATGGAACAGCCCAATCATGCTGCTGTTAAAGGCCAACAGGGTGATCCATTTTTGTTTGGACTTCCACAAAGAGAGCACGGTTTCGAAATTTGATGACTATCCCATGCCTCATATTGATGAGCTCCTGCATTGCATTTACATTTACATTTATGGCATTTGGCAGATGCCCTCATCCAGAGTGACTTACAGAAGTGCTTTGAGTCTCTATCATCAAATACATCCCAATACTGGTTCACTAGGTCACAGACTAAGTATACCATCAGTCTAAAAACTCTGTTGGGAGGTAAAATGGTAAGAGAAACACACCGACAACACAATTTTTTTTTTTTTTTTTGGCCATTGGCTAAGTGCAGCTCGTTTTATTTGATCTATTTTATTTAGCCTGGATCTGACCAAGGGCTACTGGCAGATTCCCTTGTCACCAAAGTCCAAGGAAAAAACGTCTTTCTCTACCCTGTTCATTTTACACCGATTTGGCACACTTCTGTTCAGGCTATTTGGCCAGTGGCCACAGGGGAGTCCTAAAGTTTTTGAGATGGGTCGGCCTCAAGGTGAACCTGGTGAAAATGTGCGATTGGACTGGTGGTGGTGGTATGGTATCTGTGCTTCCACTTGGGTCTTGGGCAGGTGTGTCCCTAAATTAATAAGACTATGGTGACTGCAGCCTGCCCGAGACCTAAGATCAAATAGGAGGCGAGACATTTTCTGGCACTGGTGGGATATTATCTCAGGTTTCTGCCTAATTATTTGGACCTCACCAGCCCACTGAATGTTTTAACTAAAAAGGGGGCCCTCTGCTTCATTCCCCTAACTTTTGCGTCCCCTTTTGTCTTTCAGACCAACACATCGAACTGAGGGCTGTGGGCCACTCTATCCCAGGTGGTGGAGGAGGAGGCAATACATCAGCAGTAACCTCTCAGTCTGGGAGTCTAAGTACACCACTATGGAGAAGGAGTGTCTGGCCATAAAAAAGTTGGTCCTCACTCTTTAATACTATTTATTGGTGCTCCCATTCACTCTCTGTTCAGACCACACCACACTGCAGTGGCTCCACCACTTGAAGGATGTCAAAATGAGGATCACCGAATGATATCTGGCATTAAATGATGGTAAATGGTGTTACAGCCATTTAAGTTCATTGTGGTCCACAGGATGGGGGCACAGACGGTAGTGGCTGACCTTCTCAGTTGATCGCAGGGTGGGCAGCTCCCTGGACTGTGTCAGGCAGTAGGGGGTACTGTGGCAGGTGGAGGCATGATTTAAAGTGGCACACCTTTTGCTTATTATTTGGTGGATTATATTATCAAGCTGTTTTGTGTCTCTTTCTCTCTGTTAGTGAGCTCTGTGTGTATGTGAAAGAAGAGAGCCACATGGAAAGTGGCCAAGTTTTTTTTTTCTTCTTTATTTCTGAGGAAAATAATAAAATCTGTCATTTTGGTACACTCTGGGTCTCGAGTTGTCTCAGCTGTCTTGCTACAATGACAATGTCTGTACAACAACCTATACACTTTGTTTTATGTTGTAAGTTTGAACATTTTCTATATAAAAAGTGTAGCTTCACCCATCTGGAATCTGCATACTAAAATAAGAGCCACAGAACCAATCATCATTGAATGCACCATCTGGAAGAAAATGTGAGTAGGCTGATTGGTATTTTGCCCACTGACTGAGTTTTGATCACTGTACAGACCTTATGAACATAATCCAGCTATTTAGATTTTAGGCACATTAGGAAAATGTGTACCATTATATTAATTTATTAACTATGAGAGCTTTTATTCCTTTTTATTCGACCAACAGAACCTATACTAAATACATGCTAAAATGTAGACTGTAAATATATTCAAGCAGGGGTTTTCAACCTTTCTTGGCCAGTGACCCCATTTTAAGGGCCCATAATTCGAACGCTGAAAACAGAGAAATCAATCCTCCGTACATCAACAAAACAAAGTAAATAAGCAAGAAAACTAATATACAACTCACAGTATCTCCAAGTTACTGAGAAAGTGAAGTGGTTTTACTGTAGCAATTTTAATCATGAAACATGTAAGCATGACCTCAATGAATTATGACTTAAGCCATAATTTTGCATCAATTTTAAGACACTATATATGGTTCATGTCAAAGAAGAAGTGTCTAAGACCAAATTATTAGCTCAAACTCTGCCCGCCTATTCTCACTACAGAGCTCAAATTGGTAGACCATCAAAGCAAGCCAGATGAGTACAGAGTGAGTTACACTATGCTCGTAATAAAAATGAATTAATTTTACTGTAGATATTTAAGTGTAGACAAATATTTAAGCATGAATACTATATGAAGAGGTTATTTAAGTCAATAAATAATTAAATGAAGTGAGCAGGTAGTTAAATTTCATATAAACATAGCCATTTCACCGTCACTAATCAGATCACAGTCTGTTGAGCTATACTCAGAATAAAGATGGTTTAATTTTACTGCAGAATTTTTTTCAAATTCATAAGATAATTCAATCAAATTGAGCCAGGTGTCAAATTTAAGGTACAGTAAAATAGCCTTTCACTTTATGGCCCCATAAAAATGAACTGATTTCAGTGGAAAGGTTTTACATTATTTAAGCAAAGTAATTATTTGTCTCAATTTTATCTTTCTTTGGCTTTGTCAGGAGTATGTATTGCCTAACAGTGTCAGTGTCTGATACCACAGTTGTTGCTTGCATCTTGTTGATGATCTTGCACATCTCAACTTTGCTTTATGGTCTAGTGGGGATGTAATAACACACTGTCTCAACAAAGCTATGTATTACTACCATAATATTTCACTACCACTGTGCTACCATGGGGCTAGGAGACACTGACACCACAGCAATAAATTGTGTTATTTAAAGAAATACAGGCAACTGAGGCAGACTTGTTCATCAGGTTCATCATCTGACTTTTTTTGTCATCTGATGTATCCTTTATACCTGCCCACTGTGGGATAAACTGAACAGAGCTCTCGGCTCGTCATCCACTGGTATTTTAGTCATTCCTTGAGTTTAAACTAAATGATATACACAAAACATCCATAACATTAACATAACACCGTAATTTAATTCAAAAAGTGGAACTTTCATATATTCTAGATTCATTACACCTAAAGTGAAATATTTCAAGCCTTTTTTTGTTTTAATCTTGATGATTACGGCTTACAGCTCATGGAAATCAAAAATGTTAATTTATGCACTCAATACTCGGGCGGGGCTCCTTTTGCACGAATTACTGCATCAATGTGGCGTGGCATGGAGGCGATCAGCCTGTGGCACTGCTGAGGTGTTATGGAAGCCCAGGTTGCTTTGATAGCGGCCTTCAGCTCGTCTGTATCGTCGGGTCTGGTGTCTCTCATCTTCCTCTTGACAAAATTCAGGTCAGGAGAGTCGGCTGGCCGATCAAGCACAGTAACACCATGGTCAGCAAACCAGTTACTAGTAGTTTTGGCTCTGTGGGAGGGGCCAAGTCCTGCTGGAAAAGGAAATCAGCATCTCCATAAAGTTTGTCAGCAGATGGAAGCATGAAGTGCTCTAAAATCTCCTGGTAGACGCTGCATCGACTCTCGACTCGAGAAAACACAGTGGACCAACACCAGCAGATGACATGGCTCCCCAAATCATCACTGACTGTGGAAACTTCACACTGGACTTCAAGCAACTTGGATTCTGTGCCTCTCCTCTCTTCCTCCAGACTCTGGGACCTTGATTTCCAAATGAAATGCAACATTTACTTTCATCTGAAAAGAGGACTTTGGACCACTGAGCAACGGGGTTTTGAGTAAAAAGGGGTTTTGAGTTAATTAGCTGATTAGAGTCTTCTCAGGTCCACATCGCTGTATTATAAATTCTTTATTCTAAAATTTTTGAGATACTGGATTTTTCCAGTAGCTCATTTCCATGAGCTGTAAGCCGTAATCATCAAGATTAAAACAAAAAAGGATTGAAATATTTCACTTTATGTGTAATGAATCTAGAATATACATCAATGCACTGGGTCAAATAACTCACTCACTGGATATAACCAAGTTTGAACTTCAGAACTGGCCAACACCTTCTGTTATCAACGATCATGATTTCTCTCATAGTGACGTGATGGCTCTTTCAGGTGAGGTGTTTTGAGAATGTTGTAGATGCAGGCAATGCCTTTACTCATTTATCTTCAGTTCTCACTTCTCTTTTCAACATCTGAGCTGTTCGTCTGTGTGAATGGTAAGGTATATGTTTGACCCCCCTGGAGCTGTGTGCATGAGGCCAGTGTATTATGGGAGGCAATCTATTATCAGGGTAAATGGAAATAAATCTTCTTAATGAAGCACAGCCACAGCAGGGCACTGCAGGGATGCACAATGTTAATATGCATTTGTCATGCCTGAGCTGATTTAAGCAAAATCATCATTATATTTAAATACATTTTATTAAATGCAACGCAAAGTAATGTTATTCTTTTAGAAAGAATTCTCCTCTGTTGACAAATTAAAGGAGATCTGGTGACTGTGAAGGCCATAGCATATGATTGACATCATTTTAATACTCATCAAATCATTCGGTGAGCCCTCTCTGGAAGACACTACTCCAATCAGGATAGAAGTTGTTTTGGAGAAACATTGGCTTAATCTTCTTTACAGCATCACTTCAGTTCAGTGATGTTTGAGGGCATTCGTTTATGCACAGCTCTCTGAAGATCTCGCCAGAGCATCTCAATGGGGTTGGAATCTGGACTTTGACTTGGCCATTCCAACACCTTGTTTTTTTTTTCTTGTTTAGCCAAGCAGATGTCGATTTACAGGTGTGCTTAGGATCACTGTCCTGTTGCATGACCCAATTTCAGCCCTGCTCAAGCTGCTGGACAGATGGCTTCACATTGTTCTCTAGAATATCCAGGTATGAAGTGGAGTTCATAACTTTCTCAATGACTGCAAGTTTACCAAGTCCCGTGGCTGCAAAACAAACTCAAATCACCAGCCATCCACCACCATGCTTCACAGATGATATGAGGTGTTTGGGGTGATAAACTATTTTGGTTTTTGCCAAACATGGCACTGTGCATGATGAGCAAACTTCTGCACCTTGGTCTCATCAGTCCAGAGGATATTGTTCTCTTGTGGTTTGTTCAGATGCAATTTGAATGAATGGGCTTTTTCCTAGCCACCCTTCCATTAAAGTCATACTTGTTCAGTCTTTGTCATAAACATAAACATTCAATGGTCACATGATGGAGCTCTTGGGTTTTCTTTATATTTTTGAGCATTAAATGGTCAGACCATGGACTGAATTTGCAGGAACCCCCACTACTGGGCCTTCCTTGAAGGCATGAACTCATTTGAAAAAAGATGTTGAGGCAAGTTTCACTAATTTGTTAATGTTAACTGGCTATATTTGAGTTAGCCAGTTTTCTTTGCTATTGCCTGCGTAGGTTAGCATCAATTCTAGGCAGTAATTCAGATTCTAGCGAATGGTAGCTATTGCAAACCTACAGGCAAAACGATGTAGTACAAAGATTACAAAAATAACCTTTTAACAGTCTTTGATAGGTAATAAAAGTTACCTTTCACGTAAAAACACGACATTAACTTTATTTCATCAGGCATTTTAATACTTGAGTATATTTAAAAGTAGCAACTTCTTTACTTGTTCACTCAGGTTTGTTGAGGGTGGAGTATCTGGCTGCTTTATGTCCCAGAACGTCCTCATACCCGTGTTACCGTCTGGCTCTTTCTTTTAGTTATGCTGTCAAAGCTAGTCTTGTTGGAGTTCCTGCTTGCATTCTGCACACGACGTACAACGTACATGTTAAACCATCACAGGACAAGAGCATACCTATACCTAAATACTGGTGTTATTTCCCCCTCCCCCCCTCTCTCGCTCAAGCTACAAGTTACACCTGAGATACCAGTGAATCCTTCAGCCTTTCGGACCTGCCAGACCCGTCCTGATGGACCCATTTCTGCTTGGAGCCTTGTAAACCTGAAAATAAAGATGGCCCCACATAGCCTACAGATCCCCATGGGTTTACTGTAGATGGTTCTACCTAAAGATGGCTGTGCATTTTTCCACTCAAGTCTCCGTCAGTGAACAGATGATAACTTCAGTTTGATACTAAAAACCTTAGAGTGAAAACCCTAATGATGCTCATTACTCAAGTTTCTTTTAGCACACTTGACTTTGCTTGACTTTACAGTATACAGAAATAGAAGTGGAATGATTTATAATCCTCTCAGGGTTTCTTCCTCTTGTCGCTGCAGGGAGTTCTTCCTTGCCACCGTGGCCTCTGGCTTGCTCATTAGGAACAGATTTAAATAAAAATGTTATATCCGGATATGCCCATTGTTAAACGTTCCACACAAATAAAATCGAATTGAATCTACTTTCACTCGAGTACATTTTTTTGGCTTGGATACTTCCACTTTTAATTGAGTAAGATTTTGGCACATTAGCACACACTTTCACTTAGGTATGATTTCTCAGTACTTTGTCTACCCCTGCCCAAATGTTAGAGGTATGGAATGTGTATTGTGTCATTTGTAAGAGAAGGCTCCGCTGTCAGAAGAGCGGCCTCTAGAGACAAAATAAAAACTATCGTTGATTTAAAAAAAAAAGTGGGGTTTTTTTTGTTGTTGTTTTTAACAGTGAGGTATTTTTTTGATTCATTTTGGATGCCTCTATTTTTATTTATTTATTTAATATATTTGGCGTGTTACTTTTTGGTTCAGTTAGGATGTGTAGCTTTTATTTATTTTAATATTTATTAATTAGTTAATATATATTAATATTTATTTCATTTTCATGGTGCAGTCAGTACTGTTTATTTTTGTAATAAAGTTCAACAATATTTTAATTCGAGTGTTACGTTTTCATTCGGTATAAGTTTTAAAAACTTATCGGATGATTAACCAGTTATTGGCGAGTACTGCCCAACTTAGTTATCGGTATCGGTGTAATCCACTATCGATCGACCTCTAATAGGTACCATAAACGCTGCTGGAAGAGAACAAAATGCCTCTTATCTAACAATAAAAAAAAATCCGACCAAGTGAGGGGGATGAATCGAATCCGTAAGGCTGCCTGATAAAACAGCGAAATTATTTTGCAGCTTATCAACTAAACAGAGGTCACGCAGAATATCTTGGAGCATCTCTGACTCTTACGCATCTCCTCCCAGCACCCAGCCATCCACTGGTGCTCTTAAAATGCTGGACTGTGTCCAAAGCTCTGCATGCATATTCTAGCATCCTCGGCTGTTGTAAAAGCACCTATTCAGCACAGCTGGGGGGCTTCCAACAAGCTCAATATTAATCAGGATCTCTGGCAAGATGAGCATACAACCACAATCGCACTATTCATGAAATTTGCATGAATAAAAAGAATGAAAAGAGCACAAACGGTTAAGTACAGTGTGAGGTCCGGTTGAACGCTCAAGTCAGTCTTTTGCCTGTAACAAGTAATGTCTTGTTTATATAGGCAAATTCAATGAATATTTATCTTTATTCGATTGTATTTAAAATAAATTCAAATATAGAATTATTAAGTATATTTCCAGATATTTTTACTCATTTCTAGCTTGAAGTGGTCTTGTGCTCAGGGCTCTGTGCAGGGACACTCGAGTCCTTCCACCTTCTTCCAACTTTAACACACCATGTCTTCATGGAGCTCGTGTTCTGCACTTTGTGTTGTGCTGGAACAGATTTGGGCCTCTTAGTTCCAGTAAAGGGAAACTGTAATGCTACAGCGTACAAAGACAAGTGTGTGCTTCCAACTTTGTATCAACAGTTTGGGGAAGAACCACATATGGGTTTGACGGTCAGGTGTCCACATACGTTTGGCCATACAGTGTAGTACAGTAAAGATTTAACTAAGACCTTGAGATTAAAGTCTGCTGCAAGTGTGATGGTGTGTGAGGAGGTTGGCAGTTTGCCCCAAAGTACACAGGAGCAAGTGGGCGAGGCAAATCCCTGCTGCTGTGCTCTTTGCCCTGTATAAACACCGGACTATAGTTCCCTCTGAAAGTATTGGAAATGAAAGCTGAAATTCTGATCTATTGTCTTATATTCTTCTTTTTTTTTTTTTTGGATCTCAAACCCAAATGTCTTCAATGTATAGAAAAAAAAAAAAAAAAAAAAAATTATATATATACACACACACACACACACACACACAGGCCTTGGTGTTCCAGTACTTTTGGAGGGACTGCATATGTAAGGTTTTTACACACTCTAAGATTGCGTGTGTATGGGTGTATCTACAATGACGTATTCCTTCACCCTCACATAAGCTGCCAAGGAATTTCAAAATAGGTCAAATCTTGACTGCGTAATCAGTAGCTTCAACAGCTTTCAGAAAAGAAAAAATAAGAAGGCAGGATAGTCTCGTAACTCTCTGAAAGAACGTTTGGGAATGTGGAACTACTCAGACCTGGACCTGGCAGCAACGGGAACAAGCACAGAATCTTACTTCCCTCCTGAAAAAAAAAAAGACAAATCATATTCAATAGACAATTTTATTTAAAATGATGTTAAGGTTTTATTCTACATGGCAGTTTTCCAAACCAAGCTTCTATAACTTTTATTGGTTAGTGAAATAATACATTTTAGATATAAAACTATCATTTACCAATGGCGACTGTTATTGGTTTATGAAGCTATATGAAATAAAGCATCACTGTGTCTCCATTTCCACTTATAAATTAAATCCCTTCCCAATCAAGCCCTAAAACAGCCTCAATTGCCTATCACAAATAGGCTTAATTAACGCTGATTAAACAGGAAAATAATAAATTAATCATTTCAGTCTACAGTGCTACAGTGAATGCTTTGTCAAGAGGACACATAAGCAATACACTAACAAGAAAAACACACACATACACACACACAAAAAAAAGAAAAGACAAACGCATTTTCGGACCGGCTCATCACCCGACAAAACCCTCCAACATGTCATGCAGAACAAAACAAAATAAAAAACAAAAATATATAAATATGATCTAAAAATTAGAAGCAGTTTTAAATTTCATAATTACACGCTCTCCATCAGCCCGCTGTTTTCCTTTTGCATTTCAAGTCACATTTCAGCTGCAAAATTCTACACCATATGGAGGGGGGAAGGAAAATAATTTGCCTTGCAAATACATCCTGGTACGTTCGGATTGTTTTGTTTTTTTTTAAGATGTTGTGGATGACCACAGAAACATACCGCCTACTACTTTGTGTAGCGCTGGTTAATATTACGACAAACGCACAATAACCACCACAAAAACAACCAGTGATTCCCTGTGGCTGCTGAAAAAAGGGGAAAAAAAAACAGACAATACATTCACATTGCGAAATATATGCCCATCATTCAACATTTATGGATGAAGACGTGCACACACGGGTATATCGGGTACGATGGCATTAGCGCTGGGCTAGCGAATGAGTCTTTCAGATTTGCTGAAGTAGGAGTCGAACAGACACATACACTGACCCCCTTATACACTGAAAACACAGCCTCCCACATTCACAGCCAACCACTGGGACGCAGGGACGCAGGGACGCTGGGACGGAACGAGAGAAATATCTATCAAGAAAGCACTTCTTTTTTTTTTTTAAACTTCTAAATACCAAGGATGTTACCAAGAGATTTAATGAAAGACCTCTCGTATCGATAATAGTCTCCTTCTCCTTTTCTCTCACTGCACTCCTGACATAGTTAACGGACTGCATGCGCTTCTCTCCTCATGGTGAATTACTGAGTCCCCAGGGAACCATTGCTCTGAAGAGTCGAGAAGATCCCTTGCTCTTTAACCACTCGATACGGATAAAACCCAGACTCACACTCGTCTGCTCCTGTACATACACGAACACACACACACACACACACACACACACACACACACAGTGTTAAGAGCTGTTAAACACAACGCAAACGTTCAGACTTTCTCCCTGCATTCTTACACAGTTCATATTATAGCGGAGACAGATTTTCATTTGTGGTGTAGCACTGCTGCTCCCTATAGGAAGATGAGAGCACTGCACCTCGACGGCCTATCGCTCCTAACGGTCGCGCAACATCCTAGTTTGTTTTTATCGCCAGCTTTCCAAAATCTCCAGTTAAGAGTAGAAACGTGTATGGAACAGGCATTGACTTGTCAGACATTCAGTCCCATGCATCGGGGTCTTAAAGCCTCCACCCAGTGCTGCCTTTACACGGCATCTGTTTAGTCATTATCGGAAAAAAAAACAAAAAAACAACACGTTTGACCGAACTTAACCACATCGTTCATAAGCCAACAAACACCTTTCCAAGCATTGTTCAAGGTTAAGCCTTGGGGTTAGTGCAATTTCATGATGTAATGCAACACCTTTTAAACTACCTTCATGTCCAAACCTCAAACCTACTTTAGTTACCTCAAGTCCCATATTATGGAAGTTTAACTGCTTTCGATCAATGTGGTAACAATTTTTCTATTGAAATCGTCCAAATCCAAATCTGGTGGCTAAAGATATAGTGGCCTTGGGACTCGGGACTCAATCATGGCAACAATTCTGTAAAGATGATGAATGGTAACAACGGGCTCTTCTTTAATTTAGGGGGTCTTGCTCTGCAGTAGTGTCCGGCCGATCAGAAAACGAGAGCCTGTTTCCAGTACTGCTAGCAGATTTTCTATGCATTTATATATTATTACACATAATGTAAATTCATAAGGAGACCATTTATCTACTGATGTCATGACCACAATACTTTTATGTGCTGTTCATCTGTAGCAAAACAACCCTTATTTAGCTATAAATGTGTATCACCCTGGAAATAATTCTCAGTTGCCAAGGAGATGGTGGCAGGACTACAGAGCCCTCTGCAGCTCAAAAGAGCCTGGGTTGTTGCCTTGGTAACATGGTTGTTGTAAATTAGTTGTTGTTTTTTTTGTTCTTTTTTTTTTTTTTTTGTTCTAGTGGTCCAGGTCAGTTTATGCTGGTGTCCAGAGAAAGGTCTTCTTAAGAGGTGGCGATTTCTTTCCCTAGGTGATGCCATCCCTTCTGCTGTTCCAAAGGAGGGAGGTACTCTGAAGTGGAAGATAATGTGAAATACGGGTATCGTTAAGACAGGTGATGACGTTTCCGACAGTTTTGAATGACGTGCAGATGTAATAAACACGTTTGGAGGTTTTGTATATATAGTTTAAATTATTATAAATAATTTATGTACAAATAAGGATGACAGTAAACCATTTCAGTGTAAAGAGAACGTGCGTGCGTGTCATACCATTGCAGTTCTTGTTGTCTTTGTCTGAGGCCTCCTCTTCCACCTTGGCCATTTTAAAGAGGATCAGAAAACTTTAAAATGTCCAGAAAAAGTGTACAGAAACAGTGTAATGAACATTAAATGCAAGACTTGTGTCCCATGCAGACTTACCTCTTTCCTCCAGTTGAGCTCATAGAAAATCCTCTCAAAGCACTCATGCATGTAGGTGAACTAAAGGTAAGGAAACGCAATCATTAGTCGCCTATAAATGACATATGTTCTTTAAAATTTTGGTCGGTCATTAGTTGTCATATTGATTTGATTAATTGATTCTTTTTAAAGGTTTTTAATGTCAATGGAGCATGCCTCCAAAGCATCCAATCGAAATAATAAATGTGAAATACGTAAAAGTGTTTATTTAAATTTGTCTGTTCTGCATTTGGGCCCCCTTATAAAACTTAACTTTATATTTTATGACCTGAAGTGTCTCGCAGCACGCCGTCAAAGACCAAACCAGTCAGTGTTTTACTTTTCAAGCTATACAAATGGAGCACATTACAATACATACCTGACTCTTTTGGACTTTGATGCGGTGCCGAGTGGCATCACAGGTCATAAAAAGTTACTTTTAACAATCACCTGATGTTAATCAGTGATGAGACAAATGCTAAGTTTAAAGACCCTTTATCAACGAGCACTGTTGTCTGCAGTATCACTGACCAGATTAACACAGATAAGACCTGACTCTGTTCTGAATCAATCCAAAAAAAAAAAAAAAAAACCTGAATGTTAATTTCTGGCACATTGCACATTCTGTATATACACACACCTGGCCTGGTCATCATCCTTAAACCAGGATCTAATTGGATCAACATATACAGTGGATAGAACATTAATACTTTGTACCCCTTTATTACTATTTTCACATTTACTTGAACTGTAAGTTGGAATTAAAATCGAATACTTTTTTTCCCTCCTACACACAACACTTGGTCAAAGAGGCCACAAGAAATCTATCACAATGAAAACCTTAATAAGACCCCCAGGATTTTATGTCCAACAGAGGAAGACGTGCATGATGCAACGATATCAAATTGGCCTATATGCGAGGGTGGCAAGAAGAAAGCCATTTCCACAAAAGTCCATCTGGACTGCTGTATGGCCCAACACCATCCTGACTGTGAAGCATGGTGGTGGAAGCATAATTTTCCGGGGATGCTTCTCATCTTCAGGGACTGAGAAACCTGTGAAGATTAAGGGGAGGATGGATGGAGCCAAGAACAGAGAGATTCTGGAGAAGAACCTTGAAGAACAAATCTGCAAAATGGGTCAGAGGTTTATATATTCTAACAGGACGATGACCCCAAGAATAAAGGCCAAAGCTACCACGGAGTAGCTTGCTAGGAACAAAGTGGATGTTCTGGAGTGGCCTAGTCAAAGCCCTGAACTAAATGCAATTAAAAATCTGTGGAATGACCTGAAGGAACAACCACCAAAATCCTTTCCAAACTTGAATATTTCTGTGAAGAGAAGTCTCTAAAACCAGGTGTGGCAACCTTGTGGAGAGCTACTAAAGAAAAAAAAAACAAAAAAAAACTGTTAGCTGTATTTTACTGCCAAAGTATTGGTATCTATCAAGTAAATATCCACGAACTATTGACTGTATTGACGTTCATGTGGAATGCTGTGTTGGTTGGATCAGGGAAAGCAAGTTTACACAACAAAAATGCAGACATTTTGAAAAGGGGGTGTATTCATTTTCTATCCACTGTATGCAACAGTTGGGCTTAAAGCACTACTGCTATGCTAACATCCACAGAAATACACAGCTCACCGAATATAAAGTGCATGTGTGCACGCATCTGAGGGACACTTACATAAGGAGTGAAGATTTTGACCCAGCGAGGCTTTTTCTCCCCTCGTACATACTCAAAGCAGAAAGCCATTCCCTCCTCGTCCGTGTCCCACCTCTGCATCTCGGACCATTCGAAAGTTATAACCTGGTTCTGGGCATTTAAAAAAAAAAAAAAAATCCACACACACACACACACACACACACACACACACACACACACACACACACACACACACACACACACACTTATCAGACAAATCTGAAGGGTTAAACGCATGCATACAAACCTTAACGACAACATCTAAAGCTGTGAATATAGTTGCGGGAGTGTAATCCGTAC
Organism: Cranoglanis bouderius; assembly: GCA_023630585.1. Classification (NCBI taxonomy): domain Eukaryota; kingdom Metazoa; phylum Chordata; class Actinopteri; order Siluriformes; family Cranoglanididae; genus Cranoglanis; species Cranoglanis bouderius. Next base: position 609,633 of record CM042546.1, on the reverse strand, counting down.
GCACGCACCTCTAGCGTTCCATCCTCAGTGCAAGCGTGAAGTTTGAAGTGGTGAATGCTGACAGCAGCGATCACATGACCTCTCCTCCGCGAATCACACGAGCAATGGGGGAACGCTACTTCATTATAGCCCTCACATGTGCGTAGCAAATTCAGATACTAAGCAAGAGAGAAATAAACGAATAACACTGTATTACCAACATAACTACAGATTTTCAGACTGGATATAACACGTCTATGAGGCTTAGCCGCCTCCCATCCGATCAATACTGTTTTTTTATTTTTATTTTAAATATCATTACTGTACAAACACTTTGCTCTATAGCTCCAGGCTGCAGAAACAGAAGAAGATTTTCAGCATGTTGTAAATTCTAAGAGATCTAGAAAGTTGAACTATGTGATTTAAATGGATTTAACATATAAATATTATAAAGAATCTAAATAAATAAATAAATAAATAAATTGTGGGCAGATGGAAGGAAAGGTATCCTTACACATTTGGTGTTTATACTCAGATTAAAGTTTGTAGCACAAAGTTAGAATTGTTGAATATACGCTCTTAGGCATAGCTGATAATAGTCTAATAAATGATAGATAGAGATATTTTCTTAAGAAAGTGAGGAGAGTGTGCAGGCGGAGGTGAACGACGAATCGTGTTACCGTGGCCGTCTTTCTCTGCTCGGCTAGCTTCTGAAGCTGATAGGACTTATCCTCCGCTTTGATGAATCCCTTCTTCACATCATCCTGAGCCTGAGAGGATGAGAAGTGAATGCCAAAAACAGATAGAAAAAAGAAAAAAAAAACAGCTGCACCCACAGCTACTGCACTATTATCTTAGAATTTCCTTTGTAATAATAATAATAATAATAATAATAATAATAATAATAATAAAATCACATTCTTAATTAAAAGATGCATCAATATGAGTGAACCTGAATTGCTAGAGTCAGCAAAATAATGCCTAATTAATTAACAACACTGATCTGGTTTCAGTTAATGTTACTGATCTAATGCAGTTTCCAATCAGCTCTGTTTATGTGAGTTTTAAATCTGTGTAATAATAAAAAAGGAAATTTAATCTCTTAAAGCTGCCAGATGTAAGACGTGGGTAAAAAGAAAAAGCCAACGTGAGCCACTCGCAGATGAACATTTTGCAACATACAATCAATCTAACGGGGCACGTCTGGGCAACAAGAAACACCGGTCGGTCCCGTGTTCCAATATTTTTGATCACTTGAAAAATTGGTGGGTTCAAACAAAAGGTGCCATGTTCTAAGTTGTTTAACACGTCTAGATGTAAATATGAGGAAATGAAAGCTGACATTCTGATCTACTGTCTCATGTTCATCTTTCCATCTCAAACCCAAATGTCCCGAAAATAATAGAATTGGCCTTGCCGTTCCAACACTTTCAGAGGGGAACGTATGCCAATTAGATCATCTGCTGTTTTATTAGGGGGGGGGGGGAAGAAGACCATCTTTTAGGCATATTTTTGAGTGATAACTCATACCAGCATACTCTGATATTAAAATGCAGAGCTCCTACACAACATGCATGAAGGCTGGCAGGTCCGCGTTTATGACATCTGGAATTTTGATGTAAGCATGACTGTTATTAAACTAGTAGCATATCAGGCACATTCTGAAGTGACATGAGTGGAAACTGACCTGGTGGAAGCAGTAATGCAGAGCTAGAGGATTTTCCTGGAGAAGCTCGTGCTCCTCTATGCTGAAGAGCCACTTGCGCAGGGCCAGACAGGTCCCTGGCACTGCCGACGTGTAGTTCTGCACATACAGCTTGTGGGGGAACTCATTAGGGGCCAATTTACGGACTGAAAGACAACCAAACAGAGAGAGATGAGAGGATCTCAACGGTGTGACTAATCTAGAACAAAAACTTAAACTGAAAGAAACTGAGGATGAGGATTTGAGAAACCGTTTGAGGATGCCCCATAGATGCTCAATAGGGTTTAGGTCTGGAGACATGCTTGGCCAGTCCATCACCTTTACCCTCAGCTTCTTTAGCAAGGCAGTGGTCGTCTTGGAGGTGTGTTTGGGGTCGTTATCATGTTGGAATACTGCCCTGCGGCCCAGTTTTCGAAGGGAACTGCTTCAGTATGTCACAGTACATGTTGGCATTCATGGTTTCCACAATGAACTGTAGCTTCCCAGTGCTGGCAGCACTCATGCAGCCCCAGACCATGACACTCCCACCACCATGCTTGACTGTAGGCAAGACACACTTGTCTTTGTACTCCTCACCTGGTTGCCGCCACACACGCTTGACACCATCCTTCTGGAACGACAGCCATGCAGACCAATTTGATGCAGTGTGCGGCGTATGGTCTGAGCACTGACAGGCTGACCCCCCACCCCTTCAACCTCTGCAGCAATGCTGGCAGCACTCATATGTCTATTCTGCAAAGCCAACCTCTGGATATGATGCTGAGCACGTGCACTCAACTTTTTTGGTGGACCATGGCGAGGCCTGTTCTGAGTGGAACCTGTCCTGTTAAACCGCTGTATGGTCTTGGCCACCATGCTGCAGCTCAGTTTCAGGGTGTTGGCAATCTTCTTATAGCCTAGGCCATCTTTATGTAGAGCAACAATTCTTTTTTTCAGATCCTCAGAAAGTTCTTTGCCATGAGGTGCCATGTTGAACTTCCAGTGACCAGTATGAGAGAGTGTGAGAGCGATAACACCAAACTTAACACACCTGCTCCCCATTCACACCTGAGACCTTGTAACACTAACGAGTCACATGACACCGGGGAGGGAAAATGGCTAATTGGGCCCAATTTGGTGTACTCACTTTTGTGAGATACTATATATATATATATATATATATATATATATATATATATATATATATATATATATATATATATATATATGACTCTGCAAAAAATGGCTGTAATTCCTAAACAGTTAATGCAATATTTTTTTATTTTTTGTTACAGTCATTAAATTAAAGTTGAAAGTCTATACTTCAATCACATCTTGATTGCTTCATTTCAAATCCATTGTGGTGGTGTACAGAGGCAAAATTACAAAAAAAAAATTAGTGTCACTGAGTGTTTATGCACATGGCTGAAGTTGCACTGAATGTCATTGTGGGTCTAATCTGGAATAATCTGGAATGTTCCGTTTTGTTTCAGCATAATGAAAATCAGAAAAGATTCTCCTGCTCACCAAAGGTGTGGTTTATCACTTCAAAAAGGGCAAAGTAACTGGCCATGATGCTGTCCATGCCAACCTTCATCACTAGGGCCTGAAAGAGAAAAGAAATAATGCGTATTTAAAGGCATCAGGGACAGGTAATCTGATGTTTTCAAACAAAACATAGAACAGAGTTAAGCCTCTTTACTCTGGTTTGAATCCCAGCTAACTGAGGACCCGTTCTGTGAACCAGAGAAAAGTCTAGCCTACAGCAATCTGGGAGAACGTTGGAAAGTAAAAATAAGACAGCCATTGTTGTGCTCTTGAGCGAACACTCTAGGTATAAAAGTATTTACTTAAACGAGCTGATTGTTGACATACTTGCAACTGACTGTTCTCAGGAGAGCGGAGTTACCTGGTAGACTTGATCAGTGGTGCTGTTTTTACGCACTCGAACTGAAATGGTGGTCTTATCTGGCAGGGCTATTCGCAACTCCACATCGGTTACGCCATTATAGTTCTGAAACACACATACACACCCTGGGGTTTCAGTAAATAACCTCATGAAAAGCATCCACACTGTCAACCCATTCACACGCTCACACAAACACACTCACCTCATCGGACTCAGAAAGGAACTCCTGCATAATGTCACTCTCTCCAATGACCCTTACTGAACACACTAGGGACAGAAATCAGTGTGCAGGTGCAAAAGTCAGAGATCAAATGTCACACATTAACATTAGCTTTATCGCAAAACTCATTCACATCAAGAAAAAAAACAAAAAACAAAGTTTGTCTCTATACATTCTACCCTTCGGTCTGTCTCTCACCTTTCTCCAAGTACTCCTCCAGGCCTCTCCTACGGGCATCCAGCTGTTGGTCGGAGAGAGAGAAAGGCCATTTCCCTGGAAGTTTGGGAAAGGAGTAGGAGGCAAACTCTCTCTTCAGGTTTTGGTGCAGAATGGAAAATTCCCGGTAGCGCTTTGAGCACAACTGTCTGCCAGATATATAGACATTATATACCTGAAAATGAGAGAGAGAGAGAGAGAGAGAGAGAGAGAGAGAGAGATTTTTTTTTTAAAAACCACATACTGTGAGAGTTTCGTTCTCCACACTGATAAATTCTATGTTTTTATTTATCATCAGGTCCTACATAATTGTGTGGTCCTCACCAACTTCTATAAACAAACAAATAACCACTCAACCATTAAGAGAGTAATGAGCAGCCAGGTGTTACTAATGAAATGCACAAGATTAGTTAATCATCAAGAAGTGTGGCTACCTCTATAAAAGCAGAACCTTTGGCAGTTTGGTGTTCTGGAGCACTCGGGTGTGTGTCTACATCATGCAAAGAAGAAAGGACATCAGCCATGACCTCAGAGAAGCAACTGTTGCTGCTCATCAATCTGGGAAGGGTTATAAGGCCATCTCCAAACAATTTAAAATTCACTATTCTATATTAAGGAGGATTGTTTACAAATGGAGAACCTTCAAGATGGTGACCAATTTCCCCAGGAGTGGGCATCCTAGCAATTTCAGTCCAAGGTCAGACCGTTTAATGCTCAAAAACATAACGGAAAAACCCAAGAGATCCATCATGTGACCTACATGCCTCTGTAAACATGTTAAATGAAAAAGACTGAACAAATATGGCTTTCAAGGAAGGGTGGCTAGGAAAAAGCCCATTTTGTCCGAAAAAAATATGAGGCATGATTTAGGTTTGCAAAATTGCATCTAAACAAACCATAAAAGTTCTGGAACAATATTGTTTGGTCTGATGAGACCAAAGTAAAGATGTTTGGTCATCATGCACAATGCCAAACAAACAAATTAAAAAAAAAAATACAACATATCACCACAAACACCTCACACCAGCTGTAGAGGTGGGATGATTAGGCCTTGTTTTGCAACCACGGGACCTGGTAAACTTGCAGTCGTTGAGACAGTGATGAACTCCGCTTTATACCAGAATGTTCTTGAGACAAATGTGAGCTTAAGCTGGGCTGAAATTGGCATCCGATTGGCTAAAGAAGGAATAAAACCAATAAAACTTGGAACGGCCAAGTCAAAGTCCAGATCTCAACCCCATTGAGATGCTGTGGCAGGATCTTAACACTGCTGTGCATAAAAGAATGTCCTCAAACATCAATGAACTGAAGCAACGTTGTAAAAATCGCTCCAAATTGATGTGAGAGACTGATAAACTCTTACAGAAAATGTTTACTTCAAGTTATTGTTGCTAAAGGTGGTCCTACATGTTACTGAATTATCAGGTGTACTTATTTTCCCCACCTGAATGTTGGTTTACTTTTTGGAGAAAAAAAAAACAACAACAAACAAACGGAAAAAAATCTGTTTGCTTTTTTTTTTTGTTGTCACCTGAGGTTTTTAGAAGTTGGTGAGGACCACACAATGGTGTTCTATAGGTCCTGCTAAATAAAAACGTAGAATTGAAGGAGGGTGTACTTTCTTTTTCCCCCATGACTATACATATAGTTCTCTTACAATTTGTCTTTAAATTAAAAAGTAAAACAAATTTCTCACACACACAAAAAAAAAAAATTTTTTAAAAAATCACATAAATGTGGATCTTACAACAAATCTTTCTCCATGCTGCTCCACATGCTTGTAGGTGGGGATGGAGACGGGCACAGCCTGCTTGTCACTGTAGTCATAACTAGGTGAAGCTGAGCCGTCCTCTCCGGAGTCGAGACCATCTACTTCCTGCGGCGGCACAGACAGAACAGCGAGCACCAGCTCTTTCTCTCCTGTTCGAATCAGATCCACCACTTGCTTATGAGTAGCTCCCTCCACGCTCACGCCATTCCTACAAACACACCGAGATGGACAGAGAGAGAAAATCAGACCGTGTAGGAGGTGTGGCTTTGTGTATTGTCAGTGAAGATTCTGACTCTGACACTGGGTATACACGTGTTTGGTTGGTGCACTTTTGAAATACAATATCTTATTGTACAGGCTTTCAAAAATTCATTTGATAAGACCTGCTGGAAACACACATCACTCTGAGATGCTCTCCATGTACAAATTGCATTTAACACAGCTGACAATGGATACCTATGGCAATTCTCATACATACAACACAACACAACACAACACTGGGATGTAACTAGGGGTGGGCGATATGACTGGGGGGGGAAATATATCATATCACAATACATTTGTAAGTAAGATTGAAATACATTTGCAAGATTGAAACAGAAAAAAAAAAAATCATAATATTGATATAGTTTCGTTGTTTCCTGTGCACACTCAGCTTTGTGTAAACTTTCCACCATTACTAATTTTGAGTCAGTACAGAAAAACAGAAGACAGAGAAGACAGAAACTAAACAGTGACAGCGTGCCAGAAGAAGAAGAAGAAGAAGAAGAAGCGCCATTTGGCCAAATGAAGTCAATGTTTGTGCTCTCGGCAACTGAGGGGGTTGCTCAGTGCGATCTGTTTGGGCTGGTGCGAAAACAACCGACACCCTTGTATACAGTCCAAGTCATCCACTGTTACTAGAGGAGGTCTCAGTTTCGCTTCTGAACGAAGTCCAGCGCAGTTTGATGGAAGCGAGAACGCAATTCACCTCCGAGTCACCCCAACAACAGGAAGTTAAACCCAGCATGCTGTGTATTCCGGTCTGAAAGTGAAATGCAATGAAAATAAGGGAGGAAAAAAAAAAAAAAAAAGGAGTATCACAAGACAGAGGACTGTCTGTCTAACTTTCCATTCCTTTTTTTCCCCACTTCTGGTTGACTTACATGTTATAATGCAGTGTGAATTCAAATCTGACCAATACACAGGACACAGTGCATATCACAGCAGTACGACTACGATCATTACGCAAGACAGTGGAAAGTCACGAGAGCAACTGATGGGGAGACACAAATCTCCAGATGAAGACACGCGATTTTAGCGTTACTAAACTATTCTATTCTATTAACGACGATGCGTCTCACGTTACATATTTTCCTTTACACGAGCTTTATTATCCGTGGGCTCCTCTCTCTGAACTTGTTCAGGCACAGAACCAAATGCACAAAACACAAGAAACATGAATAAGAAACGAGCTCACTGGTTAAGGCTCTGGGTTTCTGATCAGAAGGTCGAAGCCACAGGACCAACAAGCTGCCACTGATGGGTCCTCGAGCAAATCCCTTAACCCCCTTTGCTCCAGGGGAGCCGTATCACGACTGACCCTGCGCTCTGACCACGACTTCCTGACAAGCTGGAACATGCAGAGAAACAATTTCACTGTACTGTAATGCATGTGTGACAAATAAATTCTCCTTCTTCTTCTTCTTCTTCTTCTGCTGCTATAAACAAAGTAACACCAATACTACATGCTCAGTGGGGTTTGTGAACAATAAATGCCAGCCGGTCTAATAATAGTATGCAGTCCATCACAGACGCTTATGTAACCAACAAACTGACTACTGGGTTCCAACTACAGTCACAGGAAAGGAGGAGACGGGATGGTCCCTCCTCGACATGAAACTGCCTTTTCCTGCAATCAGGTCCGGTTCAGGAGGTTTCCAGATACAGCTGGGCAAAATCAGTATAATGCTGCATTCAACTACAGGTCATAACCCGTCATTTCAGTGGTTATAGCATAGAATTAAAGATATACAGTGGTGCTTGAATGTTTGCATAGAATTTTCTATATTTCTGCATAAATATGGCCTAAAACGTCATCAGAGTTTTACACAAGTCCTAAAAGTAAACAAAGAGAACCCAGTTAAACAAATCAGTCATTTATTTATTGAGGAAAATGATCCAGTATTACATCTCTGTGAGGGCAAAAGTATGTGAACCTCTAGGATTAGCAGTTCATTTGATCCGGAGATTTCAATCAACGGGACGACGATCAGGTGTGACTGAGCACCGTTTTATTTAAAGAACAGGGCTCTATCAGAGTCTGATCTTCACAACACGTGTTTTTGGAAGTGTATCATGGCACGAACAAAGGAGATTCCTGAGGACCTCAGAAAAAGAGTTGTAGAAGCTCATCGGGCTGGAAAAGGTTACAAAACCACCTCTAAAGAGTTTGGACTCCACCAATCCACAGTCAGACAGATTGGAAGAAATTCAAGACCATTGTTCCCCTCCCCAGGAGTGGTAGACCAACAAAGATCACTCCAAGAGCTAGACGTGTAATAGTCTGCGAGGTCACAAAGGAATCCTGGGTAACTTCTAAGCAACTAAAGGCCTCTCTCATGTTGGCTAATATTAATGTTCATGAGTCCACCATCAGGAGAACACTGAACAACAATGGTGTGCATAGCAGGGGTTGCAAGTTGAAACACACTGACCTCCAAAAAGAACATTGCTGCCCAACTGCAGCATGATCAAGCCACATGATCTGAATCTGAAGAGAAAGTGGGTCATGCAGCAAGACAACGAGCCTAAGCACGCAAGTCGTTCTACCAAAGAATAGTTAAAGAAGAATAAATTTAATGTTTTAAAGTCCTGACCTTAATTCGATAGAAATGTTGTGGAAGGACCTGAAGCGAGCAGTTCATGTGAGGAAACCCACCAACATCCCAGAGCTGAAGCTGTTCTGTACTGAGGAACGGGCTAAAACTCCTCCAAGCCGATGTGCAGGACTGATCAACAGTCACCGCTAACGTTTAGCTGCAGTTATTGCTGCACGAGGGGGTCACACCAGATACTGAAAGCAAAGGTTCACATACTTTTGCCCTCACAGAGATGCAATATTGGATCATTTTCCTCAATAAATAAATGACCGAGTATAATATTTTTGTCTCATTTGTTTAATTTGGTTCTCCTTATATTTATGCAGGAATGTAGAAAAGGGTTCACAAACTGTAGGTATTTCAGTTTCATTATTGCTGTAATGTGGCCTAGTGAGACCTGTAAGTGGTCTGATGTTCAAACACGTTCTGGCGCCTTTTCTTCAGTGAGAGCCTGGCTTTGAGGTGGCAGAGAAAGAAAATATATACAATTGTATAACAGTTCCCAAAAGACCAAGAAGCAGCGATCTAACAAATCTAGTATAGAGTTGTTTCAGAATATGAAGTGTTGCTTCAAGTGTTTCTTGTCCTGTTTCCCGAATGCTATTGTGCTCACTTCCTGGCCAGGGCAAGCTTGAAAAAATTATTTGATCTCATTGTGACTAATCTGGTTAAATAAAGCTGAAATAAATAAAAACGGAATAAAACGGACACATACTCTCATAACAAGGCCTGTATAAATAAAGACAACCATGTTATGCATGTAAAGAGAAGTGAACTACACAAAGTGCAGTCGGTTGGTATCACGTGGATGCACTGAAGTCGGCAGTTTCATTTGAAATCATTACTGTAAAACGCAACTTAATTAAACAGAGCCATCAAGAGAACTGATTAAGTCTGGTTGTGAATGTGATTGCTCATGCTAGATGAATGAATAAGGCCTTGATAAGTGTAACAACCAAAAGCTTCCAATCTAATCTTATCTACTTCGTAAGCCTACATGGACGTGTTATCAACGCACTCAAAGCACCACCAATGGCCTACATTGCTCTTGCCAAATACCCCTTAGACATCACTGAGCATAACGGTCTCTGGACACGGTGAGCTAAGTTAATCATGGACACGTCAATAGAGCTCCCAATCTGCAGACAGAGGTAAAATATACAGAGCGTACGCTGGTCACGTGATCGTGTTCTTTCATGGAGGGCCTGCGAGATCTGCACTTTTGAAGTCCGATAGCATTACACAATTATGACAAAACACAGTTCTCTTCAGTAGATTTCAAACAATACCAAAGTCTGCTGAGACCGGGCATTTTAGCCGACTTTGGAGCTCTATTTCAGTTACAGAGCTCATTATGCTTCGATCGATCATTTTCAAAATCTGCAGGTCACACACTTTGTTAATTCAGTACTTTTTTTAAAAATTTTTTTTTGGGGGGGGGGGGGGGTAATTTATAAATTCATTTATCTATTTTTAAGGTGTGGTGAACCTGTAGTACATTTTGTTCACAATATTAAACCTTTGTTCATAGCGATTTTAAGTTTAGGTCTGTTTTGTTTTTTCAGCCTGATGAAATCAACTCAAGACCTTTTATCTCCTTAATTGGTAAAGAAATAATGATGAAACAGGCCACACCTGGCCCAGGAAACTGCTTATCAGTCCAATTACTTTCGAGCCTATGTTCCTCACCCAGTTTTATTCCTAATAAATGGTTGTGTTTCAACCTACATATTGAATTGATGATCATTAGCACCTGTTTGGTATAACTGTTTAATCATGCACCTGACTATATGCCTTCAAAATCCCTGACTGTGTGCGAGTGTACCTAGAAGAATGGATGCTGATTTGAAGGTAAAGGAGGTCACATATAGTTTTGATGTAGATTTTTCTTCTGTTCACTCACTTTGCATTTTGTTAATTGATAAATATAAACTATTAACATGTCTATTTTTTTGAAAGCATTCTTACTTTACAGCATTTTTTCACACCTGCCTAAAACTTTTGCACAGTACTGTAAATCTAAAAAAAAAAAAAGTACAAAAAAATAGTTTGGGAGATATAGTCCATCACTTCTGGGAAAACTTCTGTTCTACAGAAGTAGCTCGTTAGCTTGTTAGCAATAAACACGGTTGGTGAATGCATTTTTGGCTGCGTGTCTTCCCGCTCACTATATATTGGCTGAGGAAATAAATGGTTGGAGTTTATTGGTTTGGTACAGCGTGGAATTTGTACGAGACCATGGTTTTGACAGGCTCTTTTTTTCGGAGGCGTTTTACCAACTTGGGGTTCTTCAATGCTGGAGATGCTTCCAGATGCTTCTCCAGCAGTAAGAGTAGGTAAAAGGCTCTCGTTAATCTCTTCACTGTTCACTCCATAATTCGCTAAATCCGTGACAGACTTGTTTAGATCCGGCGATGCGCTGTATCTCTGACGCCGTTGGACGTTGCGTAAGTCGGTCAAGCAGTACACGAGGTCACCCTGACTTCCCGATTCACAAGGAAATGCGTCAGGAATGAAATCACAGCTAAGAAGCTATTTCATGGGGACAGAATTCACACGTTCACAGTCATTATAAAACACATCACTTCTATTGCTTCGAAGCTATAGAACAAAATGTATCCTGACAAAGTACTACGGTCATTTATTGTACATCATATCTATTCAGAGGAGGATATTGAACAAGAGGGTAAGGTAGCGGCGTCTGTACATCACAGGATCCTCTGCAGCCTTTATCTAGTAAACTACCTCATATTTGTTACAGGTAAACTAAATATATATATATATATATATATATATTAGAATTTAACATTTGTGTTTTGCCTGAAGAAGACATCCGTGCGTAGTTATTTTGAAAGTCTAATACATATGTGAAAGAGGATATGAATATCAAAAAGGGGAAATATTACCAAACCTCAAAGCTGGGCTGAAACGTGTGCAGGTTTAAAACACTGAATAGCAAAACGACCATCTCGTGTCGTAGCTGCAGTCAAAATGTAATAAACGTAAGACTTTTAAAAGGCGAAAGTCGCCGTAGAAGTTGTGTGAATTGTCCGTATCCTTATCCAGAAGTATTCGAACAGCACTATGACGTGAGGAAGCTGTTTGTGGTGAAACTCCAAATCAGTGTTTAATCAAACCTGCTGGAATAAACAGGAAGTGTAAACAAGTTCGATCAATCCTGAGGAACCGGCTGGAGAGAAGATCTGAATGCTTACAGTTCATTAAGGTTTATACAGTGTTTATTTAGTGTAATGAAGTCACTAAAATCACAGCTACTTTAAAACATTACACGGATTAAACCAAGTGCAGGAGCATCAACACCACCACACATGACTCAATCATGTCCAGCTAAGGAGCTGGAGCTAATTAAAAGTGTACCTTCTGGCTAAACTCAAGACATTTAAGAAGATACTTTGAGTTAATAAGAGCAGCCGAGTGGACCAGCTACTGTAGCTAACATATTATGTATTCAGGAATGTGTGTCAGGTCGGTTGTTTGGTTCTGGAGAGCAGTAACAGAAGGCTAGCTACCCGAGACATCGTGCTAGCGCCATAATGAGGTTAAATAGTGAATGAAATTGCACGTACACCTCCAGGATTCGGTCTCCTTTGGATATCCCGGCTCGGTCCGCCGCCCCCCCGGGTAACACGGCGCTGACGTGCTGCAGAGGCGCGTACAGCTCGCCGTTAATGCTGCGCAGCTGGCCGCCTTCGCTAACCTGACCGCGGACGTTAAACCCGTAGCCCGACTCCGACTTAATAATCCGAACGATGCGTGGTCCCGTCGTTAGCGTCTGACCCCCGGAGCCGCTTCGAGACGACGCGGGTAACGTTACCGGGCACGGAGAAGCGCCACGAATCTCGTCTCCCTCGACGTCCGCCATGTTCAGCCGGCGCGCCGCCGTGACTGGAACGCGCGTATGAACCGAGCTGTGCTGTAATAATAACGCTGCATCCGACTTCCGACTCGGAAGAAGGAAAAAAAAAAAACAAAAAAAAAACGACGTCACATCAACTCGGAAATCCTACTCGGGAAATCGGGACGGTCCTCCTCAACCCCGAGTTCAGCAAGTGACATCAAAACAACATGGCGGCTCACTTCACAGCATGAACAGTGAACACTGCATGAACAGTGAGTACAGCATGAACAGTGAACTTAGCATGAACAGTGAACACTGCATGAACAGTGAGTACAGCAGCACTTCTTACCTCTAAATGAGTTCCACTGTATATACAAGTGTTAGCTTTCGATAATACATCAGCATCTACAACACTGACTATACAGTTTTCTGTTTTAAGGAGGAAAATATACATCACCATAGGCATGAGACAGAATATATGGTTGTCTCAAATATCACGATACGAAATACTGGATACTGAAATACTGAAGAATTTTGCTTCTTTGGGGTGTATTGCGATATTTGGCCCACGTGAACTCGTAAAAAATAATAATAATTATGCCGAAACCACCCGTAGTACACTACTGCTTAACGTTTTCACACTATTTTCACACTACTAATCAGTCCCCAGCCAACACACCCATGTGGGGCCCAAAAGATTTGCACCTGGGCTGATATTTGGGGCCCACCTGTGCTACCCAGCTGGCGCCCAGCCAATTTTGTCCTCAGTTTCCATGGAGGCCCCACATGGGTTGATGATAGGCCCTTGATGGGCTCCATATAGGAGCCATATATTTGGAGCCTACAGGAGTCTACCTGCATGGGTTGATGTGCTCTTATGGGCCACAACAGGTATATATATGGGCTACCATATTTACAGTAAACCCCTAAGTACAAATATTACATTTAACCCGCTAAAGTACACTAAAATGTATTGCTTCAATGAAGAGAGACCAGTAGTTCATGCTTTACTTTATTAAGCAAGGTGTTAGTGGGAATAATGTGTACATAACTATAATGACTTGTAAATAACGTTTGAAAACTTGTAATGTATTCCAAAAAAAAAAAAAAAAAAGACAAATGCGGTGAAGATTTTAACTCCTGCCAGATATTAACTTGTACTGTTCATATCTGCAATCAGAAAACTCTAAAAATGAGGTAGGGTAAGTGTACCCTTTAAACCCATGTACCCTTTAAACCCACTTTCAACTCTGAAGTCAAATTAAAAAAAGAGAAAATCATATTTTATGCTGCACATTATTGTAACCAGTCCAGTGATTTGTTACTTCCCTGATATTTGTTTTTTATTTATTGTATACCAATCACATTTGGCAGTGTTGAGTTAGCCCCACCCATGTGCAGGCTGTCTCAGGACCTCACACAAAGTCACCCCAAAACTTCGGTGTTTCAGGACTCTTCAGAAATCAAGACGTTTCTGCAATTTTCAGCCATTTCTTTGGTAAATACATTGATATTATGTCAAATAACAGATAAATGTATTGTTTTTTTGTGTTTGAACAAATAGTACTTTATCATTTTATATCATTTTCCTTTAAATGGAAAGATGAGTTTTATTAGCTTGTGCACAGAAAGCTAACCTCAAGGTCAAACCATCAGCCTCACAGAAAGATAAGACTGCCAACGAATTAAGCATGTGAACTACAAACACTAAATGTTTTGCGATTCATTTGACATTAATTTACAAATAAATACATCATAAATTGTTTTGTAGAGCAGATTATTTTCATAAATTAACTTTTTTATTTATTTATTTATTTATTTTTAAAGATGGGTTTAAATGATACAGTGCCACAAAATGCGTGCAAATTATAGCCAACACAAGCTAACCTTGAATGAAAAAAACATAACATTTCTTAATGTAGCACAATGAAAATTACTATGATACTTAGTCCACAGTATATTTAAGCTTCATGCATGTCTTTGTAAACATATCTTACATTTTTAAAGGAAAACGGTGTCTTTTTTCACCATTACTCACTGTGGAAACATTTAAGCCCACCCTATGTGTTTCAGTGAGGAATCCCTCTAATTATAAACTCTGATCAATTTTCTGAGTGAAAGTGTTTAATGATAACATTGCTTTTACCTTACTAACCTTTTACCTTACCTTACCTACTACCTTAATTTACAACTATATTTATACTTAATTTACAACTACACTGAATAAAATTATAAACGCAACACTTTTGTTTTTGCCCCATTTTTCATGAGCTGAACTCAAAGATCTAAGACTTTTTCTCTGTACACAAAAGGCCTGTTTCTCTCAAATATTGTTCACAAATCTGTCTAAATCTGTGTTAGTGAGCACTTCTCCTTTGCCGAGATAATCCATCCACCTCACAGGTGTGGCATATCAAGATGCTGATTAGACAGCATGATTATTGCACAGGTGTGCCTGAGGCTGGCCACAATAAAAGGCCACTCTAAAATGTGCAGTTTTACTGTATTGGGGGGTCCGGGGGGGATTGTGGGCTTATTTGGAACACATGTGGGCTTAAATGGTGCCAAAGTACCAATCACGCCCATGCCAGACTTCTGACTTTATTCATAAAATATCTTAATTTTATATTTTAAAATGTACATCAACTAATTAATACATTTTCAAATGAGAGATAAATCTTGCATTTTAACAAATGATTTTTCTTATAAACCATGTCAATATCTATGAAAAAAACCTAGACTTAGATTTTGGTGGGCTACAACTTACCCTATTCCAAAAACAAAACAAACAAACAAACAAACAAACAAAAAAAGATGTGGTGCAGCTCCTCGCTCCTCCGTCCCCTTTAAAAACAGACAATAAATTAATCAACCATTTTGCTGCTCTTTTTTTTTATTCCCTTTTTCACAGTTAAAACAGATGCATTTAGGACAAAGAACTGCGCAGATGCAGACGCAGACGTCATGGCAATCTGTCAATATAGAGGATGTGGATGAGAGGGGGGATGACTGCTGGAAGGCAAAGATGTCGTCTTTAAGTTTATGATCTGCTTGTTCAACAGCTGTTTGATAAACTGCTATTAAACACATTCGGACAGATTTGAATTGCTAGTTTTACAGTTAATTTTTCACTTTAATTAATAGGTTAACGTTTCACAATAAAGGCAGAAAAAGTTCTGACATGATTGATCTTGGTTTCATTTTTTTTTTTTTTTTGTTTACATCACGAAAACCTGCCGTTTTAACAGGGGTGTGTAGACTTTTTATATCCGCTGTAAGTCAAATGCAGCATATCCACCAAGAGCCACGAGAAGGTGCACAAGTGGGCAATGGTCATGTCATTGGAGCTCACAAGCCTCACAAGTCTCCCAGTGATAAAAGACAGTAGCTGGCCACTGAGGCCGGTTGTGCTGGGACTGCAGCGTGCCATGTTTGGTATCAATCAGAAAGAAAGAGAAAAAAACATGCAGAATACTAAATATGCTGATCTATTTCATCACTCCTAACAGCGAGGGGTGGTGAGAATCACCTGGATACCCTCTAGTGTGTGTGTGTGTGTGTGTGTGCCTGTGCCTGTCAGAGCTAACCTGTCCTTCATCTCCTTTCATCTCTTGATGAAAGGACAGTGATGAGTGTATTTATATATAGTAGGAAATATAGCAGGTTTGGAATCATAATGGTTTGGTCCACCAAGCATCAGAAACCTGGAAAAGAAGTTCATGTGTTGAACGCTCTCGCCACCTTGTGGATAAATCTCAGAATCTGAATACAGTCGTTGAGATAAACAGGGAGGAAATCCCTGCACTCCTCTCTCTCTCTCTCTCTCTCTCTCTCTCTCTCTCTCTCTCTCTCTCTCTCTCTCTCTCTCTCTCAGCCTGGCACACAGCACATGACTCTGTGACTTATTTCAGCCACAAGGAAAGATTAATCATTCACTATGCTCACTAAAATAATGGACTCGATAAGAGGCGTTGTAGAGATAGTAGACGACTACGCACACTGAAACTGGTGCTTTTGTCTTGTAAAATCTAAAAAATATATACATCATATAGTATACTTCATAAATACCTAAAGTAGTTTGGCTATCCTCTGAAACCGTATGCTGGAAGACAAGGCAATAACTACTGACTACAACTGCTGTTTGTAGTGTGGTAATGATCCACTAAGTCGTAAGACAGCCATGTTTAAGTGATGGAAGTCATTTCTGTCATTTATCATTCAATAACATAGGAGGATTTCTATACATAATGTAAAAAAAAAAAAAAAAAAGGTTTAGGTAGTGGGTTAACTACCTCATACTGACATGTCTAAACACAGTTGTGCTTATAAAAGTGTGCCTTGTACCCGAACAAAACCATCTGTAGTCCATGAAAAATTCAGCTGCTTGCATCCTCAGGAAGGGGTGAAAGGGGAAACTATGCAGTTCTCTCTGGCCTCCGCCCTATAACAACGACTGGTCACTGAGCAACCTCGTGTTTGCATGGAAACCAATAACAGTGCCTGGCCACAGTGTGCTGAGCGGTGAGGGAAGTAAGAAATATATCTCAAAACAAAGTTATGGAAAAAAACAAGACATATTGGAAAAAAAAAAAAAAAAAAAACCAACTCAGTCACATGTTCACATTTGTTAACACTTATCCTCAGAATAAACAGTGACTAATCAGTGGTTTTCCAGTCATTTGTATTAATTTAGTCACCACAGTGTCTACAGCACTGACCTAAAGTCTATAGTGTCATGTGACCAAAGAGTCTAGAACATTCTAAAGAGTCTGTACAGGGGTGTGAGGGAAAAGCTTAATTCCAGTACAGTGGCACAGTAAGCACAGGCAGGTCCAAGATACAAAAGTGTCATGTTTTTCGGTTCTGTTTCACATTTCCTGGACAATTTCGCTTTCCCTAATCTAAGACTGTAATTTGTAATTAAGACGTAGTTAATCGCCGAACCTTTCTGGATCAGGTGCCAAGAAAATTTTTAAAATGTGCAGATCAAGGCATCTTAAGGACTTACAAACTAGAATTAAACCTGTGTTGAGAATGGTATTCCACAGACCTTGAAAACAAAGCTGAAGTGTTGTTGAAAACTATAAAGTGAAGTATGCAGGGCAAAGAGTAGAATGTCATAAATGACATGCCATGCCCAAACTCCCACTGGACTTTTACCCCGAAGCCTGTGCGTTCAGAGATAACGGCAAACAGGTTTGTCAATGTATCATCCAACTTCCTCACTTTCTCAGGGTTTCTTTTTTTGTCTATTTCTCTTTTATTAACACACTGATACATACATTGTTCTTTTCCAGTTTTAAAGGCAACGACACAATCGGCAATTAAAGGACAACATCATTATTACAGCACAAAAGTGTAAATACTCGTTAATACTTGTTGCTCGTCTTTTCATTTTCGGGCTCCTATCTTCTTCAAGTGTAACTGATAACACTGTTCACAGGCGATGGACAGACCAACCACTAAAGACACGAACTCCTCGAAGCTCACTTCTCCGTCTCGATTTGTGTCCAGGTCCCTCATGATCTTGTCCACCGTACCAGGGTCTTTTTGAGACTGTAGGAAAGGAGGAAGAGTACAAGGTGAAACCATGAGGAGAACCAACCAACCAAACCCCAACCAGATGACCATCATAACTGAAGAAGAATTGCAGACGTTTTTTTTTGTTTTTTTTTCATAATTCTAAATATAGTCTTCATGTGGTACAGTCAGAAACCTCAAAACTTCCACAAGAGCCTTGTGAGGAAAAGAGTGAGGATGACAGATGCTCATTACCCTGAGGAAGTTGGAGAGTTCGTTCTCCATCAGCTCCCTGAGCTCACGCCGGCTCAGAGTGTTGGTGTTCCCCTCTCTGGACGCGTAGCGGTGGAACACCAAAATCAGGGACTCCATAGCCTTTTCGAGGTCCGACGGCATGGCTGTGGTGGTTCTCTCTGTGTGTGTGTGTGTGTGTGTGTGTGTGTGTGTGTGTGTGTGTGTGAGAGAGAGAGAGAGAGAGAGAGAGAGAGAGAGAGAGAGAGAGAGAGAGACAGACAGAAAGTCCAAAACTTAGTAGATCTACCATAACACAACCCGTGCACATACATTATAGGTATCTAGCCACTGCTCAGCCTGCGTTACTGAAGGAAACCTCATTCAGTTGGTAATAGCAATGATATGAAACATGCAATCCAACGGATGAAAAAGGAGAAAAGAGCCATTCTCCAACAGATGAATGACAGTGTGGAAAAACAGTGTACAACCACCGGAAAATAAGCAAGAGGAAAGTTGTGGGAGAGAAGATGCAGACGCCAGAGTGTTTACATAAAATCCATTTTTGCCTCATTTTTGAAAAGAAAAACGCTTAAGATATGCTGTTATTTGGCAACTTTGGGTGATGCAGGACATGTTAAGACCTGTTTTTAGAGCTTAAAACTGTAGAACGGACAAAGTGAGGGATAAAGAGGAAGAAGAAAACAGAGGACAGAAACCAGGGTAGAAATCTAAATATGAAGATAGGTATATAGAGAAGACAAAGAGATACATAGAGAAAAGAAAGTAAGGGAGAGAAAATAAGAGGGAGTGACACAGAGTGTTCAGATCAGATGTTCAGAGCTGTGTACTCACTACAATATTATATTATTTATGCAACTTTTGTCCAAAAATCTCGGTCTACTTTGAGGTAAATTAATATAAAATTACACAAACGCTCCCAAACACAACTGCATTAAACAAATAAAACAATAAGAACACAAAGAAGTATATGGAATGAAAAACTGCTTAGTGCTTGTAACCATGGCGAAACACCTCAAATATCAACAGTACTGAATTCAGCTGTCACAAATGTGAGGAAACTCAACAATATGTTCATTCAACACTGCTGTGGATTAATGAATAGGACCAGAATTCGACCTCAAGGCTAAATATAGGTAATAGCAGAAACACTACTCGGTAATTTAATAGCCAATTGATCCCCTGTCTACACCCCAAACCCATTCATAACCCAAACTGGCAGTACAGCCTTACCAAGCAGGAGTGTGAAGAAAAGAAGCGGACAGCAGAGCTTTGCTGGAGAAGTGTAGTCTGTGGGACTGTGTGGTTGTGAATTTATAGACGGGCGCCGCCCTTTAGTAGGAAACTGAGGGAATCATCAGAGTGAAGCAATGCCATGATGATAACTACAGTCCCTATCCACTCAAAGGCAAGCGTGCAATGTTTAACTTTTAACTAAAAAAAATATATATTAGTCATGGAAGACTGCAGTGTGAAAATGTGTCCTTACATGTTATATGTAAGAGTTGGACTGAGCTACCTGATAGAGTCTATCATTCTTTTAAATGAACAACACTCAGCTGGGTTAAAGTGAAATGAACAGGAACTGTTGTATGCTTTTACAAGTGAATTCGTAATGGGACTGAATGTGTCGCACAGCACAGTGTGAGCAGAGCAAGTCTGTATAATTCATACCGTACACCTACTGATGGGATTTATTTGGTTGGCATAAATAAGATATATGAATACACTACATACAGTGCCTCCAGAAAGTATTATTTCTGTTTTTGCTGTGTTGTAACATAATTTTCTTCAAGTGAGCTTCTATAGAAATAAAATTAAATACATTATTTAGTTGTCCTCAGAATTATTATTATTTTTTTAATTATATATATATATATATATATATATATATATATATATATATATATATATATATATATATATATATATACACACTGCTTAATTAATAAGTATTCACCCCCCTTTAGAGTAAATTGCAGCAGTTGTCTCAAATGTGTGTCTATGAGCTTTGCAAATTTTGATTTTGACATTTTCCTCCACTGCCCAATGCAAATTTTCTGCAACTCTCCCAAATTAGATGGAGAACGTTGGTGGACAGCAATGCTCAAGTCATGCCACAGATTTTCAATTGGATTTAAGTCTGGACTTTGATTTTTGTCATTCCAAAACACACATCTTCTTTTTGGCAGTGGTGGCTCAGTGGTTAAGGCTCTGGGATATTGTTCAGAAGGTTGAGGGTTCAAGCCCCAGCACCACCAAGCTGCCATTGTTGGGCCCTTGAGCAAAGCTCTTAACCCTCTCTGCTCCAGAGGTGCCATACCATGATAGACCCTGTGCTCTAACCCCAACTTCCTAACAAGCTGATATATGTGCAAACGAAAAAAGAATTTAACTGTGCTGTATTGTACAGCCGTGGCCAAAAGTTTTGAGAATGACACAAATATTAATTTTTACAAAGTCTGCTGCCTCAGTTTTTATGATGGCAATTTGCATATACTCCAGAATGTTATGAAGAGTGATCAGATGAATTGCAATTAATTTCAAAGTCCCTCTTTGCCATGAAAATGAACTTAATCCAAAAAAAACATGTCCACTGCATTTCAGCCCTTCCACAAAAGGACCAGCTGACATCATGTCAGTGATTCTCTCGTTAACACAGGTGAGAGTGTTAACGAGGACAAGGCTGGAGATCACTCTGCCATGCTGATTGAGTTAGAATAACAGACTGGAAGCTTTAAAAGGAGGGTGGTGCTTGAAATTATTGTTCTTCCTCTGTTAACTATGGTTACCTGCAAGGAAACACGTGCAGCCATCATTGCTTTGCACAAAAAGGGATTCACAGGCAAGGATATTGCTGCTAGTAAGATTGCACCTAAATCAACCATTTATCGGATCATCAGGACCTTCAAGGAGAGAGGTTCAACTGTTGCGAAGAAGGCTTCAGGGCGCCCAAGAAAGTCCAGCAAGCGCCAGGACCGTCTCCTAAAGTTGATTCAGCTGCGGGATCGGGGCACCACCAGTGCAGAGCTTGCTCAGGAATGGCAGCAGGCAGGTGTGAGTGCATCTGCACGCACAGTAAGGCGAAGACTTTTGGAGGATGGCCTGGTGTCAAGAAGGGCAGCAAAGAAGCCACTTCTCTCCAGGAAAAACATCAGGGACAGACTGCTATTCTGCAAAAAGTACAGGGATTGGACTGCTGAGGACTGGGGTAATGTCATTTTCTCTGATGAATCCCCTTTCCGATTGTTTGGGGCATCTGGAAAAAAGCTTGTCCGGAGAAGAAAAGGTGAGCGCTACCATCAGTCCTGTGTCATGCCAACAGTAAAGCATCCTGAGACCACTCATGTGTGGGGTTGCTTCTCAGCCAAGGGAGTGGGCTCACTCACAATTTTGCCTAAGAACACAGCCATGAATAAAGACTGGTACAAAAACATCCTCAGAGAGCAACTTCTCCCGACCATCCAAGAACAGTTTGGTGATGAACAATGCCTTTTCCAGCATGATGAGGCACCTTGCCACAAGGCAAAAGTGATAACGAAGTGGCTCGGGGAACAAAACATCGACATTTTGGGTCCATGGCCAGGAAACTCCCCAGACCTTAATCCCATTGAGAATTTGTGGTCAATCCTCAAGAGGCGGGTGGACAAACAAAAACCCACAAACTCTGACAAACTCCAAGCATTGATTATGCAAGAATGGGCTGCCATCAGTCAGGATCTGGCCCAGAAGTTGATTGACAGCATGCCAGGGCAAATTGCAGAGGTCTCGAAAAAGAAGGGTCAACACTGCAAATATTGACTCTTTGCATAAACTTCATGTAATTGTCAATAAAAGCCATTGACACTTATGAAATGCTTGTGATTATACTTCAGTAACAGTAACATCTGACAAAAAGATCTAAAAACACTGAAGCAGTAGACTTTGTGAAAATTAATATTTGTGTCATTCTCAAAACTTTTTGCCACAGGTGTATAATTGACAAATAAAGGCTTCTTCTGTGCTTTGGCTCATTGTTCTGTTGGTACAAGAATTTGCTTGTATTTGGCTCCATCCATGTTGTTCTTGATGGCAACAAGATTTTGAGTTCCTCCTGCCGAAAAGTGACCCCAGAGCACAATGCTACCACCACCGTGCTTGATGATGTCTGTTGGGGTGTATTTGGTTATGCGCCAAACATAACGCTTTGCTTTAAGCGGAAGTGGCTCAAAATCCTTTTTCAAAATGGTCTGCACTTATATAGACTTTTAATCTTAGTGGTTCTACAAAGCACTTTACACCGTGTCTCATTCACCCATTCACACACACACTCACACACACACACACCAATGGCAGCAGAGCTACCATGCAAGGCACTAGCCTGCCATTCAGTGACTTGCCCAAGGACACTTCGGCATGTGGAGACATGTGGGTCAGGGATCAAACCACCAACCCTGCGATTAGTGGACAACCCGCTCTACCACCTGAGCCACAGCTCTCAGATTTTGCCTTCTAGCAAACTCCAGGCATGCCTTTATGTTAGCCTCCAGGCATGCCTTTATGTTAGGCTACCTTCTGGCCACTCTCTCGTAGAGGCCAGATATGTGAAGATCTTCATAGGCGGTTCCTTGGTCTTCATGACAGCCGGACTGGTCTGATCGTTAGTGACTGATTTTTAGTCTGAGTGCTCAAGAAAATTAAATACTAGTCCTAATTTGGATTGTTAAAAGAAAGCGGAGTGAATACTTGTCAGTTAACGGGCAGCCAGAAAAGTATTATTTTTTTTCACTTGGTTTTATCTTTAAGGTGAAAGAAAACTGCAGCTAATTATGGACAGTAAGCCTTTAGCCATCAGACAGCAATTTCTTTAGCCTGAGCAGACCGGAACCAATTTGTTGTAACAAGACACAAATAAAACGGATGACAAAATGAACAACAAATGAACCATATTCAGAGTGTGTCCATTTTTTTCCGCTTCACACCTCCAGGGCTGAGGGCTCGATTCCCGGCTCCGCCCTGCGTGAGCAGAGCTGGCATGTTCTCCCAATGCCTTGGGGGTTTCCTCCCCCAGTCCAAAGACATGCATTGTAGGCTGTTAGTCATTTTCAAGTTGTCCATAGTGTGTGAACATGTGTGAGATTGTGCCCTGCGATGGGTTGACCCCTTAAAATGCACAAGATTATTTCTTTTATACCACAGCACAGTTGAGTTTTTAAATCTGATTGGTCAGAAGGTGTGCATTATTTTTTGTTTAACAGCACAGCTTGGACAGTAGTTAGTTTCTTTAAAGTCCTGGGTGCCAATGTTTTGTACCAGTCAAAGTGACAGGACAGAAAAGTTTATGCTTTCCGGTTTATCAGTAAAACGGCAAGCTGTGTTTTCTGAGAGAGAGAGAGAGAGAGAGAGAGAGAGAGAGAGAGAGAGAGAGAGAGAGAGAGGGTATGTCTCAACCAGCTCCCTTGTTTATTAGGTAGTGAATCAGTATATGGTGTACACAAGTTGGGTCGTGGTTCTCTCGTGAACGCACGTCGGAGATCTATGCTGAAGTGAAGATATTTTGCGAATAAAGACTTAATTTTAGTAAATTTTGCACACAAAGCATTCGTATCGCGTCATAAAATTGGGATTAAACCACTGGAGTCACGTGGATTGCTTTTACGATGCCTTTATGAACTTTTTGGAGCTTGAAAGTTTTGGTTACTTGGACTATAAATGGAGGGACAGAAATCTCCCAGGTTTCATTAAAAATGTCTTCATTTGTGTTCCGAACGTCTTACGGGTTTGGAACGACGAGAGGGCGAGTAACTGATGACAGAATTTTCATTTTTGAGTGAACTATCCCTTTAACACCCCCATATAAGTTCTGGTTTCTGTGTGTTTTTGTTGAGCTTTTTGCCGTTTGCTGTTGTGTGTATTTTCTTATCATCTATAGCTTTTTATGAACCACACATGCATGCGATGCTCATGTGTCCCCATACTTTTGGCCACGTAGTGTATTTTCCTCAAATGTCCTTAAAAAGCTCATTATTGCTTAACTTACTGTGACTGCCTAATACCTGACTTACAGTATTTACATGATTTAGTTATGCTATATCTGTTGCGTCTCAGTTCTTAAATTAAGTGTGTGTGTGTGTGTGTGTGTGTGTGTGTGTGTGTGTGTGTGTGTGTGTGTGTTGGATTGAGGCGTGGAGGTTTTAAAAAGCAGTCGATGACGTCATGTTTTTTATGGCCTGTTTTAGACGCCAGAGAGGATGGCGCATGCGCTCTGGAGGGAAGGGAGAAGATGCTTGTCGCTATGGAAACGGGATGCTGGCACGCTGCGGGGATGTCGCACAGAGGCGGGGAAGGACGAGGGGGGGAAAAAACAAAAAAAACCCAACAGGCTTTACAGTGGCGCACAGACGACGCCGGCATCCCACTAACCCACATTCTCCTGCAGTCCGAAGGAGCGGAGGGTTTAAAAGGACGTGCTGATTTCTGTTAACCCGTTAAGGACTGCTACACCCAGAAAATGGTAACGACTGGCGTGTATTTGTGCTCGTTTAGACTGACACATGTGACTTTAATAGCCGCGTAAGGAGTGTGGTGGGGTTTCTTCCTGTGATACCGCATTATACCTGTATAACGCAGCCTTAAGCGAAGAAAACCGGTGTAAGTTTGTTTTGCGCTAATATAACGTGTCGGCCATGCTGTACGTGTCCACCGGGATCTTATAGCTCCGGTACCGGGGGGGGGGGGGGAGAGGGTGGATACAGTTCCATCATGGCGCCCAAATACCAGGTGAAGGTAAGCGCAGTGCTCACTGATGCAGGGACCGGTCAGCTCTCCAGACGCTTTATATCTTACTCTAACTAAGCCACACAATAATTTAAGCGTTATTGTATTTATTATGATGAAGCATGCAATGGAAAAAAAAAGCCTGAATGTTATGTGCTTGTGGAATGAGTGGTGGTGGTGGTGGTGGTGTGAGGAATGGAGGTGACGCAGAGCCCTGGCTTTAATGACATTGGTGAATGACACAACCATGGAGTCCCAAAAGGATTCCCATTATTTAGAGAGACCACTCCCATCAGGATAGAAATGTTTCGACACAGGATTAATGATTGATTTGCAGTGACTGTCCCCTTTAAAATACTTAAAGCAGTTAGTAAAGGTCCAGTTAGGCTACATCACATTCCTTGCTTACAGTGCTGAGGTTTAGCTACTAACATGACATGAACAAACTCTGAACAGTCTTGCTGGATGACCCAGTTTCTCTTCAGATTCAGTTCATGGACAGATGTCCTGACATTTTCCCTTAGAACTCGCTGGTATAACTCAGAATTCATTGTTCCATCAGTGATGGCAAGTCGTCCTGGTCCAGATGCAGTAAAACAGGCCCAAACCATGATACTGCCACTACCATGTTTCACAGATGGGATAAGGTTCTTATCCTGGAATGCAGTGTTTTCCTTTCTCCCAACATAACGCTTCTCATTTAAGGCAAAACGTTCTATTTTTGTCTTATCCGTACATTTACACAGCCTTCTGGCTTGTCCACGTGATCTTTAGCAAACTGCAGAAGGGCAGCAATGTTCTTTTTGGAGGTCAGTGTGTTTCTCCTTGCAACCCTGTGATGCACACCATTGTTGTTCAGTGTTCTCCTGATGGTGGACTCATGAACATTAACATTAGCCAATGTGAGAGAGGCATTTAGTTGCTTAGAAGTTACCCTGGGTTCCTTTGCGACCTCGTGGACTATTACATGTCCTGCTCTTGGAGTGATCTTTGTTGGTCGAAAACAAGTCATGTCTTCAATCCGCTAATCAGACCAGAGAGGGTAATATAATGAAAATCTACTGTATGTACAGGTGCATCTCAAAAAATTTGAATATCGTGGAAAAGTTCATTTTTTTCCCTGTAATTTAATTCAAAAAGTGGAACTTTCATGTAATCTAGATTCATTACACATAAAGTGAAAAGCCTTTTTCAAACCTTTTTTTGTTTTAATCTTGATGATTACGGCTTACAGCTCATGGAAATGAGCTACTGGGAAAATCCAGTATCTCAAAAATTTTAGAATAAAGAATTTATAATACAGCGATGTGGACCTGAGAAGACTCTAATCAGCTAATTAACTCAAAACACCTTTTTACTCTTTGCTCAGTGGTCCAAAGTCACAGAATCCAAGTTGCTTGAAGTCCAGTGTGAAGTTTCCACAGTCAGTAATGATTTGGGGTGCCATGTCATCTGCTGGTGTTGGTCCACTGTGTTTTCTCGAGTCCAGAGTCGATGCAGCGTCTACCAGGAGATTTTAGAGCACTTCATGCTTCTATCTTCTGACGAGCTTTATGGAGATGCTGATTTCCTTTTCCAGCAGGACTTGGCCCCACAGAGCCAAAACTACTAGTAACTGGTTTGCTGACCATGGTGTTACTGTGCTTGATTGGCCAGCCGACTCTCCTGACCTGCATTTTGTCAAGAGGAAGACGAGAGACACCAGACCCGACGATACAGACGAGCTGAAGGCCGCTATCAAAGCAACCTGGGCTTCCATAACACCTCAGCAGTGCCACAGGCTGATTGCCGCCATGCCACGCCCCATTGATGCAGTAATTCATGCAAAAGGAGCCCCGCCCGAGTATTGAGTGCATAAATGAACATACTTTTCAGAAGGTCGACATTTCTGTATTATAAATTCTTTATTCTAATATTTTGAGATTTTTGATTTCCATGAGCTGTAATCATCAAGATTAAAACAAAAAAAGGCTTGAAATATTTCACTTTATGTGTAATGAATATAGAAAATATGAAAGTGTACATTTTCATGATAACAAATGTTCTGCTAATGCATAATTCATCTAATGCAGAATGAAACGACAGACATCACTTGCCTACAGCCTCCATACACCCAGATCTAACTCTAAAAATGTGATTATGGCCACATGTAGCTTTTATTACATTACTACAGTATATTAATTTCGAAATGTACCTACAAGTTTAACATAAACCTGCCGTTATTAACCTATTTACTTTATTTAGTCCCGTAAGATAAATATTCGAGCCTACAAAGTAAAAACCACCCATTTGTGTAATCCCGGTCGTGATGCTAGTCTCAACTCGATGCCATGTGAACCGTTCAGGCAAGCTTTCTAAAATAAAATGTGTTCCTATTCACATCTGTATTTACATCCCTTTAGAACACATTATCTTTTCAATCAGAGTAATGTATTTGTATTTGGTTGCATCCCTAATGATAATGGAAAGGAACGAGTTTATGATTATTATCGTCTTCTAACAAAAAGATTCTAATGCACCAGGTTGCGTTTTCCCCCTCAAAAAAAGTCAGCAAGTTGTCGGCCGAGGTTTCAGCTATGAGACGAGATCGCGCAAAATAGATATCGCTTGTGTTTGGCTATTCATTTTTTGTGCACACGTTTTTAACCGTGTGGTGAAGACAGGAGTTATATGATGACTTAAACATAACTGCATTCCAAATCTTTTATGAAAGTCAATAAGGAGTAGTTTTTTCTCTCTTCGTTAAACCTACATACTCAACTATGAGTAAGAGAACTAATAGCCCAGATAGGAAATCCGCTTGTCCCATGATTTGTCCACCCCTGTAGCATCATGCAATATTCAGCAAACATAATTATGTAATATATATATATATATATATATATATATATATATATATATATATATATATATATATATATATATATATATATATTTTTTTACTTAGCTTGTTGTTGTGGTAATGGAAATAACGACGTCACTGAATTCACACAAAACTTCAGTGTCATAACTTGCTGCACATTTAAGCCACATGCATACTTATGAACCTTGCAGGTGGCTTTCCACAAGTCCACAAGTCCACAAATGGAAGCGAAGCTGCTATTTTTGTCTGAAACTTTGTAATACAAATTGCAAGTAGAATGAGCTAGATAATACGGGCAGAGAAAACATTATGTCTGCATATTTATACCTTCAGTAATAGATTTTATAGAGATATTCTTGTGTTTGTGACCCCTTGACCTAAAAGTTTGAGTCAAACATTAATCTACTTGTCTTTCATGTCTTCTGGAACATCACTTAAGAGTCACTGAAATATTCAGTGCTATCCAGTAGAGGACGACCGATCGATCGGTTTTGCTGAAGCTATCAGTTATCAGCAAAAATCCACACCGATAGATTTTTCCCAGCTGCGTCCGTTCATCTTACAGTAAAAGAGCGGCCTCTAGAGGCGAAATAAAAATTATCGCTGACAAATTTTGTTGTGTTATTTGAAGCGTTTTTTTTTTTTTTTTTTCCATTTTGGACGTCTCTATTTTTATTTGTTATTTGGAGTGTTACTTTTTGCTTCAGTTTGGATGTACAGAGCCCTCCACTAATATCGGCCCCTCGGTAAATATGAGCAAAGAAGGCTGTGAAAGATTGTCTTTATTGTTTAACCTTTTGATCTTTTGTTAAAAACATTCACATAAATTCTCTGCTCTCCTGGATATCAAACAATTGCAAACAAAACACAGGTTTATAAATATATATATATATATATATATATATATATATATATATATATATATATATATATATATATATATATATGTTAAATATAGGTGTGCAACAATTATTGGCACCCTTTTAGTCAATACTTTGTGCTGCCTTCCTTTGCCAAGATAACAGCTCTGAGTCTTCTCCTATAATGCCTGATTAGGTTGGAGAATACATGGCAAGGGATCTGAGACCATTCCTCCATACAGAATCTCTCCAGATCCTTCACATTTCGAGGTCCACGCTGGTGGACTCTCCTCTTCAGTTCACCCCACAGGTTTTCTATGGGTTTCAGGTCAGGGGACTGGGATGGCCAGGGCAGGACCTTGATTTTGTGGTCAGTAAACCATTTTTGTGTTGATGTTGATGTATGTTTTGGATCATTGTCCTACTGGAAGATCCGACCACGGCCCATTTGAAGCTGTCTGGCAGAGGCAGTCAGGTTTTCATTTAATATCTGTTGATATTTGATAGAGTCCATGATGCCATGTATCCTAACAAAATGTCCAGGTCCTCTGGCAGAAAAACAGCCCCAAAACATTAAAGAGCCACCACCATATTTAACCGTGGGCATGAGGTACTTTTCCATATGGCTACCTCTCTGTGTGCTCCAAAACCATCTCTGGTGTTTATTGCCAAAAAGCTCTATTTTGGTTTCATCTGACCATAGAACCCGATCCCATTTGAAGTTCCAGTAGTGTCTGGCAAACTGAAGACGCTCGAGTTTGTTTTTGGATGAGAGTAGAGGCTTTTTTCTTGAAACCCTTCCAAACAACTTGTGGTGATGTAGGTGACTTCGGATTGTAGTTTTGGAGACACAGCTGTCAATTTTTAATTTTTTGTCATACAGTATCAATTTTAAATTTTTCCGATTGATTAATCGGTTAGTGGCAGGTACTGCCCAACTTAAACATCGATATCGGTAAAATACAAAAAAAAAATGGTTGACCTCTAATATCTAGTAACCTTAAGTAACCTCAGAAACAGTTGGGGTGGAGGTACAGTAGTCTATTTTCTCCTAGAATGGACAGCATCTGTCAGTCCAGTGTAGCAAATCTAGAGGACGTGATCAGCTTGCAGTGTAGGAGACCGGTCCTGAGCTCAGCACTCTGTGTTTAGTGAGCTAATGAGTTTCAGTCATCTGGATGCTCACTATATGCTACTCTTACCACATGTATACACAGAACTGATTGCTGTTGGTTTCTTTTTCCTTTATCATCACACTTGTCACTGTTATTACAGAATACTCTGTTTTATTGCTGAGTTTCAGATAGTATACTGGATACTGTACTATGAGCACCTGCTTCTACATGACAATCATTATTTTATTTTTTATTGCAGTTTATTAGTGTACTGGAAATACACTAGAAATAATATCCTTGATTGCTTTGGTATGTTGATTCTAATTGTTTTAGTCCTTATTGTCTTTATATATTTGTAGTTAATATTTATATATTAATAATTTTATTGCCAAAATTTCGCTGGAAACGTTGTAGTCTCTTTTGTCTAAATCCTCTCTCTCTCTCTCGTCTCCAGTCTAACATGAAGAGCATGGAGCGGGAACTCCAGTGCCCAGTGTGTAAGGACATCGTGAAGCAGCCGATGGTGCTTCCTTGCCAGCACAGTGTGTGTTTGCTGTGTGCGTCTGAGGTGCTGGTGCAGAGCGGCTATCCTCAGCCCGAGCTGCCCCCGGAGCCCCACTCTCCCGCTTCCACACCAAACACACGCTCGCCGCGCCAGGTCCATCGGTCTGTCGATCGCCCACTGCGTCCCGGTAAGGATGCGTGTGTTTACGTTGTAGAGCTGAAATAATTAGCCTATGAAAGTGTGGGCAAGTGGTGCCTCAGTGGTTAAGGCCTTGGTCTACTGATTGGGAAGGTCATGAGTTCGAATCCCAGTATGACCGAGCTGCCACTGGCCTTAAGCAACGCCCTCAACTGCTCTGTTGTTTTCCTGTCTCAATTCTTTGGAAGTCTCCGGATTACATGTGTTCATTCTCACAGGTGTGAGCAAAAACAAGAAATGAGGAGAGATTACAATATACAGAGCCCTCCAATAATATTGGCACCCTTGGTAAATATGAGCAAAGAAGGCTGTGAATATTCACAAAAATCCTCTGCTCTCATGGATATCAAACAATTGCAAACACAACACAGGTTTATCCAAAAAAGAATCTGTGTTAAATATAGGTGTGCAACAATTATTGGCACCCTTTTAGTCAATACTTTGTGCTACCTCCCTTTGCCAAGATAACAGCTCTGAGTCTTCTCCTATAATGCCTGATGAGGTTGGAGAATACATGGCAAGGGATCTGAGACCATTCCTCCATACAGAATCTCTCCAGATCCTTCAAATTTCGAGGTCCACACTGGTGGACTCTCCTCTTCAGTTCACCCCACAGGTTTTCTATGGGTTTCAGGTCAGGGGACTGGGATGGCCAGGGCAGGATCTTGATTTTGTGGTCAGTAAACCATTTTTGTGTTGATTTTGATGTATGTTTTGGATCATTGTCCTGCTGGAAGATCCGACCACGGCCCATTTGAAGCTTTCTGGCAGAGGCAGTCAGGTTTTCATTTAATATCTGTTGATATTTGATAGAGTCCATGATGCCATGTATCCTAATAAAATGTCCAGGTCCTCTGGCAGAAAAACAGCCCCAAAACATTAAAGAGCCACCACCATATTTAACCGTGGGCATGAGGTACTTTTCCATATGGCTACCTCTCTGTGTGCTCCAAAACCACCTCTGGTGTTTATTGCCAAAAAGCTCTATTTTGGTTTCATCTGACCATAGAATCCGATCCCATGTGAAGTTCCAGTAGTGTCTGGCAAACTGAAGACGCTTGAGTTTGTTTTTGGATGACAGTAGAGGCTTTTTTCTTGAAACCCTTCCAAACAACTTGTGGTGATGTAGGTGACTTCGGATTGTAGTTTTGGAGACTTTCTGACCCCAAGACACAACTAACTTCTGCAATTCTCCAGCTGTGATCCTTGGAGATTTTTTGGCCACTCGAACCATCCTCTTCACAGTGAGTTGAGACGATATAGACACACGTCCAATTCCAGGTTGATTCATAACATTTCCAGTTGACTGGAACTTCTTAATTATTGTCCTGATGGTGAAAATGGGCATTTTCAATGCTTGTGCTATTTTCTTATAGACACTTCCCATTTTATGAAGCTCAACAACCTTTTGCCGCACATCACAGCTATATTCCTTGGTCTTACCCATTGTTATGAATGGCTAAGGGAATTTGGCCTATGTGTTACCTCATATTTATACCGCTGCGAAACAGGAAGTCGTGGTTTAACAAAGATATTTTTTTGGATAAACCTGTGTTGTGTTTGCAATTGTTTTTATATCCATGAGAGCAGAGTATTTTTGTTAATTTTTTTGAACAAAAGCCCAAAAGGTTGTTGGCGTGTTTATAATCTCTGCACTATAAATACAATTTTAAAGGATTTGTGTTAATTAGGGAAATTAGCCACACAGATCAAATTTCATGTTTTTAGAATTGTTTCACTATTAGGGAATAACCATGAGGGTTGAAAATATAATGATAGACAAAGTCAGTTAAACAAGGGGAAAAGAAGAAAAATAGCAGGGGAACAAATGAATAACCGACTGCTCCTGTGTTCCCTTACAGGTTTTGGGACATATCCGGGGCGCAGACGCAAGGAGGGCCCGACCCAAATCATGCTGTTCCCTTGCGTGCCCTGCGGTCGAGACGTGGAACTGGGTGAGAGAGGACTGGTGGACTGTATGAGGAACCTCACACTGGAGCGCATAGTGGAAAGGTAATACACTGGGCTTGGCTTGCTGTAAGGTTTTTCTTTTTCTTCCCCATTTCCACCGATAATATTCTGGTCTGGGGTTTCCTTCCAGGTTTTGTAAGAACACATAGGCTAAGAAAAACAATGAGGCATGGCATAATGAAAGATTGATCACAATTTTTGTTTCAGTAAAAGAACTTTTGTTAAATAACACTGTAAAATGTCTTTGTTCATAAAACCAGGTGTGAAGATATACCATTATACCATTGTGTTAGAACAGTTTGATTAGGAAATACTGTTAATGTTCTGTAATGTTCAGCTGACTGACTGATTGGTTGATTGTTTCTCAGGTACAGGCACACAGTAAGTCTGGGCAGCGTGGCAGTGATGTGTCAGTTCTGTAAGTCCCCTCAGACTATGGAGGCCACTAAAGGCTGTGCTGACTGCAGGGCGAGTTTCTGTAATGAGTGCTTTAAGCTGTACCACCCGTGGGGTACTCCGCGCGCCCAGCACGAGCATGTACAGCCCACACTCAACTTCAGACCCAAGGTGAGCATTCGTCACACTCCAGAAGTTAAAAATGTCAGAATATGTTACATGTCAGTCAGTGTAGTAGTGTTATTGTTTGGCTCATTGATAAATTGTTTATGTTTGTTGATAGCAACCATACCCCACTCTGCTCTCGAGGTAATCGTACCACAGCGACATGTCAACTAGTGGCTGAAGTTCGAAACACAAAATGCTGTTTACTCTTCACCTCTCCATCTCCCCAGCTTCTAATCAGGCTACCCCAAATTCAACTGTATTCTTTCATTCCTCTTGAGTAACCTCTTCATCATGATCATGGTGGATTCGGACCTTGGATAGGATGCACGGGCAGCATGCCCACATACGATCACACAAACATTCACACCTAGGGGTAATTTGGTGTAGCCAATCCACCTACTAGCATGTTTCTGGAAGGTGGAAGGAAACCAGAGGACCTGGAGGAAACCCACAGGAAGCACATGAACAGACACAGTTCACACAGACACAGTTCACACCCTGTAGCCATGACACCTCAATTCAACTTCATTCATAATCATTATAATCCTTTCCGTAATATCTCTCTCTGTCTCTCTCTCTCTCTCTCTCACACTCTCTCGCTCTCTCTCTTTCTCTCTCTCTCTCTCTCTGTCTCTCTCGCTCTCTCTCTCTCTCTCTCTCTCTGTCTCTCTCTCTCCCTCTCTCACACCCTCTCCCTCTCTCTCTTTCTCTCTCTCTCTCTCTCTGTCTCTCTTTCGCTCTCACACTCTCTCGGTCTCTCTCTCTCTCTCTCTCTCTCGCTCTCTTTCGCTCTCACACGCTCTCGCTCTCTCTCTCTCTTTCTCTCTCTCTCTCTTTCGCTCTCACACTCTCTCGCTCTCTCTCTCTCTTTCTCTCTCTCTCTCTCTCTCTTTCGCTCTCACACTCTCTCGCTCTCTCTCTCTCTTTCTCTCTCTCTCTCTCTCTCTCTCTCTCTCTCTCTCTCGCTCTCTCTCTCTCTCGCTCTCACGGTCTCTCGCTCTCTAGGTTTTGACCTGTACAGAGCACGATCAGGAAAAGTTACAGTTCTACTGTAGAACATGCCAAAGGCTCCTCTGCTCCCTCTGTAAGCTGCGTCGGGCTCATACGGGTCACAAAATTGTGCCTGTCAGCCAGGCATACCAGGCACTCAAGGTATTGTCTTTTGCACAAATGGTGTAACATAGTAGACTTGCTTGATTTTGAGATAGATAGATACATAGATACATCAACATCATAGATACATAGATACATCAACAGAGCAAGCACAGCTGTACAGTTGTCCAGTGCAATAATAATAATCCTGGCCAATGGTATAGGGCCAAAACTATTTGGACACCTGACCATCACACCCATACGTGGTTCTTCCCCAAACTGGTGCCACAACGTTTAAAGCATACAACTGTATAGAATGTCTTTTTATGCTGTAGCATTACAATTCCCCTTTACTGGAATTAAGTGGTCCAAACCTGTTCCAGCATGACAATGCCCCTGTGCACGAAGCGAGGGTTATAAAGACATGGTTTGCCAAGGTGTGGTTTGGAAGAACTCGAGTGTTCTGAACAGAGCCCTGACCGCAACCCCACTGAACACCTGTGGGATGAATTGTCTGCGAACCAGGCGTCCTCGCCCAGCAACAGTCCCTGAGCCCCACAGCCGTGGGGGGATGGGGGTTAGGTGTTCACATACTTTTGGCCATATATTAGTGCATTCTGTTGTGTAACTCCAGGGTTTTTCTCATGTGTTTTGAACATTACTCCAACGTCTTGAGGGGAAATAATATGAGTTTAAAGTGTAAGCTATCAGTTTTAATCCATGATCTTTATTTGGGGAAACAATGTAGGATGTTATAGTCATTCCACTTTTTTTTTATACACAGACACCCTCATTTCAGGGAACAGTAAGTAACTGGACAAATAACCGGTGTAGTTGTTTTCTTAGTGGCAGTCTTTGCCTGCATCATGGATAGTATTTTCAGTGTGGTCATGAGTTTTTCATCATTGATTTCTTGAATTTGTTACAGACTGCACTTTTTTTTTTTCCTGTAGGAAAAAATCAGCAAGGAGCTAAACTACATCCTGTCCAATCAGGCTACAGTACTGACTCAAATCACACAGCTGGAGAATGCCATCACCCAGACTGAGGTACTACTCCCTGTAGTATTACCAAACTCCGGGGTCACACACTGCTGTCTACAGCTCCACAGATGTTTAGAGATTCATTGAGACATGTCTTCCAAACATCCCAATCCGACTTTCCATAAGTATTGATGAAAAAAAAATACTGTTTGTTACTTTACAGGAAATAGGAAAATAGTACGTGCTGATGAGTTTCAAAGTCTCCTGGTAAAGCTGAAGCATTTAACTCCAAATATGTGCCTGGGCATGTGTGTGTGTGTGTGTGTGTGTGTGTGTGTGTGTGTTTGTGTGTGTGTGTGTGTAGGTGAACAGTGTAGCAGCCCGTGAACAGCTCTCTCAGTGTGTGAAGGAGTTGACGGCTCTGCTCTCGGAGCGGCAGGTCATCCTGGCTCAGGCCCTGGAAAACTCACGCCAGAGGCGGAGCGAGGCTTTATCCAGTCAGGTAGCAGAAAGACGCAGCTTGTTGGATCATGCTGGCCTGATGGCATTTACCCAGGAGCTGCTGAAAGAGACAGATCCAGCCTGCTTTGTACATGCAGCCAGGCATACATATAACAGGTAGAATGCACAAACACACACACACACACACACACACACACACACACACAAATAGTGTGAGTTAGGAAATGTCGTTCTGGCCATGTTGGTTTCGTGACACCAAAAGCTACTTTCAGTAGCATTCTAAGAATAATGCTCCTACTATAAGAAAAGTGCACTCACTGAAATCAAAAATGAAAAAGAGGAGGCTATCCCCAGCTTTGGTGGACACCAGTATCACCCACTGCTTATCAGATATCTCCATACCATGTTCCTGTAGCTCTTATCAATGTTTTTGCCTTTCGGTGAATATTTTTCAGGCAATAATTTTACAATATGAGCTTTATTAATTGCAAGCAGTGTTTTGTAGAAAATAATACATTACTCCATTAATACATTATATAATCTATTCCTTTTATATATCATTCTTTTCTCATTTTCATGGTGTTCCAATAGTTCTGGAGGGCGGTATATTTCTGTTTTGTAAGGGTGGTCGAATTGGTGGTATCATTTATGTTAATTCTCTCTCTCTCTCTCTCTCTCTCTCTCTCTCTCTCTCTCTCTCTCTCTCTCTCTCTCTCTCTCTCTCTCCCCCACCCTCTCCCACCCTCCCCCACCCTCTCCCACCAGGCTGGCCCGGTCAATTGAGTCCCTGCAGAGTTTCTCTATCTCTGCAGATCCCTCGTTCCGACACTTTCAACTGGACGTCTCCAGAGAGCTTAAACTTCTCACTGACCTAAACTTTATTCAAGGTGAGAATCAAACCAGATGCACGCAAACTTAAAATAGCGTCCGTTGTGACTCGACCCAAGATTCAGAACAGCAAAAGCAAGACCAATAAAATTCACTTCATGCCCTAATTCCTCTGGGTGAAAGACACTGTCCTTAGTGCTTGTTGTACCTTCTCTGAGAAACATAGCCTTTCAAGCACAGGCCAAAATGTCACATTTCACAGAGAAGACTTTGACACATATCTCCGCGTTATGACCTAACGTTAAATGTTTGCCCTTTTTCATTTTGGCTATGGCAGTGAGAGCTAATCCAAACCATACCTTTCCCATTTCACCAGCCCCTTTAGCTCCTGTGATTGACACCCAGCGCACTCTGGCCTACGATCAGCTCTACCTGTGCTGGCGACTCCCGCCAGAGTCCTCCCCTGCCTGGCACTTCTGTGTGGAGTACCGTCGCCGGGGTGTGGTGCCAGGGGGCGGGACAAGAGCTGGACTCCGCGGGGGGTTGGCCGGAGCCCGCTGGGGCTGGCAGCGATTAGACGAGGTCAGCGGGACCAGTGCTGTGATCAACAGGCTGGAGATGGACAGCGTGTACGTTCTCAGAGTGAGGGGCTGCAATAAAGCCGGCTTTGGAGAGTACAGCGAAGAAGTGTACTTACACACTCCACCCGCTCCAGGTAAACACTCAGCATGTTTTCAACGGGATAAAACACACCTCTGATCATACGATGGATATACAGCTGGAGTCTTACTAGCCATACGACTCAGCCAGTGTAGATAGAAATATATCCAATACCTAGTGATGACCATACATTGACAAATTCATACTTTCAAATTAAAGCTGGCATCATGCAACATTTCTGAATTGTCTCATTTCATGCACAATTCATTTCGGACATGAGATTTGAATCATTACTAAGCCCTTCTGCATGTTCGAGGTATTATTTTTTATTATTGTTGTCTTATTTTTTTAAAAACATGATTTCAGGTCGGAGAGCCACACACTGACATAATAAAGAGCACACACACACACATACACTCAGTTCTACCGCTGTTCACCCATGAAGCGATTCTCACTAACTCATCTTTTCTCTCTTCTTTTTACCCATCCCCATTCCTCTGTCCACTTTTGTTTTATGCTATCCACTGAACTCCCTGTTAACACCTTCATCCTTCATTGTTCTTTCTCCTCATTTTTGTATTCATCCATCTTTCAGCCTTTTTTTCCCTTCTTCTTCTTCTTCTCCTTTTTCTGTCAGCCGTTTATGCTTGCTTTTTTGTTCTCTTTTTGTGTCTGAGCCATATCCACCAAGTCGTCTTTCTTCCTCGGAACCTTGTCACTGTGATGTATTTTGCTATGAGATAATATTTGTCTCATACAATTACCTGGTAACCGAAGTACCACCAAATGTGGTCATTTGTGGAAGTCAACAGATAACAAAAGTAAGTAAAAGTGAAATCTGCTATCTGGACAAATATTCATATTAAACCGCTTAAATGAGCAAGATTTAATGAATGCAAGCTTATGTATATAGTACATTTCCTTTGCCCCTGAACTGAAATTTCCCAAGAGCCATCTTACTTCTTAATCATCTGCAGTATTCCTTAATATTTGCAGTCTGTTTGTGTATATCCCATTTGTTCCACCCTAATTTTGTCTGGCTGCTTTCCTGATAGCTGCCTTTCTGCCTTGTCCTTTTGCCTCTTCGATCAATAAATCAATCAATCCTGTCTTTCATTCTTAACTCCAATCCCTTCCTCAATTCCACTACTTTCTTTGACTCTGTCCTCTTTTCTCCTCCTCTTCACCTCTTTGTTGACCTCCTTTTCTCCTCTCCTCTGCTCTCCTCTCGTCCTTTACTCCCCCATCAGTGCTGAATTTCTATCTGGATTCACGTTGGGGTTTACACGCTGACAGACTAGTGGTGAGTAAAGAGCAGCGCTGTGCCCGCAGCGTGCCAGGCCTCTCTCTTCTTCAGGCAGCTGACCGAGCCCTAACTTCCTGTCACCTGACCGCCGACCTGCTGGTGGGTGACGTGGCCATCACACAGGGCCGCCACTACTGGGCATGCTCAGTGGAGCCTGGCTCTTACTTAGTCAAGGTAAAGTACAGCTTCAAAAGTTAACGTATTGACTAACAACATGAGAGACTGGAGAAAAATAGACCTGTAAACATGTTGGTAGATGTTGATATTACAGCAAGACCAAGTCTTATGTTTTCGCTACACACTGAAGACGTTTAGGTTTGAGATCAAAAGATGAAT
Source organism: Cranoglanis bouderius (assembly GCA_023630585.1). Classification (NCBI taxonomy): domain Eukaryota; kingdom Metazoa; phylum Chordata; class Actinopteri; order Siluriformes; family Cranoglanididae; genus Cranoglanis; species Cranoglanis bouderius. The sequence continues at coordinate 570,863 of CM042546.1, read as the reverse complement.
ATGAGACTATAGATAAGAATTTCAGCTTTCGTTTAACGATATTTACATCTAGAGGTATTAATCTACTTAAAACATGGCACCTTTGGTGGCAGACCATCCAATTTTTAGGTGAGCAAAAGTATTGGAACAGATAGTCTTAAAGTAAATAACACTTAATATTTGGTTGCATGTCCCTTGCTTGCAATTACTGCATCAAGCCTGTGACCCACTGACACCAAACTGTTGTTTTTCTTCTTTTGTGTTGTTTTTCTTTCAGTTGTTGTTTGTTTCTGGGGGTTTCTTCCTTCAGTCTCCTCATCAGGAGGTGAAATGCTGCTCAACTGGGTTAAGGTCTGGTGATTGACTTGGCCAGTCTAAAACCTTCCACTTTTCCCCCTGTTGAGTCGGCAGTGTGTTTTGGATCATTGTCTTGCTGCATGATGAAGTTCCTCCTGATTAATTTGTATGTATTTCTCTGTAAATTGTCAGACAAAATGTTCCTGTAGACTTCTGAATTCATTCTGTTGCTACCATCATGAGTTCCATCATCAATAAAGATTAGTGAGCCTGTTCCATAAGCAGCCATGCAAGCCCAAGCCATGACACTACCTCCGCCATGCTTGACCAGTAAGCTTGTATGTTTTGGATCATGAACAGATCCATTCTTTCTCCACACTTTGGCCTTTCCATCACTTTGGTAGAGGTTATTCTTGGTTCCAGAACTTTTGTGGCTCATCTCTGTATTTCTTTGTGAATTCCAGTTTGGCTTTCTTAGTGGTGGTTTGCATCTTGTGGTACGGCCTCTATATTTCTGCACTTGAGGTCTTCTTCTAACGGTGGATGTTGATACCTTGACCTCAGCCTTGTGGAGGTTGTTGGTGATGTCACTGACTGTTGTTTTTGGGGTTTTCTTCACAGTTCTCACAATGTTTCTGCCATAAGTTGCTGTTGTTTTCCTTGGCCAACCTGTTCGGTGTCTGTTGCTCAGTACACCAGTGGTTTCTTTCTTTTTCAGGAAATTCCAAATTGTTGTACTGGCTATGCTTAATGCGTTTGCAATGCATCTGATTGATTTTCCCTCTTTCCTCAGCTTCATAATGGCTTGCTTTTCTCCCATAGACAGCTCTCTGGTCTATTCTTTTTATGTGGAAATGTAGTCTTCACAGGTGAAACCCAGGACTCAAACCAAGATTAGTCACTCAGAGCCATTAACTGTTCCAATGTTTTTGATCACTTGAAAAATTGGTGGGTTCAAACAAAAGGTGCCATGTTCTAAGTTGAAAAGCTGAAATTCTGATCTATCGTCTCATATTCATCTTCTGATCTCAGTCCCAAATGTCTTCAGTGTATGCAGTTCCTTCCATTAATATCGGCCCCTCGGTAAATATGAGCAAAGAAGGCTGTGAAAAATTGTCTTTATTGTTTAACCTTTATTCTTTTGTTCAAAAAATTCACAAAAATTCTCTGCTCTCATGGATATCAAACAATTGCAACTGAAAACACAGGTTTATCAAAAAATAAATCTTTGTTAAATATAGGTGTGCAACAATTATTGGCACCCTTTTAGTCAATATTTTGTGCTACCTCCCTTTGCCAAGATAACAGACTCTCCTCTTCAGTTCACCCCACAGGTTTTCTATGGGTTTCAGGTCAGGGGACTGGGATGGCCAGGGCAGGACTTTGATTTTGTGGTCAGTAAACCATTTTTGTGTTGATTTTGATGTATGTTTTGGATCATTGTCCTGCTGGAAGATCCGACCACGGCCCATTTGAAGCTTTCTGGCAGAGGCAGTCAGGTTTTCATTTAATATCTGTTGATATTTGATAGAGTCCATGATGCCATGTATCCTAACAAAATGTCCAGGTCCTCTGGCAGAAAAACAGCCCCAAAACATTAAAGAGCCACCACCATATTTAACCGTGAGCATGAGGTACTTTTCCATATGGCTACCTCTCTGTGTGCTCCAAAACCACCTCTGGTGTTTATTGCCAAAAAGCTCTATTTTGGTTTCATCTGACCATAGAACCTGATCCCATTTGAAGTTCCAGTAGTGTCTGGCAAACTGAAGACGCTTGAGTTTGTTTTTGGATGAGAGTAGAGGCTTTTTTCTTGAAACCCTTCCAAACAACTTGTGGTGATGTAGGTGACTTCGGATTGTAGTTTTGGAGACTTTCTGACCCCAAGACACAACTAACTTCTGCAATTCTCCAGCTGTGATCCTTGGAGATTTTTTGGCCACTCGAACCATCCTCTTCACATTGAGTTGAGACGATATAGACACACGTCCAATTCCAGGTTGATTCATAACATTTCCAGTTGACTGGAACTTCTTAATTATTGCCCTGATGGTGGAAATGGGCATTTTCAATGCTTGTGCTATTTTCTTATAGACACTTCCCATTTTGTGAAGCTCAACAACCTTTTGACGCACATCAAAGCTATTCCTTGGTCTTACCCATTGTTAAGAATGACTAAGGGAATTTGGCCTATGTTTTACCTCATATTTATATATAAATATAAATAAATATTTATATTAATTTTTCACAGCTTTCATTGCTCATATTTACCGAGGGGACCGATATTATTGAAGGGAACTGTAGCAAAAACAAAAGAATTGGCCTTGTCATTCCAAAACCTTTGGAGGGGACTGTATATGTTGTTGTTGTTGTTGTTTTTTACCTTTCTTATGCCCCACTCATTCTCTGTTGCTCTCTCCCCGTTTGTATGATAAAGGTTGGTGTTGGTCTGGAGTCAAAGCTTCAGGAATGGTTCCATCTCCCACAAGACATGGCCAGCCCACGGTGAGAAATCAAAGATTAAGATGTTGAATTTGTGCATAAAGGCTGGTTTATACTTCTGCAGTGAAGCACATTTTTGCGTATTATGGATTAGTGTAGCACACACAGGCGCACTGATGGACCTCCAAAACCCTTAGACTGTGTCTTGGGGCGTTGCGTGTCATCCAGTCTTACAGCAAACACTTTTTAGAGGTAGGGATGTTTGTTCACTTCTGTACCGGGAAATTTTGGGACGACACACTGTGACCCCCCTTCCATGGGTTTTTATCAAGATTTCCAGAGTAATATTATAAATATAATTCTTTAATCTGACTGCAAACTGGGCATCGCTTTGATTCAGGGCTGTAATGAGCACAAAAGCATCCAAAAAGTGTTGATGTGCAGTGAAAGTGAGAGAAGGGTCTGTCCCTGTCTATTCAACATATTCAGTGCTTTATCAGTGAATTAGAGACTGGAAGTACAGTAACGACCGATCATTAGTATTACCTCATCCTCTACTTTGCTTCTTCTCCATTCATTCTTTAGTGAAACTGAGACGTTCATTTAGTTGATCAGTTTCTGCCCCCTAGTGGACACATTCACACTATATGTAAAGCATGAAGTTAGATACCTTTGGTTGTGGTTTCTCCACCTTTAAAATGTTTGCATGATAGTAATATATTTTTGCTGACTGTTTTGTAAAACTTTACATTTATAATATGTTGAAACATTGGATGGAAACCTGTAGAAGAAATGGACATGGAATAGGGATCAAATGCTGGTAGAAAGACTGAACAAAATCAGAATAACAAACAAACAAATGAATAAATGAATGAATGAATGAATGAATGAATGAATGAAGACAGGATGCCTTACAAATGGTCCCAACCGTCCTCAATAAGCCCCACCCACATTTTGACACCTCGTTTCAGATACTCTGAACATTCAACTGTTTCTTTACCTGTGCAGGTATGACCCTGACAGTGGCCATGACAGTGGGGCAGAAGATTCTTCAGACTCCCTACCCCCTTTCACCTTCCTCACAATGGGCATGGGCAAGATCTACCTGCCCGCCTCTGCCAATGCCCACCATGGAACGGTCAACCACAGGGACATCTCTAACGGCAACAGCCCCTCCTCTCCGACCGGCGTCACCTATCCTCTTCCTCCTAGGCTGGGTGTGTGTCTGGACTTCGAGAAGAGCCGTGTCACTTTTTATGACGCTCATTCTCTCCGCCCACTCTGGGAGGGTCCAGTCGACTGCTCTGCTCCCGTCTGTCCTGCGTTCTGCTTCATTGGAGGAGGGGCTCTGCAGCTACAGGAGCTGGTGGCCAACCGCAACGCAGATCAAACACCCGTCAGAAGAGTCACCATCCAATCCCGTGTCACTAAACTGAGCTGAGGTAGTTCTGTCGGTGACACCACATTTATCTTAGTAAATGTTGTTTTTATATTTCACAAGAAGTCATTTTTAATTGCACTGAATATGCACTTCAGATGAACTTTATTATTATTATTATTATTATTATTATTATTATTATTATTATTATTATTATTATTATTTGCTTGTTTTACACTATTTTTGATAGGGCTTTATTGCTTTACACTGCTTGTGAATTCATGTAAAAAAAATAATAATAATAATCATGAAATGAATCTTGTGGCCTATAACCTCTATATCCATACTGTAACTATAGCTGTAAATAGAATTTCTTGCCTTTACCCTCTAATTGTACACCTCAAGGTTTTTTGATAATAACGTCTCACTGGTGTAATCGAAAATGGTTTCTACCTTTAACCTCGTTACACAACTCACATAAGTGACCTGAGTGTTAGAAGTACATCCATCATTCCGGTTACTCTGTGAACCAAAGTCAGTTCTGTACTCTTCGTTTTCAATTCCATTACAAGTTGATGTGTGGTACTGGCTGGAGAATTGGCAGAGTTACTAGTTCATATATATCTAATATCAGAATGTAGAGATTACATACTGCTAATACACTGAGACATTTAGGTACAGAGAAGAAGAATATGGGCTGTAAATATTAACTGGCTGCATAAAACTGTTACTGTTGAAGTTCATTGAGATGCGCTGTCCTACTTTAATTTGCTGTGTAGAGAGATTTCTTTTCAGTGACAAGAATGGAGTAGTAACATTCTGGTTACAGAGTTCATGCTGAACCTTATATTGTTTTACTAAAGAAATACGTAATGGATGTATCGTGTGAGTGTGCTACCTCGTCCTCAATATGTAGATGAGGAAAGGTGTGTGTGTGTGTGTGTGTGTGTGTGTGTTCATACCCTCGCTCTTTTATGCAATTTCTAGCTTGTAGAACATATTCTGAACAGATGGACAGTGGGCTTGAATTTTTGGCGTAGGTGTTAAAACTGTGCTTCTTTCAAATGGCGTATACTTTTAAGAATAAAATGATGTAGACATCACCTGCTGGCGGAATACTCATCTGATTTCAACAATGAAATGTTGAAAATGTGAAATAAAGATATTAACATTCGAGTCTTTGTGTTTATGGCAGCAGCCTGGTGCACACCATAGGAAGGTGCAGTGTGCACTACAACGCTCTGAACGATAGGGGGCAGCAGTGTACCAAGCCATAATATAATATACAAAATACTGTCTTAGTGTAGATCTGTGTTCCTAATTCTCTCCCTAATCCTGCACAGCTTGTTTTAATGTTGATTACGAATTAGAATTTAACTTTTTCACTAATCTAGATGGTTTCATTTAACATATATAAAGAAAATGAAAACTGTTGCATTTAACAGACTTAAGAGACTTTTTAATGTGAATAGGTAGTATTAACTAGACTTTTTATAATATATATATATATATATATATATATTACAGTATCTACTGGCATACATATAGGATTAAAGCTAGTGAAACCTCACATGTGAAGAACATTTAGGAAGTGTACCCCTTGTTGTACCTGTGCCCGGCTAGCTCAGTCGGTAGAGCATGAGACTCTTAATCTCAGGGTCGTGGGTTCGAGCCCCACGTTGGGCGAGGAGTTATTTTCATGAATTTCCCCGCGTGGGCAGGGAGGGGGATCAATAAAGGTACATCTTATCTTATCCTCCTTCTTTTCTGTGTTTTTATTTATCAGCGCCTAAATAACAATTGTATGGTCCTCACCAACTTCTAGAAACAAACAACCTCAGGTGACAACAAAAAGAAAAACACAGCAAATTTCAATATGTAGTCTTTTTTTTTTTTTTTGTCCCAAAATGTAAACCAACATTTAGAAACCAGCTGGGGGAAAAATATACACCCTTTCCCATTTTCACAATCATAAAGAACGTAATTAGAATTAATCATCAAGAAGTGAGACTACTCTTTGGTACCTTTTGGTAGTTTGTAGCACTCAGGTGTGTGTCTACACCATGCCATGAAGAAAAAACATCAGCCATGACGTCTGAGAAGCAACTGTTGCTGCTCATCAATCTGTGAAGGGCCATCTCTAAACAATTTGAAATTGACCATTCTACAGTGAGAAGGATTGTTTACAAATGGAGAACCTTCAAAACACTTGCCAGTCTTCCCAGTAGAGGGCGTCCCAGCAAATTCGGTCGAAGGACTGAACCATTTAATGCTCAGAGATATAAAGAAAACCAAAGAGCTACATCATGTGACCTATAGGCCTCTGTAAGCACATTGAATGTTTATGTTCATGACAGCACAATCAGAAAAAGACAGAACAAGCATGACTTTCATGGAAGGGTGGCTAGGAAAAAGCCCCTTCTGTCCAAAAAGAAAATAGCAGCATGACTTCACAAGTTCTAGAACAATATCCTTTGGACTGATAAGACCAAGGTGGAGATGTTCGGTCATCATGCTCAGTGCCATGTTTGGCAAAAACCAAACATGGCGTAACTGCAAAAAACACCTCATACCAACTGTGAGACATGGTGGTGGAGGTGTGATGATTTGGGTTTGTTTTGCAGCCACAGGAGCTGGTAAACTTGCAGTCACTGAGACAAAGATGAACTCCACGTTATACCTAAATATTCTTCAGAGAAAAGTGAGGCCATCTGTCCAGCAGGTTAAGCTGGGTCGGGATTGGGTCACACAACAGGACAATGATCCCAAGCACAATTAAAAAAATTTTGTTTTACATTTAGATATCCATGGGATCAGTTTAATGAGCTCCAGTTTTGTCTCAGGTTTTGAGAGCAATGAGCCTGCTTTAAAAAATGCATATGTAAACACCAGCATGTGTCTTCAATTGCTGCCATCTTGAGTGGTATGTTTCGGTTTAAGCAGACCTTAAGAGAAAATACAAATGAGCGTGCGAGCCAGTGTATTTTCCCCCTGTGAATAATTACTGAATTTTATAAATGCAAAGCATTTGAAATCAAGAGTGAAGTCAAAACAAGACAACATGTAGCATGACTCTTACTGAAATCACATCGGAATCTGGTGAATTGAGACTGTGGTGGATTAATCATTCCCCTCCTCAAAAAAAAAAGAAGTTTTTGCAGATGTTCTCTCTCTCTCTCTCTCTCTCTCTCTCTCTCTCTCTCTCTCTCTCTCTCTATCTTCCATTCTTAACTTTTGCATTTTATTATTATTTTTCTCCTACATTTGAGATTGCTGCAGGTTTTTTTTAAGACTCCTCCTTCACCTGGCTCACATCATTCCATCTCCCCTGTTCTGGCTCTCCTTCTCTCATCCCATAACCTTTGGTTCTCTCTATTCCCAGTTCCCTCACAAAATAAAATCTGCAACAGATTGCATTCAGGCAGAATGAAGGTATGTAGCCACAACACCACATGTACTGCTAGCCTCTAATCTCAGCAGGAAGCCTTCCCTACATTCAGGGGGGAGAGAAAACGTCTAAATACAGCAGATTTGCTTTTGTTTAACCTTCTACAATGATCATTAGATAAGTCCAGCCCTTTTCCTGATACGTTGTGGTGAATATTTTTGCTTGGGATGTGATGGGATGTGATCCGCTCTGTTCCAGACTAAGTTAAGGCCAGGTGTTTGTACATTTTGTTGTCCATCACCATCTGTGTTGAGTTTATATATATATATATATATACTGGAAGGGTGGGTTTATGCCATATTGCACTGTAGGGTAATGGTTTTTCTCCTTTGACACTTGAATATAGTTTTATTTAGTGATTTTGAGTAAATATACATATATATATATATATATTGTACTGGTCGTTGATGGGGAAATGTTTAGTTTCGTTATGTTTATTTATGTTTATTTAGTTTAGTTATGTTTAGTGAAGTTCACCATGAAGCCCTTTGATGAGCGATGAAACAATATCAGTCTTGAGTTTCTATATTTGACATTTCTATCCTGGATAACTAAAAACTTTTAGACTCCGTTTACACCATTATCTTATATCAGTTTTTAAACTTACAGTAAACCTTCAAATTCTTGACACAGGAAGTTATGATTTGCCGTTTTTATGTTACTGTATCCACAGTCATGCTAACCCGCTAACGCTGGGAGCGCGAGGATTGCAGCTGCATGCACATCTATTCAGTCCATACAGATGAAAGAACGTGTCTGACTGCTGCAGCTATAAAATCTTTATTTAAGACTTTATTTTCCTAATAATGTTTTCTGCTCAGCTTAGACGGTGCCGTTCACAATGGTTTCTGAGAAGCTCTGTTTAGTCTGACTTTATAAAGATGATGGCCAAGTATAACACACCAAGGTTCTGTTTTGCTAAAACACCTGCTTAGTACTACATCATGTTAGACCTCCAGCTCTCTCCTCAACATTATATCCCTCCTGTTCTGTTCAGTACTTAGCCATAGACCTATTTCACATGGTTATGGATTCTCCTGATGGCATGTATGGAAAGGTCATGTGACAGACTAAAATATCCTCTTTGTTTCATATTTACAAATTGTAAAGCCACAGCGTACAAAGACATCCTATGAAGTTGCGTGCTTCCAAGTTTGGGGAAAAACCACATATTGGTGTGATGGTCATATAGTGTAAACTATTCAGTCAGGTTTCCAGATATGGACAGTATGCACAACGTATCCAAATATGATGATGGTTATGCAGTGTAACGTCTCATACTCCCTGTTCCTAGGAGCAGAGAAACAGTTCAGCAATCTGTTATATAAACAATCGTTCTGAATCATCCTCTGAGAAAAGAAAAAAGAAAAAAAACAACACTACGTTTAACTAACTCCACATGCTTCACCAAATCGCACATGTTCATACTTTCTCCTAAAATGCCTTTAAAAAGCCAGTGTAAATAGTGATTTCTTCCAAGCACAATTCCTTTCACCAAATACCAAATATAACCTGGTTTGACCACCGAGTTAACCACCTGATTTATGTCGCATTAGGGAGCATGGTATGAGCGTTGAGCAAAAGCACAAATATAAATAAAAAGTCAGAAGGTTTTTAATCAAATGGCCATTCAGTAAAGAAGGGAAAATGCACAGTACATTAATTCCATTGTGATTTATGACCAGTAACAATAATGAAAGGTGATGATGATGATGATGATGATGATGATGATGATAGGAAAATGAATTTAACAGAAACTCACACAAAGATCTTCAACAGATGAGCAGTAAATAAGCACCGCATGACTGCTGGACTGAAAGTGATATGAATGTACTGGACATTTTCCCTACATCATCATTTGCCACCAAATTATTAAGAATAAATGAATTGTAAGGGTGATGTCTGACTCACTGTAGCGTACTGTATCTCATATTCAAAGATAAATCACTTTTTTTTTTTTTTAAACGATTTTATCATTCCCAACAGGTGAAACAACAAGTCAGAGTCGGTATTTGCTGCTGATCTTAGATCAGTGTGAGCAATTTCTAGAGTTTTGAACCTGGAACTCAGTAGAGTTCAGTATAATAAGCTTAAATGTGTCGCAGTGAGTATTTGCATGTAAATGAAAGGAGACACTGAAATGCAGCCCAGTAAGAAACAAATACAAGGAGATGGTGGACTGTCTGTATCTCAGCTCGGGGTGTGTTTTAGGGACATTTTAGTCACTCCTCAAACACACTGCGCCGGATCATGACGACTGTAAGAAAAAAATAATAATTCCAGGTCCTGGGGAAAGTGAAAAGAAAAATGCATAGCAGGGCAGGACACAGAGTCAACTGGAGGTTCGTAAAGACGCGCGTTTGTTGGAACGTTGTGTCGAGGTCAAGACCAGCTGTGCACACATCACTGTGCTGAGGTGGAGGGAGTGAAAGCGAGACAGAGGCAGACAGCAACAAAGGCAAAGGAAGATTTATAACAACATAGCTGAAGCTTAAAAGTTTGGATTCTTGAAAAAAAAAAATTATTATTATTATTACTATTATTAATGTTGTTTTTGTTGCTCTACTTGATACAGTTACGCCACAAAAAAGCTACACTTAACTGACAGCTTGAGAAGGAGGAGCCAAGAGAAACACGAGGAGGAGAAACCTCAAGAGATAAATGAGAAAAGCTGAGGGGTGGACGGAGATGGATAGACTGAAAGAGAGAGAGAAAGATAAAGGTGTAGAAAAACATAAGGCAGATAGAGACTAAATAGTGATTAAAAAAGAAAAGAAAAAAAAAAAAAAAGGTTGCAAGGGTCAGAAGAATTGACCTCTGGGTGGGAGAATGAGAAAGAGATAAGGAGTTCACAGTCAACACATGCTTCTGTTTTGGCTGTCACGTCAGTAGGGGTGAAAGGTCAAAGGTCGGCAGGTGCCACAGGGATCGAGAGAGAAAGGAGCACTGAGGTCAGGAAGAAAATATCACAAAATGTCTTAACAGTTTAACGAATTCTTGCCACAGAAACTGGAATTCGTCCTCTGGATTTATTCAGGATGTTCACAAATAATGTGTTCCAGGATTCAATTGGCCAATTCTGCCAAAATGAAAAACGAACAATATAGTCAGCCCTGATTCTCGATCACAACACGGCATATACTCTTATACCACGTCGTGGCTGGATTCTCGATTCTGATTGGACAGGAGGCGTGCGTTATTTCTGTATAACGCCACAGCTCGGACATTAGCTCCGACTGTAACATGAACAGTTACAGGTTTATATTAATGTGCTCAGGAAAGTCTTTGACTTTATGCTTTCTGGTTTCTCATTAAAGTGACAAGCTGTGTTTTTTGAGCGAGAGAGAGAGAGAGAGAGAGAGAGAGAGAGAGAGAGAGAGAGAGAGAGAGAGAGAGAGAGAGAGTTCCACAACATTAAATCTTCATTATAACGGTTAAAATGTGCGACATGGAGTTCATTAATAAAGTAAACATTGTAATCGTTTGTAAATCGCTGTGGTACAAGTGGAATAACAAACTCCAGACCATGTGGTTATACAGAAAATAATCAGCACTAATCACATTACCACCCCAAAGTGGATTCTTTTTGTATAACCACATGGTCTGTTGTGTGTTACATACAGCGTCTCCTCTTACTATAAACTGCCTGCTATACTGGGCTTGTATAAACTGTATGTACCCCGACACCCAAAAGTTGTTTTATTGCATGCAATTTGCAAGGTTTCAGACATAAGCGTACATACTGTATACACTCCAGTCCTTTGGCTAAAGGTCAACAGATCTGGTTCATTTACTTCATTCAGTCACAAACAGTGAAGACCACACAGACCCATTTCTGCTGAACTCATAACATCTCTCATACTTCTGAAACATAACATAATGTTCGCACATTACCGAGGCTGTTGTTTTTGTCTTCTGAAATATATAAAATGGTACCATATCATGACTTTTGTAATATAAGGCTCTCCCATGTGTTCTTAACTCAGATAGGACCTTATAATACTACAGTCACGATATGTAACCATAGGTAACATATTCATCGTCCGTCCATCCATCCATCCATCCATCCATTCATCCATTATCCAACACAGGATTGTGGGGAGCCTGGAGCCTATCCCAGGGGACCTGAGGCACAAGGCAGGGGACACCCTGGATAGAGTGCCAACCCATCAGAATATATTCCATTCATGCAGTGACAATTTTACCATTAACTTTATTCTAATTTATGAGGTGACATGGTGGAACAGTGGGTAATGTTGCCACCTCAAGGAACCAGGGTCTGTGGTTTGATCCAGACCTTTGGTTACTGTACAGTATATGTGGACTTTCTCATATTCTTCCTGTGTCTGGGTAGATCCCACATTCCAGAACATGCTCAGAGCTGGATAGAACAAATACTGACAAAACATGAATGAATGAAATATCCACACGTAGCCATGAATGCATGTCCATCTTCCAGTACAATTCACTAACTGTGATCAAATGTAAACCTCAAAAACTCATTCACACACACACACACACACACACACTCATTCACAATCGCCTACGGGCAACTTATCTTAGCCAATCTACCTGCTGGAAACCACAGAACCTGAAGGAAACCCACGTGGACACAGGGAGAACATGTGAAACTCTGCACAGACAGTCACCCCATAAGCTCAGGATTGAATCAGGGGTCCTGGAAGCTTGCTGAAATCAGTCGAACAGGCCTTTCACTTCTTTCACTCTGTTACTTTGGATTGGATCGCTTAACCCAAAACCATGCACTGTCATTATTATTTGCAGATTTTTAAGAGTGTACAATAATATCATTCTGCAATACTAAATAGTCTTTCATAATTCTGTCATCAACATTAAAGAGACTGTTATATGATAGTCTAATTACAGTTAACATGCCTAGCTCACATCAAAAGCTACAGCCTATACTATTAAACTACATACAGTAGTATGCACACCACAAACTCTAGGGTTACTCAGATTTATTGCAGGACATGGCTATAAAAATGAGAGTAAGCCGTTCGTTTTAGTGTATGAAGATATGTTCCCACAGGCTCAGGTGATGGTTAGAGTTGATACACCACCTGTACAAATGATTTTTTTTAAATGATTGAGAACAAGATCATTGGGTTCCGGTCTAGACTAAAGCCATTTACCCCTGCTGCGTTTTACAGTAGGTCACATTGGACTCGTTAAAATCGATTCCTGTCTCCGCCAAAGGGCCGGTGGAAATGGCACGACACAGCTGGGAGCGATACCCACCATGTGCCAATCAAATGAGAGCACATCACAGTTATGGCTTACTTATTATCTGGGAATGTGAATACGGAATAAGAATTATAAGCTAACATTCAATAACTATAAATATTTATTGTGTTATATATATACATATAGTTATGGGATGTTTATATATTATCTGGAAAGAACAAGAAACTAAGTTAAAATAATGGCATACTATGTAAAATGGTGAGTTATCAAGTCTAAATAATGAGATATAAGTCAAAATAACACAACTTTTTAAAACATTTATTACACAGTTTGTGATTTCAGGTTCTGTAAAGATGAACGGCTCACACGAGTTTCTCTCTAACTAATCAGAGAGGCGCACTCGGCACACGTTTCCTGGTTTGTTTGGCTGGTGTGTTCTCCTACTTTCCCAGGAGCCTGTGTCGGATCAGCGGGGAGATATGGCAGGGTCGTGGAGAGATCACCTAATCTGATAAAACTAAACGATTTTACAGGACATACAGTTAAGTAATACATACAATGAATAAATACATTTAAGAAGCAGCGTCTCTACTCACAGTTGACCTGGAAAATATATATATATATATATATATATTTTTTTTTTTTTAATTTTAAAAAGCTGCCAGTTAGAAAGTGCTCTGAGAAATTAATGTGAAAGTGCCCACAAGGAGATACGCAGTCATTACTATAAATGTCTCTGTGTGCTCCATAAATTTCCTTTTAAAGGTCACTCTGTGTGTTCTTTTATGTAGGAATACATTATGATTACTATTTCTGGAAATGATTGAGATTAATGATTATAGTAATACTTACATTATATTATTATGATTATTATTATTAATACTATTGAACTTGCTGTGCTGGAGGGAATATTGCCATCATTGTTTTCATGTTGGATTCCTGTTCCCAAAAGTCTTTCTTGACTGCCTTAAAGCCTTGTTCTCCACCTTATTACAGCATTTTTTTTTTTTAGACATTTGGGATAATGTCTAATAACTAATTTCCTCCTTAAACTTAAAACCTGGTTGTGCCACCTTTAGCAGCAATAACTGCAAACAAACGCTTCTGATACCTGGAGATCAGACTTTCACTTACTTCTAGGACTAGGACTTACTCCTATACTTTGGATCGTTGTCTCGCTGCATAATCCAGTTGTGCTTGAGTTTCAACTTACAGACTGAAGACCTGACATTCTCCTTTAGGATTTTCTGGTAGAGAGCAGAATTCATGTTTCCCTCAATTATTGCAAGTTCCCCAGGCCCTGAAGCAGCAAAGCAACCCCACACCATCACACTTCCTCCACCATGCTTGACTGTAGGTATGATGTTCTTATTGTGGAATTCGGTGTTTGGTTTACGCCAGATATAACGGGACCCCTGTCTTCCAAACAGTTCCACTTTCAACTCATCAGTCCACAGAACATTCTCCCAAAAGGTTTGAGGATCATCAAGGTGTGTTTTGGCAAAATTCAGATGAGCCTTAATGTTCTTCTGGGTTATCAGTGGTTTTCACCTCACCACTCTTCCATGGAAGCCATTTTTGCCCAGTGTCTTTCTGATAGTGGAGTCATGAACAGTGACCTTTATTGATGCAAGAGAGGCCTGTAGGTCCTTTGATGTTGTCCTTGGTTCTTTTGTGACTTCCTGGATGAGTCGTTGCTGTGCTCTTAGAGGAATTTTGGAAGGTTGGCCACTTCTGGGAAGGTTCACTACTGTTCTGAGTTTTTCCATTTGGAGATAACGGCTCTCACTGTGGTTCTCTGGAGTCCCAGAGCCTTTGAAATAGCTTTGTAACCCTTCCCAGACTGATGTAGTCAAAAGGTTGCATTATTGGCATGACAAATATTAACATTTGTATTGCTAAAGCTTGTGTACAGACAAATTAGAAAATAACCACAGAAATAAATAAGGAGAAACATCTGTCTCCCCTCTTCCTTTGTTGCTGTTGTTCCTTTGCTCCGCTGTTACTGTGGCAGATGGCACAGGTGGGGTTTAACTTCTGAGGAAAGCACACATGTGACATCCTCATATGGGCAAAGGGCAAAGAGTGTGTGTGTGTGTGTGTGTGTGTGTGTGTGTGTGTGGACTCAGGTCTCTGGCTCAGGATACAGACAATTCCTGTTTGTGAGCCAAGTGCTATTGTTCTGTCTCTCTCTCTCTCTCTCTCTCTCTCTCTCTCTGTCTGACACACACACACACACACACACACACACACACACACACTCACACACACACACACACACACACACACACACAGATGATGACATCATGATATTTTGGCTATACCATCCTGGACAGCCGTTCCCAGGCTCTCTTTCAGGATGCCCCTCCCATCTGAGTTTACTACAGAAGCCCTGTGCCTACAGTCTACAGATTAGTCACAGTCAATGAGCAGTCATTTCACGCACACGTACACGTACACGTGCACACACACACACACACACACACACACACACACACACACACACACTGTGTGTGGCTCTGAGGTTGGTGGCTGTGGATTGATGTTAAGTCTGTTTAAGCATCTGGATTTAATGCACCATTAAGGTCATCTGCTGTTCAGCTTGCACCTGTAGCGGCTGTAGCTCTATTCAAGGCTGCACTCCTCCTCCTCGCCCTCCTCCTCCTCCTCTTCCCCTCTTCCTCCTCCCCCTCCCTCCTTCACTCACTCAACACTCAACACTCGGCAACAATCTCCTTGGTCCTTTTGGCCTGTGAGGTGTGTGTGTTTTCAGTGCTTTAACTAAAAATGTGATGTTCAAATGTTCAACAATTGTGTGACTGAATTTATATTATATAATATTTTTTAGAGGTAGGGTTGAGGGTTGGGGGTTGGGGGTTGGGGTTGGGGTTGGGGGTCAAATCACCCTAAATGTGTATTCCAAACACACATGGATGGATGAGGATTGTGTTGAAATGTGCACTTCCTATAAAATAAGAAAACAATATACAGTGATGGAAATCTCTTAAATTGGTTATAGACAGTTTTTCTATAGACTTGTAATTATTGGCTTCTGAGTAAAAAACTCTCAGAATGGAAGCGACTTCTATTCTTTCGTCTCTTTATCAAAATGCAGATGTCACCGAACAAACCTTTACTCATAAATATAAACCCAGACCAGAATAGTCTGGTATTTGCACTCAGGGTTTACATGTAGGGAGTCTGCTGGCTGTCTGTCTTTATTTATCTGCCTGACTCTGGGTACAACATGGCAGTGGAGGCTGATTTCACACTACTGAATAGACGGATGTAACCTGCCTGAGTGTGACAGAAAAGAAACAAGTCAGCTGTGAACTAGCTCAGTGTCACTGAAGAAGGTAAGTGACAGCTAGATAGAGCTAGAGCTATAAATAAACAAAAAAAAATGTAAATGATCAAACTTTATACTCACAATTTACTTAAGAATATTCACCAGATACAATGAAATAATAACAAACTGTAACAAGTTGTGTAATACTGTTATGGACTCTGAGTTCTGCGGGTCTAATAGACGCTGATATGTTTAAGTTTGAGATGTCAGTCATGTTCATTTACATTTCAGTGATTGGCAGTCGGATACAAGGTTCCGCCCCTTTTAGAGTTCTCCAAATCATCATAAACCGTGTGTCTGTGTGGGACAAGCGAAGAGCGGAGTCCAATAAATGTTGAGATTTGTTTTCCCCCTACTGTATGTAAAAACCACCTCCGAAGCATTGACTGACTCCCAGTGAAGTCGCGCGTGTGGGTTGGACCCAAAATGACGTATTAAAAGCCTGTTGTTCAACAAGCATTAATTTGTGCTCCCATTAAAACCCTGCTATAGACGCCCATTGAAACCAGGCTTCACTGGAGCTCTACAGGCTTCAGAGGAGATTTTCACCGTCCAACGAAAACAGTCTGTCTTAAAAGAATGAACAGCGCAGTACTGAAGTGAGATATCTGATAATTGGACTCGCTAAAATGTTGAAATTCACCACAACTGATGAATAAAAGAAAAAAGACATTTTTCTACATGATGTATAGTACAAGGGTAATAATTTGCACCTTTCCATGTCACTGGAGTTTTTACCTTTTGTAACTTTAATATGTTTCTTTTAAAATGATTTAAGGTACATAATCGGACCATAATACTTATAAAAGGTGCAAAAGGTGTGCTTTTGAGGGTACCACTCTAGCCATAACGAATGGTACCGTTTAGCACCCTTTTTTGAGAGTGTATGGACATGGATACAAAACACAGCCAAAACAATAGTAGTCGAATAAATAGTATCAATAGTAGGCAGTCAGAATGTTCCAGATTTTTTTTAAAATTGGTTTTAAATGATAAATTAAACGAGCTGTTTTGTTACAGTAGTGCACTACGATTCCCAGCAGCCGTCGCGAGTTATTGACGTCATAACTCTGCGCACACGGTATAAGTGGTGAGCTGGCTTAGAGGTAAGAGGATAGCTAGCAATATATTCTACTATATTCGGGAATGGTTGAGGACTTTGTGTGGTTTTATATCTGTAATGTTGCTGTTATACTCAGCATCTCGGTTCTTTCTGTTTCTTCTGCAGTATTTACTTCCTGTACAGTATTATTAGCATGTTATGCTAGCTAGCACCATCTCTGATTAATCTGTCAGTGACTTCGAGGCATCAGAGTGTCGACATGTTCTCTGCTTAGCCAGCTGAGGTTAGCTGTTAAAGATCTTTGATTGATCGGGATTCAGCTGATTAACAGCAGGTATAGCGGACTGGTTAGTTAGCATGTAGCTAGCCAGATATCTCGGTTAGATCATGGAGGAACGTTGTATTTGGTAAAGTGGGTCACGTGATTGAACACGGTTTATTTTTTAAAATGTGATTTCGACCCTTTTTGTCACTCTGTTCTGTGTCGAGGCAGGTTTTTAAAAAACATTATTTCAACTAGAATTCTTCATATTTTTGCTAAAGTCAAAGCGCACTGATTAGATGAGATTAGATTCAAGTTTATGGTTATTGTGCAAAGTACAGGTTCAAAGCCACGGACACAGTTAGTGTCTAACCAGAAGTGTCCTCCAAGTAGCAGAGAAATGCTGAGCGCATATATATATATATATATATAATGTATCCCTGACCATCAGACCCATACGCGCTTGTTGAACCTCCCATTCCAGATTTCTTTGTTTTTCCACTAGATCTTGGAGCATGGACGTGGAGAATTTGTGTTCGTTCGGCTACAAGAGCGTTAGTGAGGTCGAGGTCGAGGTCAGGCGCTGATGTTGGGACACTCGAGTTCATCTACCTTCTTCCAACCTTAACACACCATGTCTTCATGGAGCTCGCTTTGTCCTCCACTCTGTGTCGTGCTGGAACAGGTTTCAGGTCTCTTAGTTCCACTGAAGGGAAACTGTAATGCTACAGCGTACGAAGACATTCTAGACAATTGTGTGCTTCCGACTTTGCGTCAACCGTACAATCGGACATGTAGTAGGTGCAGATAGAATGATCAAATATATCAACTGATGTTCCAGTGGATTATACCATCAAGTAGTGGTTGAGTATCCGTGAAACAGTGAGTAGATATGACTGAGGAATGTAAGTCTGGACCTGCCCTGGAACTGTAACCTGTCTGTGTTTTTGTTTCCTTCCTAAAATCCTTTTAATACGACCCCGTGGTAGGCTGTAATCTTCTGTGTTCTCTCCTTCAGTTCTCCAGTTTTCTTCATCATGACCAAACTTCTGGAGTGGCTCCTGGGCGTGTCGCTGATCGCCGTTGCCTGGGGACTTGTGACCTTCGACCTCCTCGGCTTGCGCTTACCTCCTGTGTGCAAGGAAGTGGCTTGGCCGATGCCCGTGTACCTGCTGGTGGCGTTTGGGTGTTATTCGCTGGCAGCAGTCGGTTACAGGGTAGCCACGTTTAACGACTGCGAAGATGCAGCCAGAGAGCTGCAGGCCCAGATACAAGAGGCTAAAGAGGACTTGAAGAAGAAGGGCCTGAAGATGTGAGAACTTTGTTAGAAATTAGACCACCTTTGTGTGTGTGTGTGTGTGTGTGTGTGTGTGTGTGTGTGTGTCCTGTTTGTTATACATTTCTGACTTGAGACACTGAGCGATCACAACGGAAGCTGGAACCATCCTAAAATGTCAAGACCTGAAATCTTCCGAATTCTCCTTTGACTGCAGTGACATCATTATAACAGACCATGTGTAACATGATAGAAACAAATGTCTAGAGCGGGGACTATAGAATGTGCTGTTTCTGCGTAACGTATATTTGGACTGGCTTCTAGATGGAGACGTCTGTGTGATTGTTTTATTTATTTTTTTGTTAAATGTATCCTTGGTGTCCGAGGAATCAGAATTGGGAGTCGGACTAGCTGACGGCGTGGTTGCACAGCGCCACGCCTGTGTGAGATAACTGCGGCGTACGATACAGAGCCGACTTTTAACAAGCTTGATAATAGGATGCTATTGTTCTAGAAATACACACAGGAATGTCTGCAGCAGGAAGAGAAAAGAAAAAAGTTGGAGCCATGTTACTGTTTTAAGTTACTGCGAGTTAGCGATTGTGTAATCCATATTCACGAGCCAGTGACTGTATTCACAACGCGTCTTGAAATGGGAGTGCTGATTTCAGACCATGTGTTTTACTACGTGGTGAAGGGAACCTGATCCGGTCACTAAAATGTTTCACCTCTTGCTTTTCTGACTGGAAAACCGTTGTGTTTTGGACTGCGTTCCATACCCAACTACATGGTGTCCTAGATCGAGTCCAAAATGTATAATACAGATTATTTTTCCCTAAGATGTCTGATGTATGATTGACTCGTGATTTGATTCAGAACCTCGTGCGTGATGGATGTCATTTCCAGCCGCAAAACAATCGTTCTGTCTGTCAGTCTGTCTGACTGTCTGACAAAACAAAAATACACAAGCGAGAGCACAAGGGGAGCAGGGCGGTATGGAAATTCCAGAATATGATCCATGTCCATGTGCTGGCTCTTAAAGCGCTAATCCCGAAGCCACTAAATGCACACAAGTGCACTATATTTACACAAGGCAGAATTAATCTGATGTTTTTGGCTGGCTAGACTCCCTTTCACTCACTGCACTTAAAATGGATGCTGAGGGGCCTCATTTTCTGGGGCCCCCCCACGGAGGTGAACATGGTCAACAAGCTCGTTATGGGGTGCTAAACCACTTTAGTACGCTTTAGGGCATGGAATGAGTCACAGGCCCCTCCTACTGAGCCGACTCCACCCGAGTGCCGATTGGCCGACACTGTCGGCCTTGTTTTAGACCAAACTCTAGACAAGAAGTGCTGACAAGGCATTGTAGTCTCCAGAGGACCGATTGCAGTCAGTAAGCAGATCTTGACCTTGTGCTTGTGCTGATTTATTATATCCTCATGGGTTTGCGGTTCTTTGAATGAACCTGTGAGTTTTTGACCCGGTTGACACAAAAGCTGGAGCTGTCCCAAAGTGAAAGAATATGGCAGCTATATAACGATAACCCTCCATAAAAATGGTGCATCAAGCTTTTCCAACCTCAAAATGTAACGAAATGCATTCGTGTGTTAGTTGAAATGATGTGTATTAGTTTCGAAGGCGTTTTCTGTAACGTTTACAGGTTAACAATAATCCGTTTGTGGTAATTCCATGTGATCGGAAGGTAGAACATGAAACTGGTCATAAATGTAGTGAATATTCCTCTATTCCTCCTGAACAACAGCAAAATAACACTCGACGCTGCTGGTTAGGTAAGCGTTGGACAACTAAAAACTTTTCTGGAGTTTTAACTGGCAGTCCAAATAAAACCCAAAGCAGTGTTTTTAATGTCAGCAATAAAGCTGTATCTAAAGTTGGAACGGAAAAAAACAGGTTTAAACCCAGCAATTAAGAAAACTTAACTTTTTTCAAACTGTAAATAATGCCAGAGTATTATGGGATCCCTGTGCTAAACCTGAAGGTCTGCTGGGGGGGACACCTAAATATTCGTAGTATTATTTCAAAAAGTGATCAAATTAAACAACATCTAACTGAGTCTAACTTGGATTTTCTGTGTTTGTCAGAGACATGGCTTCATAAACACTACCCATCTTCTGCCTTACATATTCCTGGGTATAATGTCTCCATTAGAATTGAGGGTAGAGGGTTGTTGTTTTTTATTTACATTTGCAGCATTTGGCAGATGCCCTTATCCAGTGTGACTTACATTTATCTCATTTATACATTTGAGCAGCTGAGGGTTAAGGGCCTTGCTCAAGGGCCCAACAGCGGCAGCGCTGGGGTTTGAACTCATGACCTTCTGACCAGTAGCCCAACATCTTAACCACTGAGCTACCACTGCCCCCATTTTAAGGATTGTATATCGTGTAAAGAGATTCAGTGCCATGCTGAGACACATTTAGAGTGTATTTGTCTAGATGTCACACTGTCACCACAAATGTCTTTCATTCTTATTGGAGTGTGTAGACCACCCTCTGCAAAATCTGTATTTCATGAGAAATTATGTACTGTACTTAGAGAATGCACTTCAGGGAAGGAAGTAATTTTGATGGGTGATTTCAATATTAATTGGGAAGACAAATCAAGTAAAAAAAAAAAAGCACTGAAACACATCACAGATAGGTTTGATCTGACACAGATAGTAAAAGGGGCCTACTAGGATAACCTCCACATCCAGTACTCACATAGATCTGGTATTCAGTAATAAGCCTGAGAGAGTAATTAAATCTTTTAACATGGTTACAGGCTTGTCTGATCACAATTTAATCGTTATAGCCAGAAAAGCTCAGCAAAAATCGGTCTTATCTGATTTCCAACACAAAACCTGGCCAATTTAGAATACCTAAGAATGATGTATGTGAATTCGAAAAGGCAATTAAGAACATTAATGGGAATGAATTAATATCTGGTACAAATGTAGACATTGACACAGATGTGTTTTTATCCACAATTCAAAACACTACAAAACTATTTTTAAAGAAAAGCAAATTTAAAGGTGCCAGCAAATATACTCTTCCTTGGACTAATGGTAATATACAGAAACTAATGAAGGAGAGAGATCGTGCCTTACAAATTTTTCTTAAGACCAAGTTAATGACCGACAGACACATCTTTACTTCTCTAAGAAACAGGGTAATTAAGGACATCCGAGTTGCTAAAGCAAACTTCTTTGTTAGTCTGATAGGTGAAGCTAAGGGAAATCATAAACAAATTTGGGATAAACTGAAAAAGCTAACTGGAAATGGCATAATAATACAACAAAGCAATTAGAGATTAGAGATAACGGCTCCTTGATTAATGGGGCAATAGAAACTGCAACCCTTCTTAATTCTTATTTTGTGAATTCTGTAAAGATGACAGTGCCCTTTAATCGTATTGGAATTTCGGTTACTCCACAGATAGACATCTCTCAATCTGCCCTGTCTCTGATGGAGGTTTCTGAATCTCATGTTAATACATTTCTGAACTCTCTTAGATCCTCCAAATCTAAAGATATATTTGGATTAGATTCTATCTTTTTTAAAAGGCATGCAGATTTATTTACTGGACCAATAACAAAGTTAATTAATGCCTCTATTAAAGAAGGGAAGTTTCCAAAGGACTGGAAGTCAGCCATTGTTGTTCCGAGTAACTATAGGCCTATTAGCATCTTACCCGTTATTTCAAAAATTGCAGAGAAATGTGTTGCTGAACATTTGTTAACTTATCTTAATAGTGGCCCTTACACACCGCACCCAGTGCAATTTCGAGCAAACCACTCTACTGAGACAGCAAATTGTTTTCTCTTAGAAAATATTAAGTTAAAAATGGACAAAGGAGGTGTTGTTGGGGCCATATTCTTGGATTTAAAGAAGGCATTTGATACGATCATCAAACACTCATTTGTAAACTAGCTCATTTTAATTTTTCCCCTAATATGCTAAATTGGATGAAGTCTTATCTCACAGGTAGAGTTCAGTGTGTTAGGGTGGGTAGTGAAACTTCACCCCTTCTGCTCAATGAAACTGGTGTGCCTCAGGGATCCATCCTGGGGCCTCTGCTTTTCAGCTTATATATAAGTGATTTACCCTCTGTGTGTACAGGGTGTGATGTTCAGATGTATGCGGACGATACCGTAATTTATGTCCACGCAAAAACCAAACAACTAGCAGCTTCTCAACTTAGTGCAATAATGATAAATGTAAATAAATGGCTTAATGATTCACATCTGGTTATTAATGTAAAGAAGACAGAATGTATGGGTTTTTTGGGTTTTTTTTTTACAAAGAGGCATTCTGTAACTGACTGCGATCCCAAAATTGATGTGTCTGGAGAGATCATTCAGGGAGTCTCTCATGTTAAATATCTTGGTATTATCCTTTGGTAGAAAGTATCGCAAATAACTAAATATAATCTTGCTAATTTTAGGTTTTTAAGAAACTGTCTAACAACTACAGCAGCAAAATTATATATAAATTCAGTGATTATACCTCATTTAACATACTGTATGACAACTTGGTCTCAAGCTAAAGGAACAACACTAAAGCCTCTTCTCACTCTGTATAAGCAGGTATATAAAGTATTAGATAAAAAACCCAATACTTACCATCACTGCAATATTTTGGGCAAATATAATGTTCTTAGTTGGTTGGGAAAATTTAACAAAATACACTGATGCCTGTCTGTTGTTTAAGATTGTGAATGGAAAAGCTCCTCCACCATTTAGTATTTTTATTAAGCAGAAAAATTTAAACAACAGATCTATAAGATCTACTCAGAGAGGAGATTGTGAAATTCCTTTCAGGTCCACCTCCTTTAGCCTTTCATGCTTTTCTGTAAGAGCTTCTCAGTTGTGGAACAAACTTCCACCTGAATTAAGAAACTGTACCATATATCATTCTGTCACACAAAATCTTAAAGCCTGGCTTTTTAAAAAACAGACATGTGATCATTTTTAATTTATAAATTTTACTGCTAATTTTACTATTAATGTTATTATTAATCCGCTGTTAACGTGTTCCATGAACTTTGCTCGCTGTCAGGCGGCTAAATGTATGTTTTGTGTATGTTTTTGATTATTTCATTAATATTTTACTAATTGTCTGGTCTGGTTGTTTTTTTTTTTTTTTTGTCTTCTTATTCATGCCCTTGTATGGAAAAGAGACTCATTGAAGCTGAAGTTAGAGTGCATACGCATTTGAGCCAAGATTTCTTGTTCAGTCAAGAGTCTATTGCTTTTTCTTATATGTACTGAGTATTCATTTTATATGCATTAGCTAATACTCAAATGCTGCCCAAACTTTACATAAAAATAAAGACACACCCAACTTTAAGATGCTGAAAATATGTTTAAACAAAAGAGAACTGAATGCCAAGAGAAGAAGCATGCTGTGCCTCTGGCAAGTAAAAATCCCTGGATGTAATAAATAAATAGTTAGAGAACACCATGTAGTGTTCTGCATGGCTGACATCTTAAATATTCTTGCAAAGGCAAGCAGTCCAGGTAATGTAAACCTTATTGTTTAAGCTGATTAGTGAAAAGGTTTGCTAACATCTGTTAGCAAGGTGTGGAGCTCGAAGCACATACTCGGTGCAAAGCCGTTTGCCAAAGAAGGACTGGGAGTGGAGTGCAAGCTGAGCCCTGTGGCAAAGCTCCAAAAACACGTCTCCTTAATCCTTAATTCCTTTTGGACCCAAGAGAAAAGGAACTCGCATGGTCTTTCCTAAGTCGTAATATGAACTGGCCGAGTCAGTCACCTGACGGCTGCAGTAAAGGCCTGGCAAAGCATCTCAAGGGAGGAAAGGGAGGCATTTGGTGATGTCCATGGGTTCCAGATTCCATTGACTGCAAAGGATTTGCATCCAAGTGTTAACAATAATATCCTGCTGAACTGTGTTCTGGTATCTGCAGATCCTGCACTGAATTGATGCCTATAAAGCCAAATAGACTTTGACACATTGAAATCCTTTGTGATCAGTGCCATGTAGTAGAGCACACACCCAAGATGGTGCTATGAGCTGCACGTCATCTGAGCATCCGGTCCGAACTCAGCCGCAGTGCATGCGGGCTGGTACAAACGAGTTCAGATTCATTTCCGCACGCTGCAGAAGCCAGTGTTGAACATCGCAGTTCAACTGTCGGTTCACTGTCAGTCTGGAAATGTCTCCCAGATGTGGCTGCAGACACAGGCCACTGCCGGTAATGAATAGATACATCAATTTTCTTCTCGGAATGGCTGAATAAAATGTCGGATCGGGGGAATTTTTTTGGCTCTGCTCCTGAAATCCATTGACTGTTCCAAGTTGTCCGAGTCCAGTAGGAAAAAGTTGCAGTACATGTGTCTTTCCACAGATAACACTGCACTGGATAAGATCTGTATAAGATCCCACAATTCGCAGTGCATACTGAACCAAAACCCAAACCATGAAGTTCAAGGAGATTTCCATAAACCTCCACAATCAAATTGTGTCGAGACATAGATCTGGGCAAGGGGTATAAAACCATTTGTAAAGCTTTAAATGTTCCCATGGGTACATTAGGCTCCATTATTTTCAAATGGAAGAAGTTTGGAACCACCAGGACTTTTCCTAGAGCTGTCCATCCAGCCAAGCTCGGGAACCAGGCTCGAAGGGCCTCAGTCAGGGAGGTGACCGAGAACTCTAGCAGAGCTTCAGAGGTCCTCCACAGAGATGGGAGAACCTGCTGGAAGGACAACCATCTCATAAATAAATCAATCGATCAGGCCTTGGTAGAATGGCTAGACGGAAGTCAATCCTGAGTAAACGGCATATGGCAGACACTGAAAGGACTTTGAGAGCATGAGGAAAAAGATTCTCTTGTCTGATGAGACAGAAATTGAACTCTTTGGCAAAAACCAGGTACTCTTCATCAACGGTCTGAGACCGGTGGTCTTCCCATCCCCGCCACTCAGAAGCACCCCCATAGCATGATGCTGCCACACCATGCTTCCTTTGGCTGCAGAATAGAGGGAAGGAGCCAAATGCAGCCAAATACAGAGAGGTCCTTGAAGAAAACCTTCTCCAAAGTGTGAAGGTTCACCTTTATGACCCAAATAATACAGTTAAGTCAATGCTTCGAGTGTCTTTGTCCCTGTGCATTCTTTTGATGACACTATATGCTGGATGATGATGGTTAATGTGTCATTTGGCCAGTTTTCTTACATAGCTATCTCCTGGAACATCCTCACAGAAGTGTACAAATCACACCTCAGGACCAGCGTGTTTCAACGCAGGGCACATGACTAATTCCACTTGAATTTATTTTTCCCATTCACTGCTTCTTGCTCTCTTGATCAAGAACACATGGACAACTACCCTCATCATTTTGCATGAGAAACTATTGCCAGCTATTACTCTGACTCATGAGTTTAACCTTCTATAAATCTGTATTCCTTCTGTTTCAAGGACCTCATATTTTGGGGCCATGTTTCCACATGGTAATACGGGTGTTTCCCGTCAAATGACTCCATCTTATCTTTAATTAGTACAATACGGCAAAACCTAAGGTGTTAGCAGCCATATGTTTTTTGTAAAAAAAAAATATATATATATATATATATATTTCAAGAACAATCTTGATGTTCTAAGTGAAATCCTTTAGTTTATTTATGTACCTTTGGGACTTGAACTCAACCTATTTATCTTAATATATAGGTACAGATGTGCTGAACTAACTGAATTAATAGCCAGCGTAATGTGAGCAAACTAAAACATGCTGAAATTATAAAAACAGCACTCATACTGATAGCAAAGGACAGGTCGGGAAAACAAAACTCTGTTTTGCAGGAAAGAGAGGAAACTCAGGAAGGAAAGACCGATTCTCTTTTTTTAGGCTCTTGCACAGTAGACAAAAAATTGTTTTAAAGATTTACAAAAAGTTTATCAATGTTGAATCCTCCAAAAGTCACAACTGGTTCCCTAATGGCTGTATCAGCTTAAAGCCACACTGCAGAAAAAATAACATCTTAGCAAGTGGAAATATCTTGAATGTAGTCCGATTGATCTAATATGTTCTAGTATAGGATTATTAAACCTAATTCTAGACATTTCATCAACTCAAGCTTCATAGTATTTTCTTTATAGTATTCTATTGGCAGATCATTTTTGCTTCGTTCTAGAAATAAATGCTTAAAATGAGCAAAATGTTTAGAAACGGGTTTCTCGTTTATTGTAAACTTATAAGAAAGCCGAGATAAACCTGATTATTTATAATGTTTGCACTTGCTAAGGCGTGTTTTTTTTCCCTTAGATAAAAAAAACCCCAGTCTAACCCACACTCTAAAATACTGTAGTTATAGTCACGCTTTCCTACCACAAGTGAACATTTATTCATCACCTCTAGACCTTGTACATACTGTTCCTTGCCTCCTTCTGTGCCCTCAGCACTAATGTCTGGTCACTCACTTCTGTTCACCTCTTTGTAGCTTTTCTCTCCCACTTGTGGTGTTTAAAGAGCGATTGTCCAATGATGAGCTCCACATCACCTCTGAACCTGTCTGGTGCCTTCAGCAGAGGTCATGGGGGTGAAAAAAGTGTGTGTGAGTTACGGTCACAGGGCCATTGTTTTGAAAGCACATGGGGCACATGGGATCAGGCGAGAGGTACGGCGTGACAGCTGTTTTTACAGACACGGTCATAAAAAAAAAAAAGGGAGGCCTCTGGAGATGAGCAAGAGGAAGGGTGGAACAATGGAGATGGAGAGAGGGAGGGAGAGAGAGAGAGAGAGAGAGGAAGCTAAAACAAAAACAGGGTGAAAAGGCAGGACAGGAGCTCAGAGAGAGAAAACAGGAAAAGTAAAAAGTAGGAGAACGGTACGTAGCCGGAACAAATGAAGTTACATCGATTCAGTACAGAGGTTAGGAAGAGAAAATGAAATGAAAAGGCAAATGAATTCGTGCTCACACGCAAGTCAGACAAGCACACAACATAGAGGACTCACCCCCCTGTGACTTAACCCACGTACACACTAACACATGCCAAACGGACACTCCCTATTAAAGCCTGATCAAATAAAAAAAAAAAAAGATAGTAATACAAAATGTTCAAAAAAATAATATTTATTTCACATAAGAATTTTACATTTACAGTATTTACCAAATGTCACGTTTTTTTTTTTTAATATATATTCATCTATATGTACATATTATACATTTTACACATAACGCGTACAAAATAAGGGTTTGAGGAGTAGATCAGAGCAAATTAGTCATATAGTCATGTCCATATTTTATGGGTTGTACATGCAGCCAGTGAGATTTCAGCTACAGCAGGTACACATGATGCTGCGTGAGTGTGTAGTGTTTTGTGGAGTAGATGCCGACCAATGCACGTGTCATTCTCTTGCATTGTGTGTGTACATATTATATATAAAATGCATACACTAATAACTAATGTACTTAACAGTGAGTTGAATCTCACTAACATTCAATAATTTTATATCTATACACACTGTACATATATTATATATAGTATATACACAGTACTGCGCAAAAGTTTTAGGCACCCTATTATTTTTTAGTACAAACTATGCTATAGATTTTTATTTTATTTTATTTTATGACGTCTACATGAACAAGTCAGTACAAAAAAACCATTTTAGTTTCCCAAACATTAGTTTTCTAGCACAATAATGAAATGTTACAGAAAAATGTTTGTATGTCATTAAAGAAAGCAGCGTATTACATAAGAGACACTTTTCAGACAGTAAACACAATGAAGGCTGCGAAAGTCAAAGTGTCCAGAAGAACTGTGTCTGGTTCTGCAAGATGCTCAATAAAACTTACCAACTCATTTCCTTATAAAACTGCACACACTGTACCGGAGACTATTTTTATTTTTTGTCACCAAATATTGACTTCACTGTATTTTTTTAATTAAAAAAAATATATTTTTATGTAGAAACATTTAATTTCATTATTTTGAAGGCATCTTTGCTCTACAGCATTTGTTTGCATGTGTCTAATATTTTTGCACAGTACTGTATATACACACACACACACACACACACACACACACACACACACACACACACACACACACGGTCCAAATGTCTGAGACCACATTGAAAACCTGTTGATTTTGATTTCAGATTTTCCTCATGTCTAATCTCTTCTATTGAAGCGCGCGTTCAGACGACACCCCGATGGATCCGATCTAAAATGGGTCGTAAGGTTTTGCACGGACTCGTGGGGTCCGTGCCGGCTCGAGTGCACCGAACCAGATATTACAGAGCTCTGAAATCCATCTAAATATTTCTAAGATTCTACTTTTCACTCAAGTTGTTGTTAAGATCTCGTCCGGAATGAAAACCGTGGCAAAGAAAGAACGACAGAATCATTTTCACCAGTGCTCCCAGTGCTCCCAGTGCTCTCAGACTTCTGGACCTCGCTGTATGTATTCATGTAGAATTATTGAAGGCCAGATAGTGAGATTAAACCCTCACACTTTAATCCTCTTTTAAAAAAAAAAAAAAAAAAAAAAAGCCATTTTCTCCTCTTTCAGATGCTCTGGGGACAGTGTCTGTCTGTTAATAAGCAAATTCTTACAATCTTTACAATCTCTCTCTCTCATTCACATTTATTCTCTCTCTCTCTGTCTCTCTCTCTCTCATTCACATTTATTCTCTCTCTCTCTCTCTCTCTGTCTCTCTCTCATATTCACATTTATTCTCTCTCTCTCTCTCTCTCTCTGTCTGTCTCTCTCTCTCTCTCATTCACATTTATTCTCTCTCTCTCTCTGTCTCTCTCTCTCATTCACACATTTATTCTCTCTCTCTCTCTCTCTCTGTCTGTCTCTCTCTCTCTCTCATTCACATTTATTCTCTCTCTCTCTCTCTGTCTGTCTCTCTCTCTCTCTCATTCACACATTTATTCTCTCTCTCTCTCTCTCATTCACACATTTATTCTCTCTCTCTCTCTCTCATTCACACATTTATTCTCTCTCTCTCTCTCTCTCATTCACACATTTATTCTCTCTCTCTCTCTCTCATTCACACATTTATTCTCTCTCTCTCTCTCTGGCAAATGCACACTCACTCTCTCAGATTTTTTTTCTTCCTACTTTAATCATTGGTTGGATCTTTTGCTCCTTATATACACAGCTATTCGTTCTGCAGCACAGTTAACTTAAGAACTCTTCAAATAAAACATGTACAACGACAAAACAGGGGTGTGTGTGTGTATGCTACAAGAAGTGTCTTTGTATGGCCCGTGTGTGTGTGTGTGTGTGTGTGTGTGTGTGTGTGTGCGCTACAAGAAGTGTCTTTGTATGGCCCATGTGTGTGTGTATGCTACAAGAAGTGTCTTTGTATGGCACGTGTGTGTGTGTGTGTGTGTGTGTGTGTGTGTGTGTGTGTGTGTGTGTGTTTATAGTAAACCGTAAATTCCAGCTGATTTGGTAACATTATATAAAAAAAACAGCTTGTGCTTCTTTGCTGCTACATGGAGAAATCACATGAAAACAAAACAACACCACTGTATACTTTAGTGATAAGCTTCTGTGATCTTTGGCTCATTATTCATGGGCCGTCCTACAAACAATTACAGAATGTTGCCTCGGTTCGGCCCGACACCCTCGAACAGTGAACAGTCCTAATCGTCCATCGTTCCTCCGACTACAGAGTACTTTTACTTTTTCTTTTTTTGTTGTTGGAAAAGGTGTGCTCGGAGCGAAATATGGGATATTTCCCGTTTAAAAAAAAAAGGATCCTTTCAGGAAAAATGGCCACATGTATCAGAGTAGGAGAGCGAATCAGCCCTCTTGATTTTGGTTAACTGTCTCTAAACCCAAAACAGCATCAGTCTGTTCCTTCCCCCCCAACCTCACCCAGTGGCCAGCGCTGGGCTTTGGAGAACTCCTTCTGTGTGTTTTGGGTGACACGTGCCACCTTCATCCTCATTCTTGGGCCACTGTAGTGCTTTAACATGTCCTTACTGCAAAACCAGCAATAATAATAATAATAATAATAAAGGGAGCAGCGTTGTAAGGACGGTCATAAGTGCTGGTCTGACTGCGGAGTTTGTGCTCACACTTTTCTGAACGTCTGGCAGCACGACCGGATCGTCTGTGGAAAGAGGAGGGCAGAAAAAAAAAAACAAGTTCTTACTGATTTCAAGTTTCTGAAAGTTTCAGACCCTGTTCTGAAAATGTGCCTTTAAAAGATAAGCGAGGGATTAATTGAACAATAGTTTAAAAAAAAAAACACAAGTGAACACAATTATACCTGCTGGTAAGCGGTTTGAGGTGGTGTGCACGCCTCCTCCACTTCCTTTGCCTGGTCCAACTCTATCCTCTTGTGATCCTGAACAGAGAATAAACACACATTACAAATCTCTTCTTCACAAAATCGTTGTGCCATTTAGTCTTCAGTGCTACTCACTACTCACCATCATTCACAACGACATCCACTTTCAGCTTCAGACACTTCTGTCCGAGGTGGTGCAGAGGTTTGGCTGTTTGAGGGCATGAAAGAAAGAAAAAAAGAATTAAAGTGGGAGATGCGGTAGAAAGAAACTAAAAATGGTATAATCTGGCTTCTTTAGCTTGCCAGAAATTCTAAGCTTGACCGTCCGGACGTGTGAACAATCTGTCATGCCTTCAGTTATAGCCTTGTGTGGATTAATCCTCCATTTCTCATTTGCTTCCTTGTCAAAGAGCCTTAAAGTCATCTAAGACTCAATTATTCCAATGAGATATATATATATACACACACACACACACAGTGGGGGGAAAAAGTATTTGCTCCCCTGCTGATTTTGTACGTTTGCCCACTGACAAAGAAATGATCAGTCTATAATTTTAATGGTAGGTGTATTTTAACAGTGAGAGACAGAATAACAACAAAAACATCCAGAAAAACGCATTTCAAAAAAGTTACAAATTGATTTGCATTTTAATGAGTGAAATAAGTATTTGACCCCTTCGACTTAGTACTTGGTGGCAAAACCCTTGTTGGCAATCACAGAGGTCAGACTTTGGACACCTGTGGACAGGTGTCTTTTTTACAGGTAACAAACTGAGATTAGGAGCACTCCCTTTAAGAGAGTCTCCTAATCTCAGCTCATTACCTGTGTAAAAGACACCTGGGAGCCAGAAATCTTGCTGATTGATAGGGGATCAAATACTTATTTCCCTCACTGTGTGTGTGTGTGTGTGTGTGTGTGTGTGTAATATATATATATATATATATATATATATATATATATATATATATATATATATATATATATATATATATAAATAAAACAGAGGTTGAGCCTAAAAATAATCGAGGGTACATTTTTACTGAAGAACAAGCGCTAGTTGTAGCCTACCTTATACCTCAACCCCCTAGCATACAAACATCAAACCTATCTGCCGTTACTTAATATGTGTGGCTCATAGTGCGGCCAAAAACACACGTAGCCCAGAGCGAGGACTCGCATGACAACTCGGGGGACCTATTCATTACTGATGGGCTGAAAGGGCACATGGACTTGACTCATTCACTCAAGAATTCTTTTCTTGCAGCTTGCGGTACCATAAATTTAAAATTGGACCCGTCGTGGGTGTGGACCGCATGATGTAGTCATACACTCACAAACCCAAACCCGAACCGAACCTTTGACTTGTGCACCGTGCAAACTTCTGTCAGTTTACCAAAAGTACTGCGTGGTATAAAACAACCATTCCTCCACTGAGATCTGAACTGGACTCCAGTATTGCTTTTTTGTGTTGAACATTACGTCCTGTGCGGCTGGTACGTTTTAAATAAGCTCGTGTGGACAAATATAGTAGTAACAAATGGGGAAAGTTATAAACAACAACAACAACAACAACAACATTTATGACTCACAGATATAGTAGTAGCTCTGGCCTGGGCGGAACTCCTTGCCCAGGGTGAAGGGTGTGAACCGCTGGAACTTCTCGGAGAACTTTTCTGGCGCGTGCGGGGCAAAAGGCTGGCCGCACTCCCAGCGCATCTGTTCATAGGACTGTGGTCGGCACGCCTCGTAGTCCTCGAGCTCCACCATGTACAGCACATAGCGCTCGGCCTCCAGAGATGGCACCGTGCCCTGAGGGTAATGCGGACACACGATGTCCAGGTAGTCATTCAGACGCACCTCCACCGTGTAGCCGTCCACCTGGAACCTGTAGCCGTAGCAAAGCCAGAAAGAGAACGGTTAGGCTGATGGAGGACATACTGCGCCAAACGACGGCTTAAAGTATCGAACCCTGGAGAAATAGATCAGTAGATGGATCGTGTAAGAACTCGATCACGAAGGAAATTTTGAACGCTGACCCTGATATGACAACATAATAATAAACTGTCACAATATGCTTTTCTGAGATAACATCATTGCTGGGTTTGCTTTTTGATTTGGCGTGTGCCATGGAACAGCTGGAGGACAAAGGCATCTAATAATGTAAAGCCAATAATCAGAATGTGCTTGTAAGTAGCTGAAGGAACCAGACAGTTTCGCCGTCACGTTGTCAGCATCGCCCCGGCATTTCTACACTACCTGCTCTGAACCCTCGCTGTAGCATGATCACGATTTCAATCGCCTCGGCATTGATCGGAAGATCCGTGCTTGAGGAGCGCTGGGAAATCAGCGAGGACTGAAAAGGGAACAATGGCCCAATGGATGTGGGGGAAAAAGATTTTAAAAAGATCAAAACCCTCGGGGGGGGATTAATGGGGTGAATGTACATAGTGTGGAAGAGAACATGCGTCCCATCAGGCTGTCCATCAGAGAGATACGATGCAGGCTCAGAAAGTGTGTGTGTGCGCATATTTAAAACATATACACCCCACAGGAAGTTGTTTGCTTCAAGATATTAGAATGCAGTCAGAGTAGCTATTGTACAGAATGATGACAATTGATCTACAGATTTCCCCCACAGGGAAATGTCCCATCCTACACACACACACACACACACACACACACACACACACACACACACACACACACACACACACACAACTGAGGAGAAGGCAGAACTAAAACTTTTTGAGGCATTAGCACGGTTTCAAAAGGGTAAAAGACGCCACCCACCCTAAAACAGATAAATAAATCTGTGCTCTGTCTGCACCCCCTCTCATTACACTCGCACACGCCCTGTTCTGGCAGAAGGAGGGAGCCGAGACCGCCCGATTGTCTGGCTCTCGACTCCTCTCCTTTCTTCTGTCCTCCCTTATTGCACTCCTCCACCCCACCAGCTTTCCCGCTCTACTGGCTGTTTTCTCTCTCTCTCTCTTTTTTTTCCTCCCCTTTCTCCTGCCTTGCTCGCTCAAACCTACATTCCAGTGAGTGAAAGAATGTGTGTGTCTATGTTTAAAGCCCAGGTCAAGAAATATTGCAACTGCAGACCAAATCCTAGAACTGCAACAACACTGGCTTGTGCATAAGTGGAAAAATACTACATCTGCAGGTGATCATTAACAATCCCCAGTAACCTGACTGCGGTGGGGGGGGGGGGGTGAGGGGGGGGGGGGGGGGGGGACAAACACTCATACATACAATGTTTACTCAGCGTAGCAAATGGCTGCTGTGAAACTTTAACCACAGGGTTAGCTCGGAACAAAAATGTCAACATGGCCATCAACTGTATTGGCGTGGCTCAGGAACATACCGTTTCTGACTCGTGTCATAACCGCTTCGAGATCGGATGCTGAAAATAAATGAGATCGGATGCTGTAAACACGTCGTCTCTCTCGGTGTGTCATGGGATAAAAGGATTGTGCGTTTTTCCTCAGGAGCAGTGAAGCGAGAGATATTTTTGGATCAGGTTTTACAAACGGTTGAAATATTCGTCCAAAGAGTTGGATTAAAAATGACACAAGGGGAGACACACACACACACACACACACACACACACACACACACACACTTATACCATTAAAGGTCATGATTAAAAGCTGTTTGCGGTATGGCTGCAATGTGGTCATCAAAAGAGGGTCAGCAGGAGGGCAATTAAAACACAAAGCAGGGTATTAAAGTGGCCCCAGAGGGGGGGCAATTATGCCGCTCCACCCCAGCCCCTGAGGGCTAGGAGTCAGAGGGGAGACTGAGAGAAATGGGGAATGGGTGATGGGGGCGGGGGTCGGCCCATGTGCAAGGGGTCAGAGGCTCTTCTTTGGACTAGTGAGTGTCCATGGGAGTTTTACAGTTACTTTATCAATGGGTTTATTCACACAGCAAAGCCTTTCACTCTCGGGCTTTTAACGCCTCCGCTCTTTACACACAGCAGAAATCTCAGTGAGTGACTAACACCCATCACTGCTCAGTAACTGTCAATGTTTTGTGTTCTCTCTCTCTCTCTCTCTCTCTCTCTCTCTCTCTCTCTCTCGCTCTCTTTTCTTCTAGGGCAAAGCTTGAAAAAGAGCACCGGTGATTAGAAACAAAACAAAAACACTCCGCTCCTCTTGTTCCAACTCTGTATTTCGTCCCTAAGATTCGGTACGAATGTGCGAAAGGGAGAGTAAACAACCTGAAACTGATTACTACAACTGCAAAAGAAGTGTGTGAGGAAATGGGCGTGTTGCTAATGAATCACCCACATGATTAGTGCCTGGTGCTTTTGTTTAGCAATCATTTGGTTAAGTCTTTTTTATTTCCCCCTTTAACAGGCTTTCGTGCTGATAACGTCCTTTCAGTCTCCGAGTCAGAGTTTGTGTCTCTCTTCACATCTACCCCCTTTCTCTGTCCGTCCACCTCTCTTCCTCTCTACTAACTGGAATGTGAATGTTCTGGGGGGGAAGGGAGGACTAACGGGTGGTGAAAAGGTGGAGGAAATGCCGAGTCAGCAGCTGAGATTCGAACACACACACGAATAAGCAAAGCTTGACTAATGCACACAATTCATTTCTGATTTACGATTAAAACTTTTTTTTTTGGCCTCTTTCAAGCAGACTCTGATATAAAAGAAATCTGGCTCATGATCATATAACCTGATCATCAGCTTTGTACAATATTAAGTCCAGGATTCGGATCTAATTTTGATCTTTTATCCCCTACACCTGTTACTTAACAGATTGACAGCCTCCCCGTTTTCTCCCGTCGGCCTCCATCCAGCACTATGACTATTAAATCGGTGCAAATATTTCCTCTCTGAACTTTTGGTGCTAGCTTCGACATTCTGGATGACTGGTTTGGAATGCGGTGGAGCCGGATAATCGGGTACTCTGTGCAGCCGGATTACGGAGCCTGGGCTTCAGAGGTGGCCACACGGTCCTATTCATCCGCAGCAGACCCTGCCTAATGCAGAGCGAGGACGAGAGAGAGAGAGAGAGAGAGAGAGAGAGAGAGAGAAAGGTTTTGGGGGGCCCAGGGACAGATCACAGATCCCCCATTGTTCCACAGCCGGATCGTTATAGTGGAGTAGTTTCCAAAAAAAAAAAAAAAGGTAGACAGACTGTTTCGGCAAGTGCTCGGGATGAATGAGAAAAGAGCGAGAGAGAAGCAGATGCTTTATTGGAAAGATTAAAGAGCTAAAAAAGACTGTACGTTGTTCCGTGCCAAAACGAAAGTACTTGAAGCTTTGAAGTGTTGCACATGTGTATGAGGGTGAGGAAGAGTGATGGAGGAAGAGAGAGAAGAAAAGGAAAGTCGAGAGAGGCTTTGATACGCCACAACGGGCTACGTCTCCGGCTCAGGCCAGGCTCACACTTTCATCTCATCTGTCCGTCCGTCGCTGTGTGTGTGTGTGTGTGTGTGTGTGTGTGTGTGTGTGTGTGTGTGTGTGTGTGTGTGTGTGTGTGTGTGTGTGTGTGTGTGTGTGTGTGTGTGTGTGTGTGTGTGTTTTCAGCACTCAATAAGCCTGCTTGATCCCCTCAACTCAGGGCTCCTCCACCCCCACTCATAAGCCCTCTCTCCACCAATCACAGGCCAGATCGCTGGAATGCAAGGCATGTTGCCGTACCCATTCTGCTGCCATGGCGACCCAGCTCGCCCTTTAAAAGATAAGACTGCCAACCAGTATCATCCATCTCTTTTCATTCCACCTTTCCTCATCAATCTCTTTGTTTTCCCTTGTCCGCTGCGGCAGGTTCTGTCGGCCTGCCTCGTTCTTCAGAGGTCTCGGACTCCCCTTTCTCCCTGGAAAGTTTTACTCTTTTGTCTGCCCTTCGTGAGAGAACGACCGGACTGTTTCCTCTATTGATTTTATTCAGTGATAAAGGTGTTAGCATTCTTTGCACACCCGGCTGAGAAAACACTCGCTGGCTTCCACAGGTGGGAATAACAAATGCTTTTGGAACCTGATCACACGAGTGTTTTTGAGCCCCGTTTTTTCCTGTTCAGCTCAGTTCTCAGGGCATCAGGGTTAATATTAACCTGCCATGTAAATGTCAGAGAATGAGAAAAAAAAAGGGGGGGGGGACACCACCTCCACCACCACCACCACCACAATCAATCAATCAATGCAAGCACATTAGTAATAGGCCAAGGTTTCGGGCTTTGAGCCGACGTGTTCGGTGCCTGCGTCACGTTTTCTCTCAACATGTTTGTAGTAAGAATGAGAGTTATGCGGCATTCGAATAGAGGTTGTAAGAGGTCTCGTGATCCACGACTTTCGACCAGGAACTCAGGACGGTCGCCTCAACCTAGAGTTCAGCAAGTGACGTCACATCAAAAATGGCGGCTCGCAGCACGAACTGTAGACACAGCAGCACTCCTCAGCTTTTAGCTTTGAACACGGAGGCGTCCGTGGTCCCGTCTATTGCAAAACATTTTGTTCTGACGTTCTGAACCGACGCATAGAGGCAGTGATTCTCTCCGATTCCCTCCCCTGTAGGTTTTTAATCCCTCAGAGTTCCTCCTGGTCATGGTAGGGGTAATGTGGTAACCTAATACAGGTGCGTGTGCTGTTGCCACAAGTCTACCAAACCGGCGATCATAAATTTCGCCTGCTTTCTGTGTCATTCTTCACAAGCAGAGGCAAGAATTCTGGAACATGATTACGGGAACTCGAAAGAGGGGCAGGAAAAGAAGAAAAAAGAAAAGAAAATGAATCAGAATTACTTGTGTTATTGACTGTTGAGTATGAACTGTGTGGAGATCAGGTTCAGCTGATCCAACTTGACTCCTGAGGAGCCACACAGACAACAGGTGAGATGTAGCTGTACATCTCAATCACACACACCCCCAACACACACACGTACCCCCAACACACACACGTACCCCCAACACACACACGTACCCCCAACACACACACGTACCCCCAACACACACACGTACCCCCAACACACACACGTACCCCCAACACACACACGTACCCCCAACACACAGTCAACACAGAGACTCGACCACTCAATACTGTCTATCCATCTCTCTCTC